>CM023448.1:143197134-143502134 GCA_013339765.2 Haemaphysalis longicornis | reverse complement strand
ATTTTTCCACCGAGCATTGTAGTCCGCACTGGGAGGCATGCTTTTGCACGGCAGTTGCTGCTGTTTGTAGGGCTTCTTGCTTTTCTCCGTCTGACCCCGTGGTTGTCCATATGGTTATATCATCGGCGTATATTGCATGACGGATATTGGAGATTTTGTTTAGGGTTTCTGGAAGCTTGTGCATTGCTACGTTAAAAAGCATTGGAGATATCACCGAGCCCTGTGGTGTGCCTTTATTCGGTGCTTTGTGCGTGTCTGTGCGTATATCCCCAATTCCTATCGTGGCCGTCCGGTCCTCTAAGAAAGAACGCACATAGTTAAATATTCTAACTCCGCAGTTTAGGTCGTTAAGGTTGCATAAAACTGTTTGGTGGGTGATATTGTCGAATGCGCCTTTTAAATCAAGGGCCATGATGACCGCTTGATTTACACAAGAAGATGCATCTAAAATTTGTTCCTTTATTTGGAGTAAAATATCCTGGGTTGACAACTTTGGCCTGAAACGGTATGTTGTGGTAGGGAAGAGATGGTTAGTCTCTATGTAGTTCTGCAGTCTATCCAGGACTACATGTTCCATTATCTTACCTACACAGGAGGTTAGCGATATTGGCCTCATGTTACCTATTGACAATGTTTTGCACGGTTTGGGGAGAGGAATCATTTCTGCGTGCTTCCATTCCGGTGGCAGTATTCCTTCCTCCCAGTGGCTATTGTAGTAGTTTGCGAGAGCTCCTATCTGTCGTCTAGGTTTTTCAAGTATTTGTAGGTTATTCCGTCTTTGCCGGGTGTGGTGCTCTTTGTTATCTTAGTAAGGGCCCTTCTAATATCCGCTTCCGTAATTGGCCTGTCTAGGGTTGGTGGCGTCGCCGCTGTACGTGTAGGCTTGCGGCCCAGTCCGTGTGGGATTTCGGAGATATTTGTCCACGAGTGCTGTTTTTAGTTGTTCCTGTGTTCCCGGGAAATTGTGTATAATCTTGTTTACATTGTGTTTTTGTTGCTGGCTGCCTTGTACTGGGTCTGCTAGTTGTTTAAGTAGTGCCCAGGTTCGAGAGAAGTGCAGCGTACCTTGTAGGTTGTTGCACATGTTTGCCCAGTTTTGGTTGTTTAGTTCTCTCGCGTATTCATTTGCTTCCGCTGTTATCTTCGCTATTTTAATTTTGAGCTTCCTGTTGTGTCTTTGCCTTTTCCATCTCTTCTTCAGGCTCCTGCATGCATCCCACAGGTGGAGTAGTCGTTTGTCAACTGCTGGGATGTCTTCTGTACCCACGATCTCTCTCATGTGCTTTTTTACGTCCGAGATTAGTTGCATTGTCCACTCCTGTATGTCCCGTATGGGTTCACTATCCGTGGATCTATCCTTACGGACAGCGTCCCAGACGGTGATTTTGTTAGTTCGGATCTTTCGTTTAGGTGCTGTTTTCTCTATGCTAGTGGAGAGAAAGCACTGAAAGATGTGCCACGCCTATAGTCGCGCATCCTTGGAGCGCGCTGTCATTTCAATAATCAGCAAATAGCATTAATCGCATTTTTAAAGCGTTTTAACCCTGCCCCAAATATTACCAAGAGCTTATTATTACCACCACCGCTCCCCTTGCCCGAGTTTCGCTCAAACTCGGGCCTTCTGGAATAGCACCCCTGGTCACCAGTGACCGCGTTCTTTCAGGCAGTAAAAGCGATCGCAAATGTGTGGCCGGGCTGCAGCCCGGTCTGCCAGTTAACCCTGGGCGAAAGTGCTTCTCGTACCTTAGTTTAACGCTTCACGCTAAAAGCTTCTGTTGATTTTAATTTTTCATTACTTAAATTTCGCTGACTGTACGTTTTACTACCTTTAATTGGTTTTATATTTTCTGCAATCGTACCAGTCGTACACACAAATACAGCTTACAACACCAATTAACCGAAGTCATCGAAGCGTCGTAAGCCAATATCGTTAAACCTTGATGTGATAAACCTCTATGTAATAAATTCTTAGATTTAAAGAATTTTTTTCAATTCCCCATTTCCACCTCCATTAAAGCTCATGTGTTTGCGACCTCTATATAACGAAACGTTGCGGCGGATAACCTTGATAAAACGAAGTCGGCCAGCTGATCAGTCAATGTTTTTTGCGCTTTTACTGAAAAATCTGCCGGACAAATTAACCAATTTAGCGAATACTAGCACTGCTGTAAGGAGCCATCAGCAACGAAAACGTCTATAATCTAGAATCGCCTAAAAACGAAACTAGTCATGATGATGATGATGAACGAGGCGGCTGGCGCCATCTCGCGGCTAACGTGGGATCCACTTCTGGTTTTGCTTGTGTATCGAGTGGCATAACACCATGTAGCAAGAGTATCTATAGTCCAGGCTTTTTTTCCGTCGGCATGTAGTCGCGCGTCTCCACTGCTATCTGTGGTATCGGTTCGTCGGTAATGAGTTCTGCTGCCAGAAAACGAAAAGTTGTGTCTTTTCAAGACAAGCTCACAATTTTAAATGAGTCTCCGCCGGCGAGAAAGAAAATGTCGCCGCCTGATAGAGTATGCCAGCTAGCACCATCTGTCAACAATTTTGAGTGCGGTAAAGAGCATGCGGTTCGCCAAAAGACGCCCTTTCAGCGCACGTTTGGTTCTTGAACCGCCTTAAGAATGTCAAAGGGCAAAAGTCATCACTAAGTTACGTTTGCTAATACGGGGGTAAGTGACCTTGCTTCTTTAGAGCGCCGTGAATATAGTGACTGAGCTCGTGCGAAAGCAGGAGGCACAACTCAAGCAGTCTTTTCACTCTGAAATAAATTCATGAAGGGTGACCACCCGACCACCCGACGGCGGTCAGCCGACGACGGTGCTGTGGTTGGCGAGCCACGCAGTCAAACCAATCTAGCTGAAAGTGTTCACGTCATAGGAAACGTCATAGGAAATCGGCGAGGAGCATGCAGAAAAGGGAACAGCACTTTCTAATTCATTTTTTTTTACTAAGTAATTCACGCAAGTGCACCCAGAGAAGTCAAAACACGGCCTAGGGACTTTAGACTTTAATCTGCACAAGTAATCTGAATTCGCACATCCCTTCAGTGACCCTTTAATGAGCGCAGTTACAACATTGAAAAGCAAATACAACATTTCAAAGCAAACAGCTTGCTAGCGCTTTTGTCGCATTTTGTGCTATATTTAGTTGTGCTATATTTAACTTAAGCACCAAGATCGGTGACGAGACTTCTCCGTTAGAAATGGAAAATTACGGCAAGTCACTAAAGCAGTTCGGTTGCATATATGCGACACGTCAGCAGTTATCAACGCTATTGGCTTAACACTTTGCGCGACTTTTTTTTTTTTTATGAGGATATTTGCAGCGTTCCTTTATAACTATTCAAACATTGCTTCACTTTTGCGAAATTAAATACTTACTCAATTCGCAGAAAAAGAATTCACTCCGCCCGTCGCCTGCTGTCGCCCGCGCCAACTATAGCTTCTGGCGCCATTTCAGAAGCAACCGGCAAACAGGCTACGCAAGGTTCCACTATATAGGTTCCACGTTCTGCTTGCAACGCACGTGGAGTAGGAAACGCGGTTCTATAAACGTTGAAGTAGGGCGCATCGATTAACGCGCGTCTTCGCCGTACGGCAGCGTTCGCATCGATACGCCCGGTTTGGAGCAGTGGAACGCGGGAAATTTATAATGATTTAAGCAAACATTTGGCGTCTTACCTGGGGAGGAGCGCGACGCAAGAGGAACCACATAGAGGTGAGCGGTTAAAGCGAAGGGAGGCATTTACATCGCAAAAGCCGATAAAGACTATCGTCTTTTGACGGCATTTGAACGAAAGGAGCAGATACGCGGCCAATTTTTATTTTTTTAGCGCTTACCCGAGATTCAATTTTTGATGAGTATGAGTTTATTCGGATTAATATTCCCGCCTTTCAGTATATTGGCGCGCCAGGCGATACAGCTCTCGGATGCATCCTCAAAACAACCGCGGTGATTGAGGTGCTGTTTTGCATGGATTGCCAGGCGGCATCAACCTGCTCGGACTGCTTGGGGCTTACCAACTGCGCAGTTCCAGGTTGATGCCGCCTGGTGCTCCCTTGCCGCTTCCCCAGTACACCGCTTCCCCGCCGCTTGCCGCTTCCGCAGCACTACACCTTAGCTATAGATCACCTCCAGGGAAAGTTATTTGGGGTTCGAAACCTACATGTGAAATAGGAGTCGAAGTTACAGAATTTGAAGTTTCTTGAAGTTCTGTGAGGTTTCACGATCTTACAACTCCGAAGAATACGCGCATTCAAACCCCGATTTTAAGCCATACGACCGCTGTTCAGTGCATAGAGAACGATAAATTTTTTGGGCCAAAAAATCAGATGTGGAACATCTTCCCGTCCTTTCAGCATGCATTCCATTTGCACATACGGCATAACGCCATTCATTCATTCATAGAGACCAGGGACATTGTTGTGTCGGCGTATTGTTTACTGGGCGCGTAGATTTCGGCTACAACTAATGCGCTGGGTGTGTGAATCGCGAAAAGCCGCCGACCACGCGGGGCCTCGACGCGCACCCACAACAAACGTTTATAGATATTTGCTCACAGCTGCCCGTGGACGTAATGTTGTCGCAGTGAAATGAAACCATAAACAAGATCGGTGCGTACGCCAAGCGGGGGGATTGGCCAACACAGGATAATATTACAGGATAATAATTCGTTTAATTTTTTATCTCTGCCACTCACTCGAAGACTCCGGCCGCGGCGGCCGCTTTTCTGACGGAGGCGAAAAGCAAAAACGGCCGTTTGTAGGAGGTTTCGGCGCCCGTTAAAGATAGGCGGTCAAAATTAATCCGGAGCCCTCCACTACGGCGCGCCTCATCGCCAGTGTTGCGTCGGCGCATTAAACCGTACAATCAATCAATCGAAGACGCCCGGGATTGGACTCTAATAAAATACCACCAAGCAAGCAGCACAGCGTTTTCATTCTTTTTTCGTTTTAATGTGCAGCCTGTTGCACGGTTTACGCTTTGCTGCCGCAGACATCCCCTAGTCTTTTCTTTCCTCCATGCCCCTAGTGTCTATATCATCATCATCACCTTTCGGTACGATACTCGGCGGTTGTGATGACAAGGCTGAACCCACCGCGGCATGCTGACGTGTGCGTTCCATTTTCACCGCCTGCTGGAACCTCTTTAAGCCGCTGCCTCATCGATGATTAACAATTTTAAATGCGTGTATTGACAGGTTGAAGCATCGCCAGCAGAGAATATAAGGTCTCCCTACAACAGAAGGGCGGAAACTCTATGGGGTGGAAGATGCCTCGAAACAGCAACCGGTACCACACGCTCGGGTTCGCACCTGAGCCCGACTGGTGATGCTGTATTTCG
This sequence comes from Haemaphysalis longicornis, assembly GCA_013339765.2. Taxonomy (NCBI): domain Eukaryota; kingdom Metazoa; phylum Arthropoda; class Arachnida; order Ixodida; family Ixodidae; genus Haemaphysalis; species Haemaphysalis longicornis. Next base: position 143,496,785 of record CM023448.1, on the reverse strand, counting down.
CCGACCCCACCGGCCGGGCCACCGACCCAGCGGCCGGACATTCAGCGCCTGTGAACTGGTGCCCCTGGAACTTGGTTTGCTGCCCTGCGGGCACCTGCTGTGCAAGCGGTGTCCGCAGGTCGACGGCGGGCCCACCTGCTCGTCGCTCGACCACGCGTCGTCTGCCCTGAGGATGGAGTGCAGCGGGGGAGCTTTCCAGATGAAAATGTCACGACAGGTGAGAGCACTGACGGACGAAGGCCTCGATAATTGGTTGACAAGTAAAAGTGAACAGTAGACGAGATATGGTTGGTGCTGAAACGGCGACGACAAACTTAACGGAGGCCCTACTTTTTACCTGGGTACCCTAGCGTACTACATTTCCGGCTGACATGTTATCAGAAAGAAATTTTTTTTTACTATCAACAATCGCGTAGAACCCCTCGCGGACGAATCGTGTTGCCTGTTTTTTTTTTTTTTTCTCACATACTTCGCAGGTTTATTCCGATTCAAAATGGTGACGACTCAACCAAATGCATGTTGCTCACATCTGTATGGAGTTTATCACGCTATTTTTCGTATTTTGCCTAATTATATAATTTCCAGTTTTAATTCGCCAACTTCCAAACCAACAAAGATCGTCAAAAAATTCCAATTAGAAAGTTGCAGAGCGGTATGCAAAACGCCCGAATTAACTTTCGTCTTAATTTCTCTGTTTTTCAGCTTACTGAAGATGCCTTAGAAATACAAAAAAAACACCACGTGACATGCTTCCAAACATTCCGCGTACAAACATCATAGGTGCGCAGCCGCTTAAAAGTGACAGGGCATATCACGAACCTGGTAATTGCCTCCGGCAGCACAAGCGATAACCGCTGCGTCTGCGTATCGCTATGACTAACTTTCGCGAGAGAAGCACATCGCTGGCGTAAATGGCACAGCCAACGCCTACGTTGCTGCTCTGTCGCCTTTTAAGCGGCAGCGCGCCTATGGCAGTGTGTCAGTGCTTCTCAGAGGCCCTATTCTCGACTGCACAAATTGCCGGCAATTCAGGCAATTTTCCGGAAGTCTTATTGGCTTTCAATTTTGGTCACGTGCTTCCGGTTTACAAAGCGGTTGTGTGTGCTGTCGTCATTTTGACGTTTCATGTCGTTTACGGACACCAGTTCAAAAGTTTATTTGCCTTATTTCTCGTTACTAAAGGCGCATAATTCTTGGCCGGCAATGAAAAACCAGACTAAATGCAGCGGACATGACAACGTAAGCCTGTCTTACGTTGTCATATACTGTCATATGACAACGTATATATTGTATATATATATATTGTATATATATATATATATATATATATATATATATAGCAGAGAAGGAATTCTTGGCTACTGTTTAAATATTCAAAAACTTGGGTGCGACCACTTGAAAAACACTAACAAATACTTTATTTCGACAGTTTCGACCAGTGGTCTGGTCTGCTTCAGGGAAAATTACAAGTGACTGAAAATGCTCTACGATACACACTTCACGAGAGAGGGGAATTTTGCCCTCTACCTCTCTTTCTTGCCAGAAAAGAAACCAAATAAATGAAAGCAAACATGTACAATAATCTCAGCGGCACATATACACGTCTCTCCCCAGGCGAGCGGCGATACAAGCAAGGAGAGGGGAAAAGGAAAACAGGAGAAAAAAGGAGTATAAGAAGGAGGCAATTAGAAATAGAGAAGAGGGGAGAAAAGGAGAGGCAGAAGAAAGGGGGGTTCTCAGAAGCAGACACTGACGAATACGAAGGTCGAACAGCGGAAACTTGAAAGGTAGAGTGAGGGACCGCTCAGCGGCTCAGAATGACGTGACGTGCCGCATTCCGCGTACTGTAAAAAGAGAGAAAAAAAAAAAAAACGGAAGAAAAACCCCTAGGAGTGAATTATGTTTGAAGAACGTTGTTGCGAATGTAGATAGGCGCCACATGGCCCCCAGTAGCTCACGAATGCCAATACAGGGTCTAAACACACATAGCGAGAGGAGCGGAGGAAACATGAGTACGGAGGCTGCGGCGTCGGGCAAGGTCCGCGCACTCAACATGGTCCGAAGTCGTGTTGTAATTGATAGCCCGAGTCGGCGCGGCGCGCCACGGAGATTTATTGGTGCAGAAGCGCTAGCGGAGCGCCGAAACGTCGCCGGAGGAGTCATTCCCGTGCGGAAACGCACCCCCCTAGCCCCCCCCCCCCCCCCCGTTTTCCCGAAGCTCGTAACCGTGTGGTCGCCAGGCGCGTGTTCTCTATTTTGTTAAAAATGGCAAAACGATAATGAGGAGAAAAGTAGGTCTGAACCGCAGATTTATTGCTAACAGCACTCGTTTGGCTCCCTCGCCGCACGCCCCCCGCCCCCTCCGCTTGGGGCCAACACATCCATCGTGCCATCACATCCAACGAGCAGAAACATCCAATTTCGTGCCATCACATCCAACGTGCCAACACATCCAACGTGCCATCACATCCAACGAGCAGAAACATCCAATTTTGGCCACTGCATCCAACGTGCCGTCACATCCAACGTGCCGCTACATCCAACGGGCCACCACATCCAACGTGTCATCACATCCAACGTACCATTACATCCAAAGCTGTGTCATTACATCCAATTTCGGCCAGTACATCCACTGCACCACACCTCCAACGTTTCATTACTTAGTGCGTAATGTCCACAAATACATACTCAGATGAACACGCTTTTTTGTGTTTATATTTGTGTTAATATTTGTGTTTATGCGTAATAAAATCAGTTGTGAGCACCTCCAACGTTTCATTACTTAGTGCGTAATGCCCTGTGGCGTAATGCCCACAGATATATACTCAGAATGAACACGTTTTTGTGTGTTTATATTTGTGTTAATATTTGTGTTTATGCGTAATAAAATCAGTTGTGAGTTAGCGCCGTCGTGTGTGTCTTCTCTTCTGTCGTCCCGTTTCAAGCGCTACTTGCGATGCATCAACACCAACTAGCCCAACTGTCTATTCTACTGCTTTACTGCACGTCCGAGGATCTTTGACTTGTTCCCAAGCCTGCACTCCGCGTATAACGTCACGTCACAGGCCGAACCGCCACTACAAATCAGTCGATGCCTAAAACCGTTCGTCTTGACGCACGCGGAACGTCCTGAAAGGCCGCGGGCTGACGGGACCCTCCGATACGCAAACGGCAAAAGAACACACACATCCGTGAGGCTCGGAGGCTCATTGATGCCATGGGTGAATGCCTGGAATTTATGTATAAAGTAGGACTCCCTCTGCTCGCGTTCGAGGGAAGAGCGGAAGCCGGACTGCAGGAGAGTAATTCTAACATGCTCAATGGAATGGTCCGGCAGGCGCATATGTTTGGAAAATGGTAGATCTGGCTGTGAGGTGACGTGGGATTTGTGGTTGTTGAATCTGAGCCGGAATGCATTCTCGGTCTGGCCAATATAGTCTTTGCCACACATTTCGCAGTGCAGTCTGTATACGACGTTACTGGAAAAGTTAGATTTTGCCGTGTCGGTTGGGGTGATGAGGGGACAGATTTTGCAGTGCGTTTTCCCGCATGGGCGGCAGCCTGAGTGTTGCTTCGTGACACCAATTTTAGCCTTAACAAGCATATCTCTTAAGTTCTTGCCTTTACAATACACTACACGGGGTGGTTCGGGGAAGATAGCTGACAGGTGCTCACTTTGTCTGATCATGTTGAAATGCCTGCTCAGTATGTTGTTTACTCGTGGCATGTTCGCACCGTATGTTAATACCAGGTCGGTCTGGGGTGTTTCCTTTTTTTGTGAATTGGCTTTTGACAATGCTGACTGGCGGTCGACCTGTTCGGCAGGCCCGGTTGATTGCGTCATCAATTATATTTTCTGGGTAATTTTGATTCAGAAGGATGTTCTTTAGATTTTGCGAGTTTCTATCAAATTCTTGGACATCAGAACAGATTCGGTGGTATCTGTATGCCTGCAAGTATGGTATTCCAACTTTGCAATGTCGTGGGTGGTTGCTGTCAAAATGCAGGTACTGTTGGCGATCCGTGGGTTTTTTGTAGACGGTGGTCGCGAGGGAGTTGCCATGTACCTGAAGGGTTACATCCAAAAAGTTGATAGTATCTTGAGATATGTCGTGGGGGAACTTGATTGGTTGATGGATTGATCGATCAGACAAAGTGAGCACCTGTCAGCTATCTTCCCCGAACCCCCCCGTGTAGTGTATCGTAAAGACAAGAACTTAAGAAATATGCTTCTTAAGGCTAAAATTGGGGTCCCGAAACAACACTCAGGCTGCCGCCCATGCGGGAAAATGCGCTGCAAAATCTGTCCCCTCATCACCCCAACCGACACGGCAACATCTAACTTTTCCAAATTTTCCTTCCGAATAAAAGAAAGCCTCGACTGTGATTCCAGTAACGTCGTATAAAGACTGCACTGCGAAATGTGTGGCAAGGACTATATTGGCCAGACCGAGAATGCATTCCGGCTCAGATTCAACAACCACAAATCCCACGTCACCTCACAGCCGGATCTACCATTTTCCAAACATATGCGCCTGCCGGACCATTCCATTGAGCATATCAGAATTACTCTCCTGCAGTCCGGCTTCCGCTCTTCCCTCGAACGCGAGCAGAGGGAGTCCTACTTTATACATAAATTCCAGGAATTCACCCATGGCATCAATGAGGACCCGGGGCCGGGCCCGTTGGGCCGGGCCGCCTCTCATTCTTGCGGCAAAAAGCTGCGCCTTAGACGGAAATATCGGGGCCTTGCGGGCGATGTTAAAAAAAGAAAGCAAGAAGGAAAAAAGGAAACCCCGCTTTAGGGACTAAGTCAAGCAAAACAAACGTGTAGAACGCCCCCCCCCCCCCCCCCTCCCCTTTTCCGCCCGTTCGGCAACCACCACCCGTCTCATCAGTGACCTTGAACATCTGTGAGCGCGCCACGCGGGCCCGCCGCCGCACAGTATAACCGCCGCACCGCTGACAGACAAACGGCCGAAGAATGCGCCGCAAACGAAACCAAATCCTAGTGTTACTTGTTCCGCGGCTCGCTGGCCGCGCGGCAAAGCTTTACTGCACCGCTCGGTTTCGTCGAAGTGGCGCCAAGACACGAGCTGCTGTAGGCTTAACCAGGAGTAAAATAAAACCGAAAATGGGACAGGAAATTCCGAGTATGGCGCGGGGACCATGTGTCGACTGGGCGGGCCGTGCATGCATGCTTAAAAATGCTGTCTTGAGGCTGCCGCTCTTGAGGAGGCCCAGGCGTTTTGGTATACAGACCTTTCCTCTTCAGATGGGTGAGCAACTACATCCAACGTGCCATTACATCCAACGTGCCACTACATCCAACGAGCCACCACATCCAACGAGCAGCTACATCCAAAAGCATGTCAATACATCCATCGTGCCATCATATCCAACGACCCACCACATCCAACGTTGGATGTGATGGCACGTTGGATGTACTGGCTCGTTGGATGTGTTGACTCGTAATCCCCCCCCCCCCCCAAAAAAAAAAAAAAAAAATAATAAAAAGTTCACGTATGTGTCTCGTAGGCAGCCCAATCTCCCTGCGCTCTCGTTTATACCCTCAGTAAGCGTCCGAAAATTTATGTATAAAGAACGATTCTCTCTGTTCCCGCTCGTAAGTATTGCGGAAGCCGGACTGAATTAACACTACTTGTATTCTTTCGAAGGAGTGATCCGGGAGGCGGAGGTGCCTGGACAGTGGAAGACCGGGAAGTCCCTTTACATGCGACTTGTGATTGCTAAATCTGGTGCGGAAGGGCGTTTCGGTCTGTCCAATGTACTCCTGATTACAAACGAGGCAACGAAGTTATAGATTACGTTGAGGTGTCGCAATTTAAATTTTCTTTGATAGCATATTTAAAGGTTGACCTGCTGGCTTGGGCAATATTAGTCGTCTCGATGTGGGGCGCAGACTTTACAGCGCGGCTTGCCGCATGGTCGGCAGCCTTGAGCTCGCTCAGGTGGCTCTGTTTTAGCGTTGACTAAGAGGTCCCTCAAGTTTTTGCCACGTCGGTACACAACACGAGGGGGCTGCTGGAAAATGGCCGACAACCGGTCGCTCTGTTTGATGATATTGAAATTTTCTTCTCAAGATGTCATTTACTTAGGAATTTTGGAAGAGTAGGTGAGAACCAAATTAGTCTCGGGGTGGTTTTCTTTTCGGCTTTCAGCTAGAATGTCCTCTCTTTCTAAGTTGCGAGCACGCTCAATTGCAATCGTCAACTATTCCTTCTGGGTATTTTTGGCCAATCAGGGAGGTCTTAAGTTCACGTGCATTTTTCTCGAAATCCTCCTGCCCAGAGCATATTCTACGGTACCTGTGTGCCTGTGAATACGGTATGCCCTGTTTTACAATGGCGAGGGTGGCTGCTAAAGAAGTGGAGATACTGTTGGCGGTCAGTGGGCTTCCTGTACAATGTTGTTGAAATGTTCCCACTGTCCAGGAGCAGCGTGACATCTAAGAAATTAATGGTTTTGGTTGAGATCTGATGGGTTAGTTTTATTGAAGGATGCAGGGAGTTGATATCTGAAATGAATTCCGTGAGGCTCGCCTCATCGTTGTCCCAAATGAAGAAGATGTCATCCAGAAAGCGCTTGTAAATTACGGGTTAGGGCAGCGTTTTCCAATGAATTTCCGTTTCCAATGACGCCATGAAGATATTGGCATATGTTTGTGCCATTTTAGTCCCCATGGCTGTGCCGTTAATTTGAAGGTAGTGTTCACTGTCGAATTCAAAGTGATTGTATTCAAGGACTAGGCTGAGGGGGGTTTCTAATGTGCTAGGGCTGACATCTAAGCAAAAATTAGAGTCACCGTAAGATGAAATCGCGGCCAGTATGCCATCAGTAATATATATATATATTATATATATATATATATATATATATATATATATATATATATATATATGTATATAAACAACAATACTGCTTGTATTACACACCCCCTCTGTGATTGGCTGAGAAGGTGTGATGTAATTTAAACAGTTGGCGGGAACGATTACGTCATGCATTGGCAACTTCAGCCTGCGTAAAAGTGACGTAATGCTACGTAACAGCTTGAAAATGGCGGCTGTTTTTGTCACAAAATACAAGCAAAATAGGGCAAAAAATTGCCCCGGGGCCCTATTCTCGACTGAACAAATTGCCGGCATTTCGCCCATGTTTTTTTGCGTAAGCACGACGTAAGCAATCAGTGACGTGCTGCACCTATAGCTATGACGACATGCAGTGTAATTTGACGAGTCACTTATAAAGATCGCTACCAAGGTATCAAATATTGTGCAAGAAAGATATAAAAACACTTGGCATGTACTATAAAAAATTGAAACGGTAGCTGGGGCTGACAAGAAAAACACATTTCTAGAAGTCAAATTTGGCGCCAACACCACAAGGCGATCGAGTAACGTTGATCCAAAAGCGAGCGAAAGGCGGATGTCGAGCTAAAGAACATCACACAATTTTTTTACCGTATCTATTTATTTCTTTCAATCACTTTTATTAACATAGCTGGGCTCTCTGCTTCAATGCAAGCTTTGTTGCGTTATCACCTTCCCTGCCGCCACCGCCGCCACGCCATCGTCTGCTGCTATGTTACAAGTTTATGGCGTGATCACAGAAAAAGACGGCCGCGACCACGGCCGCGACCATCGCTTCTGACACATAAGAGCAGCGAAGCGCTACGCCTGATAACCGCAGAGCGCACCGATGTCGCCGATTCACTCATTCGTCAAGCTCGACTGCAATCAGCCTGTAATGAAATAAATAGTCACTTTTCATTGTTATTTTTCTCCATAGAGATAATATACTGACTCTAGAGGGAAAGCGCGCCGCTGAGCCAATGCATTGGAACCGTACGACACACAGTGGCAGACATGATCCAACGATTTGAAGGTTGCCAGATGAGCTTTTGCTTACTGAAAACGGCGAAAGCGATGGGTTGTAATCTGGCAACGTGCTACTGTGGCGTTTCCGCGTCCGGCTAGCGAAGCATGCCGGGATTAATTGTAACATGGCGGACCGCTGGCCAGGCGGATTGTGTGTAGGCGGCGTCGACAGCATTGCGTAGTTTATTTCCTGTGGGTAGGTAACCGACGTGTTTTCGGTTTAGCGTACGTGTGACTTATATGTACTGAGACTATTTGAGCAAGATGTGGCAACGCGTACACAACACTTGAGCGCAAGCTCGAATGCGACTGATCGCATGCGCGAGGACGCCAAGGAGTCAGCTGATCCGCACTGGGCGCACAGAAAAATGAATCTCCGTATGATCTCCGTGCGTTTTCGCGCTGTGCCGCTTTATTTTAGCCATTCTGTGACTCAATCCTTCAGTCAGCCATTCAGCCATTCAGCCTTCAGTCAGCCATTCAGCCATTTAGCCATTCAGTCGCTCAATCCTTTTCAAACGAAGTGAAGTGAACTGTGCCTTTAGCTCAATGTAAAACCTTTATTGACACACACACACAAAAACATCGCATGGGCCAACGCAGATATTGCCGGTGAGTCGCGGCGCTTTGAAGCACAGGAACGAAAGAGCGCGGTCGATCGCAGGCCAACGGAGTGGCAGAATGCATGCCAAGAATGCATGCGAAATACAGTCCGCGGCGTGTCCCGTTTTCCTTTCTGTCTGTATTCGTCAAGTTCTAGCTGCTTTCCACCACTTCAAATGGAAAGCTTGCGGTACTGAATGCGCAGTAATTTGCCGCACACAGCGCGTGAGGAGTGAACATTGTCTTATTGATTTACTGTGACTGATTAAAAAGAAACCGCATTTCGTTACCTATTTTTCCGTTCTACCTTCACGAACGCTTGCGCGAAAGTTCGAAGCACGAAGAGCTTTAAGAAGTTGCATGAATAAAACAACTGGAACCGAACGATTATAAAAGCTACTTTTATTTCTCTTCCAACGGGAACGATCGCTGGCTGCCACTCCGTAGCCTGTAGTGCACTTACTGTAGTCAAGGTCACATCGGAATGGCCGTTCCGGCGTGCTTAACGTGAAGAAAAAATGACAGCCTCGCAAGCGCCCGGGGAGGCACTTGCTCAGCGCGTGCATCCGAGTTGTACCAGTTGTACACATTTTGTACGCACGCAGATCTGAGCTGGAGACTGCACACACACACACTTCGCAAGTCAGGCGCAAGGGCCTCGCCACTTCCTAGCACACTTAAAAAAAAATCGAAACCAAAACTGAACTACGCACTTACTCTTTCTCTGCTAATTAAAGCTTAATTACACTAAAAGTTTTTTATGGAGCTAGTTTTATTTACTGAAGCAATTATTTGTAACTATTTTGCTTCAGTTCTTTGTTTTAGTTAAATAATTACGAACAACTTTTTAGAAGGCTGAATATAATTGATCTGACAACCATGGGAATTGTATCATGTCAGCGCCCACGATTCGTACGGTCTCAGAGCTCGCTTTATCCCCCTGTTTTTCTCTTGAGTTCGATCATGTGACCCAACAGCTTACTAGGGCAAGTATGGACAAATGCCATGCATTGGGTTCTCTTTGTCATGGAGAGGCTTGTACTGCCCTCTTATGTTGCGGTTACGCCAAACAAATAATTTTTATTTCATTGCAAAACATAAAAGCAAAATACTGCATGTTATTTGTATGTTCCATGATCGCTGACTTGGAAGCAGTTGAAACTATAATTTGTTTCGGTAGGAAACAGGCTTTAAACAGCGCGCATGCGAAACTGCGCCTGCTGCAAATTGCCGCACATTTCGCGGTGCCGTTAGCCGGGGCAATAGTTTGCCCTATTTTGCTTGTATTTTGCGACAAAAACAGCCGCCATTTTCAAGCTGTTACGTAGCATTAAGTCACTTTTACGCAGGCTGAAGTTGCCAATGCATGACGTAATCGTTCCCGCCAAGTGTTTAAATTACGTCACGCCTTCTCAGCCAATCACAGAGGGGGTGTGTATTACAAGCAGTATTGCTGTTGAATAGCAAAGACAGGCTTACGTTGTCATGTCCGCTGTATTTAGTGTGGTTTTTCATTGCCGGCCAAGAATTATGCACCTTTAGTAACGAGAAATAAGGCAAACTTTAGAACTGGTGTCCGTAAACGACATGAAACGTCAAAATGACGACAGCACACACAACCGCTTTGTCAACCGGAAGCACGTGACCAAAATTGAAAGCCAATCAGAAAAGACTTCCGGAAAATTGCCTGAATTGCCGGCAATTTGTGCAGTCGAGAATAGGGCCCCCGGCTTACGGCGCCGCGAAATGTGCGGCAATTTGCAGCAGGCGCAGTTTCGCATGCGCACTGTTTAAAGCATGTTTCCTACCGAAACAAATTGTTTCCTACCGAAACAAATTATAGTTTCAACTGCTTCCAAGTCAGCGATCATGGAACATACAAATAACATGCAGTATTTTGCTTTTATGTTTGGCAATAAAATAAAAATTATTTGTTTGGCGTAACCACAACATAAGAAGGCAGTACAAGCCTCTCCATGACAAAGAGAACCCAATGTATGGCATTTGTCCATACTCGTCCTAGTAAGCTGTTGGGTCACATGATCGAACTCAAGAAAAAAATAACAAAGAAAAGTGACTATTTGGTTCATTACAGCGCTGATTGCAGTCGAGCTTGACGAAGGAGTGAATCGGCGACATCGGTGCGCTCCGCGGTTATCAGGCGTAGCGCTTCTGTCATAGAAGCGATGGTCGCGGCCGTCTTTTTCTGTGATCACGCCATAAACTTGTAACATACAGTTAAACCTAGATGTACCGAACCTCTATGTAACGAATTCCTGGATTTAGCGAAGTTTTTCGATTCCCCATTTCCACCTTCATTGAAGCCCATGTGTTTGCGACCTCTATGTAACGAAGGAGTTGCGACGGTCAACCTGGATGTAACGAATTTGCTACGCTGATGAGTCAAGGTTTCTTGCCCTACGTTCTGAAAAATCGGCTGGCGAAATGCACTAATTTAGCGAATTTCGCCCGCACCGCAATCTCTCGTGCGCTTCCACGTGTGAGTGCGATGTCGGTTAGGTGCTAGGCCTGCCTGTCGGCGTGTAGTCGCGTGTGCCCCCTGATATCTGTGGTATGGGTTCGTGGATGATTTCTGCTGCCCGAATACGAAAAGATTCGCCTTTTCAAGACAAGCTCGCAATTTTAAATGCCGTCTCCCCCGGCGAGAAAAAAGAACGTTACCGCTCGGTACAGTGTCCCAGCTAGCATCCCTTCAACAATTTTGACTGCAGAAAAGAGCATATTGTTCGCGAAAAGGCGCCCTTTCGGCATAAGTTTGGTTCAGTATCAAAACCCAAAGTATCAGTATCAAAACCCAGTATCAAAAACGAAAAGTGATAGTTACGTTTGTGAATGAGTTAAGCAACACTGATGCCCAACATATTGGTTTCGTTTCTGCTTCATTCCCGCGACCTTTAACTCGAAACCTGCATGTAACGAAAACCTGGATGTAACGAAAAAATGCGAAGTGTTGTCAACTTCACTATATCCATTTTTAACTGTAGCAGCAGACGATGGCGTGGCGGCGGTGGCGGCAGGGAAGGTGATAACGCAACAAAGCTTGCATTGAAGCAGAGAGCCCAGCTATGTTAATAAAAGCGATTGAAAGAAATAAATAGATACGGTGAAAAAATTGTGTGATGTTTTTTAGCTCGACATCTGCCTTTCGCCGCTTTTGGATCAACGTTACTCGATCGCCTTGTGGTGTTGGCGCCAAATTTGACCTCCAGAAATGTGTTTTTCTTGTCAGCCTCAGCTACCGTCTTAATTTTTATAGTACATGCCAAGTGTTTTAAATGCAGAGCATTTTTTAGCCTCGCCTCTTCCTGCGTCGGACGGCGTCCACAGCTCCGCGTCCGCAGCAGGTGCGCCTCACCGCCTTCCCTCCTCTCTCTCAACAGCAGCTGGCGCGCGCATGCGTCGTAGTCAGCCCGTTCGCTCCGTCGCGGTCTCGGCGTAACAGGTGCGTGATAGCAGCGCGGTGGGGCGTGGAAGGGCGCGCGCTGCTTGCGCATGCCCGCTATATCCCCCCCCCCCCCCACGTACTGCTCTCCCTCTACTGCGCGCGCTGCAAATATAAAGCGGCTAGCGGTCGCTCGTGCTTCAGTCACTGCGTTGCTCCGTCCTTCCTTGGTTGACGCTCGCTCCACCCTAACGCGACTTTACTCTCCTCTCTCTACCCCAAACCAACACCAACGCAACTACGACCCAACTACCCACCCTAACGCGACTTTACGCGGCGTTAACGACCCCTAATGCTCTGCATTTACTCGTGTTCCCCTCGCGGAAAGGCGGGGGAATTTTTTTATATCTTTCTTGCACAATATTTGATACCTTGGTAACGATCTTCAGAGTGGCTCGTCAAATTACACTGCATGTCGTCATAGCTATAGGTGCCGCACGTCACTGATTGCTTACGTCGTGCTTACACAAAAAAACATGGGCGAATTGCCGGCAATTTGTGCAGTCGAGAATAGGGCCCCTGGTCATGAAACTCCCGGCCAACTTTCGTACGAGGACAAAGGCTGGAACGGAATGATCGCTCCGGAAAGATCGCCGGGTGGCGTTGCACTCTCCCCTCCGCTAAGGTCCCTGAAATTGGGGACCTTACCCTCCGCTAGAGTTCGGGAGCTATATAGAGGAACTCTACCCTCCGCGGGAGTAGGCAGCGGCTGCCGCCGCTTCGGCACGTGTTTTTTTCGCTGCGCGCGTGCTGCATTTCTCGCGTTAGGAAGAGGGCTGGGTAAAATTTTCTTTCGACTTATGAAACCGTACGCGTCAGCACATGTCCAGAAAGTTCAGTTTAAACGTAGCGTATATAGTGAGTTCATTTTTGTCGGGGCTTGTCTTGTCGTCTGCTACAGACGCGCCGCGCCGTCTGCTACCAGCAGCTCGACCGGCAGACTGCCCCGACTATTTCAAGGGGGGAAGCGCGTTGTTCGGCGGTCGTCGGCTGCTGTGCAGCTTTTCACAGCGTAGTTTTCTCTTGTTTGTTACTTCCTTCGCGTGTTCGCGCTTCGGACATTCGGATTTTATGGACTGCAGCAACACTGAGGCTTGCAAGAAATGTAGGATAGACGTGATTGGTTATGGTTAATAGGTTATTTCTTACTCTTGAAACAATCAGCTGCATCTTATAAAAACGCATAAAAAAAATTAAGGAGCGCGCTACACAGCGCCGCATTTCCATTTCAGTTGTCCCTGATGGAATTTTTGTTTGCAATGTTTTCACCCGCTTGGAGTACAACTATGGGTTAGAGTGACAGTTCGCGGAAACAACAGAACAGCTTGTGGCGTATAACTTTTAATTACTATTAATACGCAGAATTTGGTGTAAAACTCTTTTAATTACCAGTATTTGTAAATGTGGGAGAAACAAAAAAAAAACGAACAACACGCAGTCCCGTCGAGAACACAAATTATAATAACAAGAATTAACGGAGCTACTACAGCCAGTCAAATTGCTAGAAACTATTTTTCTTTTTCACCCATGCAAAATGTGAACCTATTGTGCCATATATGGACGATATCGAACGGCACCAGCTAAACAAATACCAAGTTAATTTATTATAGCGGAAAACGATCATTGGCAGCACGCATTAAAAAAAATAGTAGAGGGGAGGACTCTTTAGAACACTAGTTCACATTTTCGAATCCGGGAAATGTAAACTGAAAGTGCACACATACAAACAAAAATGTGCCAACTTATTTCACCTTTCGAACCACAGTGATCCATGCTTACCGTCTTTCCTTTTGGCGCGCTTTCGCCGGGAATTCGTTGAATTTAACGGATGGATTGTTTTTTTTCGCCTTCTTGTTAATGTCGTGGCAGCTGACCATGCAGCAATATGAGGGGTTTGCTTGGCTTTCAGTTTTACCCCCTTAGACATCGCGAAACGACTGCGGGAGCGTCCGCTCTTTCGCCCCGCGCACCCGATCCGAGGGAGACGCCCGCCGGCCCGCGCGGTCCATCTAAAGCGGGATTCACACGACGGAGAAACCCTCTCTTTTTGGCCCGCGGGACCCGCTCACGTGACCGGTTTTAGGCTCTGCCCCTCGGTGGGGATAGCCCGCGGTGGCTCCGCGAAAGAAAATGCCTCCGCATGTTTTAAGTGCAATGCACTTCTTAAGCGACCCTGAACTTGCGTCCACCGGCGATGTCCGCGCACGTGGAGATGGGCGCGCGCAGCCTGGCCGCTGACATGGCACATACCCACGTGGGGGATTGGCCAGGAATCTCCTCGTCTTCCTTGGCAACGGGGGGAGATGGGCGCGCGCTGCCTGGCCGCTGACATGGCACATACCCACGTGGGGGATTGGCCAAGAATCGGGCGTGAGAAGGGCTAATGCACCTGCTTAAAGGAGTACTGACACGAAATTTCAAAGCTGAGATCCGCTCTAGCAATCAAGTACAACGACAACACAAATAGGTGTCTGTGAATAAATGCATCTTTCTTTCTTTGTAGTTGTGTGTGTGTGTGTGATCTCTCTTTCGCGAACATTACCGAACCGCGCAAATTCAACTCGTGCATCGCACTTTCACATTCTTCCCCTCGGGGAAATGCGGGGAATTTTTCGCTCGACGGCGGTGGCCCTCAGCGGGGAATGAAACCTGTTCCTCGGCGCTGTCGTCTGCTAGTCACTCCGCGTAGCTCCGCACGTGTGGATGCGTCGCCAGGCCGGATAATCCGGTCACGTGCTGTTGACGTCACATATCCGTCCGCCTCCGTGAGAGGGTTTCTCCGTCGTGTGAATCCCGCTTTACAACCGCACGTGAAGCTCGCTGTGCACGCTGTCGCACTCCCGGATCCATTTCCGCCTCCCCCGACCGCTCGAAGTACCCGTCCCCCCTACTCCGCAATGCGAACAAAGCGACCGCCGGCTGCACGAGCCACTTAAGCCAGCACGTACAAAGGGCGACGGATCGCCCCTCACTCCCCCGAAACGAAAAGGACGCCGCTTCGCGATAGAATCAGCGCTGCCATCGCCCGGCAAACTTTAGCTTCGCCTCCCTATAGCCAGACCGGCAGGCAGGAACGCTAGCAGCATGCCCGTTCACACCTATTAAATGCAGAGCATTTCAGTAACTCACGATGTCACCCGCGTTGACGTCCGTCGTAGTCCGCGCCGTCGTTGTCCGCACCCCTCCCCCTACACTATATAAAAAAAATACTATCCGGCGCCTGGTTTCGAACCCTCGACCCTGCGGGCGGAACGCAATGTACATGGTGCTCTACCCACTGCGCCACAAAGCCGACACAGAATGGGAGGCTACGAACGCGCCTTATATCCTTGACTCAATCAAAATACTGCTGACGAGCGCTCTCTCGTCAGCAGTTGCCACAAGTGCAACAACATTAACGTAACGCAAACTACTTAACGTCGTGCGCCCCCGGAAATGCTCTGCATTTGATCGTGCCCCTCGCGAGGGGGATGTTTCACAGCGTCGCCATGCGAACAGTTTGCCATTATAGTTTCCGCGTACCGCCCACGACATGAGGCGTGGCTGATGCACACGGACCACTCGGTCGATGGAAAGGGTGAATATCCACGTCATCGATCGTGTCTTGTGCCGCAGTTGCACCACTTTGCGCAAGTCTTCATTTTGTAGGCCCCGTGAGAACGGAATTTCAACTCGGCTCCCAGCACGTGAAGACGAGTGAGCTCCTGCTCATCGCCGACGGTTGGAAACGAAGAGCTTGGGCACTTGAAACCGCAGCTTACTTTCGGTGGGACCCTTCTTTCATACGTGTATGAAGGAAAGAAGTGGCCCGCAGCGTCCGGTGAACCGAGATATAGAAGCCCGCCACTTGAAACCCCCGCCGCCGGCTGCGCCAGGGTTTCTTGCCTGCTCGTGCCTCTGGGTGATTCATCCACGCACACTTTGCTCTAGGGCTTGCGAGGAATTCCTGTGTTCGCCGATCCTAACAACACGCAATAGGCACCGGACAGTGCAGTTTGCGCGCGACTGCAGCGCCATCTCTCGCCGCCGCTTAGCAACTCCGGGTCGGTGGATGTCGCGACCGGCCGTTCAGCGCACGTAAAAACACGCGCGCTGCGTGCGGTTCGACGTTGTGTGGCGGAAGGTTTTTAAGAAACATAGTTATAATTGCAAGTTGCAGTGTCCGAAAGGATCAAAATGCTGCAGGAAAGAATTAGTGGCCACGCCGCTACTGAAGTACTGCCACAATCGCGAAAGGCAGCCTGCCATCGTTCTGTACAGGTTTCTCGGGCAGCGTCGCAAGAAATGGATTTTAGCAGTAAGAAAGCCATGACATTTTTTGTCAGTGGAAGGAGTATTATGAGTACGATGACTTTATGCGCAGCGCAGACACGAAGGGCCGTAAAACTAAAATGTTTGCTTTCAGTGTTCCATACACATCGCGCGCTGCGATGAATCGCATGCCGTCGTAGTATTTGCATAACACAAGGTATTACGGCTTCCCCCACTATTGTTTTATCAGCAGTAACCTTTTTTTAGGGACATTCACAGCACCGAATGGATGCCAAAAGGCGGCACAAGAATATGTTCACAGCACTTCGCGGGTGATGCCAGAAGCAATGTCAAGACGGTCAGTACGCATCCCTCTTACTGCCCTACTTTTTTTCCCGAAGTGTACAGAGTTCGACCACGCATTCCAAGCGAGAGCGTGGAAAGCTATCAAAGGCAAGGTTGCATTCACTCGCGCTGACTTCTTTAATGCGTTTGCGTACTCTGAAAGTTGAGGTTGCTATTGTTTAAGCAGAGGATGGGGAGGAGGATGAATGAACTATTTTTTGGAGAATTCTGAACGGCCTGAACAAACTGTATCACAATTAGCCGCTTATCGACTCTAACATTACACACAAGATACAAGCCGAAACTAAACGAAATCTTCGTAAAGACAACCGCAGCTCCACAGCAGATTTCCAACTGTGTGAACTGCGCTTACTTGTCAAAGCTAATAACGTTTGGAATCGTTTTTAATCAGTGACAAACACCAACCGAGCTGAAGAAGGGCAAACCGAAAAAGTAACTGTAGTGTGGTTGGGCGAACAGAGGAAACACAATAACACAGACACACTTCTGTCGTGGAGAGCGCCGTGGTACTGACTTGAATTGGCGCTGTAAATAACCTTCCCTTGTGTCAGCTTGATCGTGGCTCATATTGAGTGGGAAAACACTGGGGTTTGAGAATTTAAAAAGATGTTTAATTAACTGAAAAAACTGGGATTACATATATAGGACAGAGGAGCACTCAAAGAAGACGTCTGACGCGCTGCTCGGGCGTGGGGCGACTCCCTTGGGCGAACAGCACACACACGCACCACGAGCCCGGTCCCCTCGGCAGGCCGCCGGTGTCTGCTTTCGTTTTCGCCTCTCGGCGCAAGCACTCTCTGCGCGATAATTATCCGATGCTTCGGAGACGGCTGACACTTGCTGAGAATGGGACTTCGCAACGATGTCTGTCCCGTCAATTTCTTTCACGGCGCACACGCGCGCGGGAACGTAACTTCTCGCGCACGCGAGGCCGACAGTAGTAGCTCAGCCCCGTAATTGTCCGGAAATCGCACAGAAGCACTTGAGACATGGGGAAACTATTTGCCAGAACAGTTTTCAAGCACGAGGCACCTTTCAAAAACAATCGCAGAATCGCACAAATCCAGAGGTGCCGAATCTATGAACGCGCGCCGGCCGTCTGGCTCTCACCGACCCGGAGTTAGCTCAAGCTTCCGCGGGGCGGCGCTGGGTGTACTTTATTCTTCGCGCCCTCTGGAACTCCTCCATGCAATACACTGTTGCCAAAGGTGAACGAGCTACTCACGAGCTACTTACGTGCTATAAATTCAGTACTCGTTGAGACAGACACACTCCTTATGATTTATCGTCCAGTGTTAGAGCTGGGTTGCGTCTTTTTTTCTGATTGCGTAGCTTACCAAGCGCAGTCCCCTTTTTCTTGTTGAACCACGGAGGAAAGACTCGTGTTGAGCGGACGTGTCACTGCCTATGTCCAGGGCTACTTACGTATGTTGATAACTTCGTTTTGTATGTAGAGGCACGATTTCCTTAGTCGCATCGATTTCAATTAATGACTGTATTAACGTTTTTACTTGTGAATTGCTTAAGTTCCCGTGGCAAGAATTTCAGCCCACTTTCCTTCTCAGGCCTGATCTGTTTCAAGGAAATGCGCGGCCCCCATTCAAGCGCCCCTAATTGGCTTACGTGCAGAAATGGCTTTGCTCCTTCACGCAGGCCTGTTCTAAATTCTCCCTTTCCCAAGACCGCCTCTTCTGCACAAATTATTTTAGAGCACAGCTCCTGTGGTTTCGCGGTGTCGTCGGCCTCGTTGTAACCGAGAGAACGAGGAGGACACCGAAGATAGAGCGAATGCGAACCTGTTGCTGGCTCGTTGTATAAAACATTGCTTGAAGAATCTCCTGTTGCGTCTGCGTCCACACATCGTCGACGCTTCGCAACGTGACGAGAAGGCAGGGGTCAGAATCTTCTCTCAGTTTCTTGACTGGTCATTCTCCGTTAGGTTACACAATAATGCTTAGCATTCTTTGCATAGTAAGCCATGGGGTTTCCTTGGGTTCTAATTGGAGCCATATTATCGTCAAATTGCTCAAATTCTCACGTACAGAAGAACCCATAGTGCCCCCTATGTACCACTACACGAACGTTACCATTTCCATACACCCTGCACTCCCCAACATGATTGCACGTGCATGCACGCACACAACGGACTGCAGAGCACCAAGGACAAAGACGGAAGGAAGGAAACCAGTAAGGCACAGTTCTTTAATACCAACAGCTGCTTAGCGCACAGGTACAGAGGTCAAAACTGTTGACAACAACGCGCGAACGCGTGGCCTTCGATACGTGCAGCGCAGCCTGCTGATAGCCACCAGCGTGACGAGCGAGATTAGGGGACGGCGTTGCGGCGGCTTGGCATGCGAAAGCTATTGCCGATTCTTCCCTGTTTTGGGGGAGAGGTTCGCGTCGAAAGTCCCTCACCACGACCTCGCCACGCTTTATGTGCCTGCGCATGCGTGCTAAAATTTCACCGCGCCAATATAAACGTCTTTAGGCAATTTCTGAGTCAATGCTCCTTTCCTGCACAACCTACGTTAGAATGGCTGTGCCCGACCCACATTCCACTTTTAAATGCAGAGCATTTCTTAGCCTCACCTGTTCCTGCGTCGGACGGTGTCAACAGTTCCGCGTCCGCAGCAGGTGCGCCTCTCCTTCCCTCCTCTCTCTCAACAGCAGCTGGCGCGCGCATGCGTCGTAGTCAGCCCGTTCGCTCCGTCGCGGTCTCGGCGTAACAGGTGCGTGATAGCAGCGCGGTGGGGGTGGAAGGGCGTGCGCTTGCTTGCGCATGCGCGCTCTCCCCCCCCCCCCCCCCCCCCCTCGTACTGCTCTCCCTCTACTGCGCGCGCTGCAAATATAGCGGCTAGCGGTCGCTCGTGTTTCAGTCACTGCGTTGCTCCTTCCTTCCTTGGTTGACGCTCGTGCCCACGTTTACTCGTGTCTGCTACTCCAGCATCACGGAAGAAGCGATGGAAGCAACACTGCCTTCAATCAGTACTGAGGCCCCAATGCTCTGCATTTACTCGTGTTCCCCCTCACGGGAAGGCGCGGGAATTTTTTTTATATCGGAACCATACCAAAGGCGATAACAAGACTGCACTGGTTATCAGCGTAAGATAACGTTTAATATCGATCTTTAGCGGCGGTCATGGTGAGGTACTTTGGGCGTCGAACCTTGCCCCCCAAAACACGGAAGCATCGGCCACAGCTTTCACATGCCAAGCCGCCGCAGCGACGTCACCTAATCTCGCTGGTCACGCCGGTGGCTATCAGCAGGCTGCGTTGCACGTATCGAAGGCCATACGTTCGCGCGTTGTTGTTAACAGTTTTGACCTCTGTACACCTGTGCGCTAAGCACAGATATAGCCTTCGGCACATTTCAGGCAAAACGTTAACACATGACTACCGTAAAATCCCGAGAGATAGCCCACCTAAGATCGAGAGCAAAGGAAGTGAAAATATGACATGGGCTAACTTTCGGTGTGCAGTAAAAAAAGTTGAGAAATGTATCGCAGCCAAAGAACGAACGCGCGTTTATTAAGCACTGTATTCATTCGTCGTCAAAACCGTCGAACGAACAGTCGCTTTCACTGTCCAACAAAAGGTCGACCACCTCCTCACGCATGGAGTTCGACGTGGTTGGCAGGGCAGCAGACGTAGGGATCGCAGAAGCGAGCCGCTCATGAAGCTCTCCGCCTTCTGATCAATCGAGGGCTGTTGATATACCGCACCGTTTCAAGGAGCGGGCGGAAACTTCCTCGCTCACGGCCGCTCACGGCCGCCCAAGATAACCTCGTTTCCGCGGGCGTCATCCCCGGCTGGGATGATGCTATTGGCAGGGGTGGGTTATCTTTCGGTGTTTTTGAAAAAATGGAAAATCGTGCCAAAAACAGGGGTGGGTTATCTTTCGGGGGTGGGGCATCTCTCGGGATTTTACGGTAAGTTGAAATGCTGACTGGTTTGGTTATTACAACAATCGGCTAGAAATTTCGGTGCGGTAAAAGAGTAGCTAAATAAATAAAAACGAAACATGGCGAGCTCCACCACGTCTGGAGCGGTCCAGGATGGTGGTCACGAGACAAAGGGCACTGCCATCGCAGATTTTTCGGCATGGGTTTGTGGCGTTCTCGCTGATTAACGGGACTTCTGTGTAACAGTCACACTCCGTTTCATGGCACACGAATCATTGACGTGTTAGCATATGAGCACCACGTGTCGCACTGTACCTTAATTGTAACGCAGACAAACGCGTAGACGTATAGGTAAAGGTGGGCGAACAACAATCATGCGGCGAAAGAGTTACCACAGAAGACAGCGGGAGGCGCTTCGTAAAGCTGGCGCACGTAAGGGAAAATTAGGCCCTAAAGAAAGCGCTACAGAAACCTAACAGAACTTCAGCCGCATTTTTAGGAAGCGGTTCTTAGCGGCTAGAATACTGGCTCTGGAAATACTGCAACCAAAATTTTATTTTCCTAAACTGTGAGCCTTTCCTGATCTCTCTCTCTCTCTGTTTTTAGCTCTAGGTGAATTCACTGCACCTTCCGTTCTCTTTTACTTTGCCAGCTAAGCATCATTCGTTTGGCGAGTGTCATGAATATGTCATGCAGAAATGAAGTGACTGATCTGTAATTCTCTGGCCCACCCCGGGCTCACTCCCGTGTCCGAGTCTTTTTATAGGGGAATAGATTTCATATATATATATATATATATATATATATATATATATATATATATATATATATACACTTGAAAGTCACCAGCAGTGCGACTTCATTCCATCTCCGGATTTTCAATCCCATCCTTTCTTTACTGAATCTACATTTTGTGATTCTCGAAAACTAATGATGGCAATTTTCCATTCCATTTCTCTTTTCCTGAATGCGATGCACGCGTATACAGAGCCAGCTATTCACCGGCTCCACTGGTCATTCTTTTAATGTGAGAGCATTCAACAACCCATCGGGCAAAAAAGCTGGTGTCTGGTGTTCGTCTCGCTCCTCTTCATGTTTGTGAGAGGCTGTTAGCCCGGCATTATAATTCCAGACTGCAGGGGTTGTGTCCTCATTTCAAGAGGCGAGGAGAAATGACGTTTGGATACAGGCCCAGATGATGCGCAGTTAGTGGCATTTTTGAAGAGGAGTGCGCCCATTGGCTGTGACACATTCCATAGCGCGTGGACACTCAGCGGGGTGTATACAAGAGTGGCTTCTAAACCACCCATTGGCTATGCAGCGTAGCATATCCCCTCATAGGAGTGTTCAACTCCGAACGCCGTCCTGCCTACTAAGCAACGTTCATGGCACAGCGCTAAACTCTAATAAACACTCAGCGACGTTCCGTTGGACTTTTGTATTCACAACTTATCAGCAGTATTTAGGTGCCCGCGGAGTTTTTTTTTTTCTTAAGGCATAACGTCGTGAACCGCGGACTGCAGCTCAACAAGCAATAAGTTTGGCGTCACTTGGCATGTCGTTAGGCTCAATGTTTTGGGAGTCGTAGAAATCTGCGACACCGATTCGGTGCTTATACCGTAGAAGACACCACCTGGCTACAGTGAACTAGAATATCCTAGTTCACTGTAACCTGGCCGCGGCAAGCAGACGACGTGCCCAGCACTGGACACCTGGCGGTGCTCCTGCGCGGGCTCCGTCAGATGGCATCACAGCTGCACGCTCACGCGCGTGCTGGACATCCGCGAATGCGCACGCGATTCAGAACGATTCGAGAGGGTGGTCATCTGGGTAGGGCGCATCTCCAGTGGAAGCTACTCTGTTGTGAGCTTTGTCTCCTATTCTGTTCAAGACTAGATGGCGTGAAGCATGAATGCCTTTGGACCTTGTGTGCTTGTTTTCGGAAGGTCCAAAATAAATGGGTGTGCTTCGTCACTACTGTCTATTGTGCGTATGAATCAGGTAAACCTTGTTGTTGCTTTATCGTAGGCCAGCTACATGGTTAACACGCCGGGAGCTGGCGTGGTGGTCTATGTCAGAGAGCGGGGCTGGGTCGCCGTAAGATCCTCAACCCTACAACGTTAAGGTAATTAAGAATAAAATAGTACGTCAGGCCTAAGGCTGTACTTTAGGTCTAATTCGTACTGGTGCCCGCTGAAAAAGTACTCTGCCTACTCATTGTAATGCAAGCTGCACTGAGCAGTTGATGTCGCGAAACCTCAATGCATGACATTAGGCCTGAGCCGGCCCATACCTGACAGTTGTAGCTGTTAGTTCAGCAAAGTGATACATACCCGCATAGCGCACACTGAGCTTGGTGCATGCTCGCGGGGACACGCCAGTCAAGTGGGCGTAGATAGGTGGGCGTAGATAGGATGGGCGTATATAGGATGATGGTGATGATGATGACTCTAAACACCACATTACAAAAGTGTTACGTACTACCCCAGAGCAGCTCACGGCCGCATGTGGCATTGGTCAACGCTCAATAGGCAGGAATGTAAGCTGCTTCGGACGATGTCCCATAACTGGAGCAGCCAAATTCTGTAATTTTTCAGCTTCTGTTTCTTCCTTCTCTTGAGGCCCGTTCATAGTTGCGACTGGAGAGACAAAAGCGATGCGATTTGTCGCTCTAGTTGTATCGCTCTTTCGTGACGACAGAAATAGGTCGAGACCAATCAACAAGAGCGATGCCGGGCAATGAGAGCGACAGAAATCGCATAGTCGCAAGTGTAAACGGGCCCCTAGAGCTTCTGCATGAGAATTCTGCCACCGGGACTGGGGACTGGAACCGGCATCGGAACGTTGTGGTCGCTTTTCATTGGGCATCCTCGATTTACTGCTTCTGGATAGTCCGCGCGCAGTCAGCCTTTTTGAAGCGAGGGTGCCATAACAGTATACAAGTGAATATCAAGCACTATAAAAAAAAAATAGATCGCGCTTCAGCCAAAACGCAGATGGCCAGGACAGATCAAGCAGGTCCTTTTTTTTTGTTTTCAGTGGAAACCGTTTTATAGCTGTTTGTATACATTTTTCTTCCTGGCTCAATTGTTATATTCTACTGTTTTTGTTATTTTTTTCGTTTATTTTGTGGTAACCCCAGCCTAGTTTTTATTGCCAGCCTTTTATCCCAGCCTCTGTGAGGGTGTGAGTACTCTTTATGGCAACGAACCAACCTGTGTACCACAACTATTGTCTTTCGATTGAAATGCACCGCTGTCTCTGCGAGTAAAAACCTGTCACACTACCGTGCATATACATGTGTTGTGGATATCATCGAAACGCTATTGCACTCAACACATGCTACATCACTGAAATCTGCACGATTAATGATTAATGGGGAAATTATCGCCTGATTTGGTTTCCGAGCATGGGCCTTGACAGTAGCATGGGCAGAAGTGCGGTCCGCACAGCCGATACCCCACTGTCCCATTTGTGGGTCTCCTCTGCTCATGCGTAAAATTGTGTAGGGGAGGGCCATTTCTAGACCGCCTGTATTTTGTTCTGCAGCATATCCTTTCGTTGCTTCATGCTAACTCCCTGTGTTCTTGAAGCGCTGAACTTTTAATTTTTTGCCCATGCTTTGAATGGTGTTCCATTTCTGTCGTAAAACCAACTAGTCCTCAACAGCTCCGACTTTTCGTATTTTGCGACCTGTGTATCACGAGATACTTGCAACTCAAGTGCTGTGTAGATGATGTAGGGTGGAACAGTGTTGTCACAAGTGAAAATACCATTTACTTGCTGCAGGTGGATTGCCGGAATGAAGACAGTGGCTGCAACATCCTCGCAGCCACTTCGAACAACGCCAGGTGGTTTGGGCAGGTCTGCGATCATGTCAATAAACTGTCCTCGTCCCTCCTGCCCACCCACAAGATAACGTTTAGATATGTCAATGTGCAAATTATGTTAAAAATTGTAGTTGATTAAAAATATAAACAATAAATCATTGCTAATGTGCGTGTTTTATATCAACTAGATGTATGCACAATCTGCACGTATACATGTAGGGTGGAACGTGTTGTCACAGGTGAAAATATCATTTCCTTGCTGCAGGTGAAATGCTGGAATGAAGCCAGTGGCTGCAACATCCTCGCAGCCGCTTCGAACAATGCCCGGCACTTTGGGCAGGTCTGCGATCACCTCACGTCAACAAACTGTCCTCGTCCCTCCTGCCCACCCACAAGATAACGTTTAGATATGTCAATGCGCAAATTATGTTAAAAATGGTTAATTGATTAAAAATACAAATAATAAGTTATGGCTAACGTGTGTGTTTCTTTTTATATTCGTGAATAATGTATGCACAATCCACATGTATACCTGCATGTCATTCTTGCTCAAGCAAAAACCCTTAAGTCCCTGAGCTTTGAGAGAGAGGCCTTGGCACGGCAGTGAACACGAAAAAAAAGAGGCGATTCGTTGTGCCTTCGCTTGGAAGAGGGATGACACACTTTGATGGGACTGGTGGGTTAGGAGCGCTGGAACGCAAGGCGATTGGGGTGGGGGGGTGTATTGCCACTTTGAGGTCTTTGTATCCGCAGGTCGACGTACATTGAACATTGAGCACTTTTTTTCCAATGGGTACCCGTTGACGCCATTAGACTCAATTGGGCCTAACGTCCCACTCTAAACTTTTTTTCCACCCATATACTCCCTAGAGGTTCTTTTTCGCCTGTCCTCTAGTGATCCTCCTTGTAGGAGTTTTTTTACTACATGGAACAGGGAGGTTTTGTTTACCTCCTCAAAACAGGGTGTTTTTAGGTGATAGAAAGGAGGTAGTTAGGGAGTGTTAAGAAATGTTAGGGAGAATTTAAGGAGATCAAAATGGAGTATTCTTTACTTCCTCAAGGCGTTTTTAAGTGATGTTTATGGACTTTTTAGGCGGTTGAATAGGAGCCTATTATGGCTCCCTTGGGAAGTACTTATGTTATTTTAGGGGCGTTTTGAGGAGGTTCAAGGGAAGCATTTAATTCTTTTGCATGGAGTTTTACGTTTTGTAGGCCTCGCGAGGGGAGTTTTTAGGAGGTTCAAGGGAAGCATATATTTCTTTTGAATGGAGTTTTGCAAAGTTGGGGCGGTTTTGTAGGCCTTCCGAAAGGAGTTTTTTCAAGGCCACAAGGGAGAGTTTCTAGTTCCCTGCGGGAGTACTGATTTCACACGGTTTTGCTCGGTTTCAGGTTTATTTCAAACGAACTTTCGCTTACAAGTTTACATGGTACATGGTGTACACAAGGAGGCTCCGAAATAAAAACTTAGGGCGACCTTTTATAAGAAAGCAAAAATGGTAAATTGCTAAAAACACGCCAGTTAGGAATGGAAGACAGCAATAGAATGCTAGTTGAACAAACCGTACAATTAATATTACTACAAGAACTGGAAATACGCGAAAAACAAAGATAGGCGCAAACATAACCACATGGTAAGTGAAATCATTATATAATAAAGCGGATCGAGAACGCGTCAGTACTTATCAGAACTTATCAGAACGCATCAGCACTCAGTACACAAAGTGAAAAAAATGGTTGCAGTGGTTTACAACAACAAAACTTTTTTTCAATTGGTGGTGAAATGAGCGAGAGCTGTGTAACGATTTGATATTGAAAGGTAACGAGCATTTTATAGATGGTAAAGGCACAAGAGATAAATGATGTAGGAGACAGACAGCAATGAGATGGCTATGGATAAATGAGTAATATAAAGAACGAGAAATATGCTGCGGAAAATACCAGTGCGTTTTGATAAAGACACAAATGCGCCAAGAAAAGTGACCCAGTCTGAGGGGCTAATTGCAAGGATATAGAACAGACTGGGTGGTATCGCGACAGCTTCTTCAGAGTGAGAAGAAAAAGCCATGTAATTCGTGTTTTTCCGATAATTTTGAGTTGATTCATTTGGCACCAGTTGCCAACATTATTTAGATAATTGTTTCAAGTTATATTAGTTGGTTAATATTATTGCTTCACTAAAAGATAGCTGTGTTATCAGCATACAGAAGGGCCCATCAAATATCCCCTGTTCAGTAAAGAAAAGAAAAAAAAAACGTCAGAAACATAATACGAAATTCTTTAAACTACTATCCAATGATTACAGGATTGAAAACAAATAAAATATTGGTGAGGGATATTGATGCGATAAAAGTTAATTAGTTCTAAATCCTTCACATGTGGTTTGGTGCTGGCAAGGTCCAAAAAGGCATGTTCCACAAACGTTAGAGCTCTGTGTGCCTTCTTGGGATATTGAATGTTGAAAACCCAGAACGATGCAAACAGACTACACAGTCCTCCCAGTAAAAATGATGCAGTCAAGACACTCTGGCCATCGATGCGGAGGCTAATTTCCCCGTTCGCGGAATGCAGGCAGGGAGTCAAAGGAACATCTACCTGAAAAAGCAAAAAAGAAAAAAAAATGCCCCACATGTAAAATTCAAAACAGACACTATGGTTTTAATAATTCGGTACAGTAATAAAATTGTTATGCCAGGTTCCCTGCGAATTTCAGTACTTAAATTAGGAATGCAAAGGCTTCATAAAACCAAGTGCCAGTACATTAACCATCGTGGCTTTTGCAGCAATAAAAAAGATATTACTTCCGCACAATATACTCGAGCACAACTTTAAATGACAGTGAAGTTAAAATGCAAGTCTCTCTAGGTTGATAGATTAGCTCACGGAGAACACTATTATACCACTCTTACACCTGGCATTTTTTTTAAAATAAGGTTGAAACTAGCAAAAACACGTTTTCACCGGAAGGGCTTAAGTGGGCTGACGCCCACAACTTCTTTCTTGGCTGCCGCTGGATGGTGCTACTCGTCCATAATTGGGGTGGCGGTACCGCTTTCCAAGGGAGCATGCGAGCTACGCATGAGAAAATCGTTCGACGCCAAAACTTGCGAGGCCTCAAAAGGCCAATGTTTTTCTTCAGTGAAGCGTAAATACTGATCACAGGTCCAATGGAGAAACATTTTGCTTAGTGGTCTCGAACGGCAAATGACAGGGGAGTTTGGGGAAGCATGAGCGATTTGACCGGAACTGACCAAACTGCTTGGTACGTGGTAATGTTGTATTCAGTTGCTTGTATACTGCTATTAATCACCGCTGCTTCACTTGCTTCCGGTTTATCCTGATGCAAACAGCGACTGCAGTCGTGTTTGCGTCACGTTTGATGAGCAGTTGAACAGCGATTTCTCAGCACTTAAGGCATCTTGGCACTAAATCAATGCTGAAATGGCTTTGCGGAGGTCCGACTTCCGTTTGAAATCAACTTTCTGGTTGTCTTCAATGACCCTTTAACAACAAGTTACCCTTATGCCTCATCACTGCAAACGATTGTTCCTCCGTGTGGTGCAAAGTGTGTTACTGTGAGTATTTTCAACGTGAAACGAACCGTTTCTGTGATTTGTAGGACTGATTCTGCTATTAATTACTGCAGTGATAACAAGCTATGAAAGAAAATCCCGCCATCTCCACGAAGTGAATGATGATGAGAGGGGCGAATCTAAAATGCTTATCAGCAGACAATGTGACGCATTAAGTGCAAGCTGCTTTCATAGTGTGTGCATTGACATTAGGATATGGCCCCCTGGCAGAATGATGCGCTGCGCGAGATTTTGCCGTACCTAAAAGGACAGGCAACTCATTTTTACGGAGTATAGGATCTGTAAAAGGGTTGCGAGTTGGGCGAGTTGGTAATTATGCATTGCGAAAAATAAACTGCGCGCAAATTAACGAGGACAAGAACACATGAAGACAGCACAAGCGCACACTCGCAACTAGTTTATTATTGCACAATTCAAAGCTTTATATGGCCAAGCGCCCAATTGCCGCGCCCCCAATGCGTCACAGTTCTCGGCGCACTCAGCCGAAAATACTAAAAAACCGTAACAACAAAACCACAAAACGAACTTTGAGGCGCACGAAAGGCGAAAAATCAGCAAAGATAACCGCATCATACATGGATTAAGACCCCCCTCCCACCCCCAACACGCATTCCCAGAAGAAGCACCGAAATAGCGCTCAATGTGCGTCTAAATATGCGACTTCTCGATTAAGCAGGGCGATAGAGGGATGACTGATACATTCGGAACCAGCTTTTCTGATGTGGCTGGCTTCTACAATTTCTCGCGTTTGCTGGTTCTTATGTCGCAAAAGGATGGCTGTGCGCTCAAACACAGGGACACAATCAGGTCTGCATGCGCGGCAATGAGAAGATAAGTGGCTCAGGTCACGTTCAAAAATGAAAAAAATATATACGGTACTTTTAGACGTCGTACGCTCGAGTTTGTGACAACGTACCCGTGTGCGGCTCTGTCCTGAAGTTCGGAGAAATGCAGGCGGGTTGTGTTATATTTCTCGTCTTGCATTACGCTTGCTTTTATATATTAGCGCCCTCTTTCCCGATCTCTCTACCTTCCTTCCCACTTCCGTCTGACTGCGCTGATTTTCGCCAGCACGAAGTAACCGTCACGTTGCTTTGAAACGACGCCGCGCGCGACAAACGATTTTACCTCGAATGCCCTGTTACAAACCGGCCTACAAAAGAATGCGAACGCATACCCCAAAACCCACAAACAAGTAAAATAATGCGAGTGTGCGCTTTTTTCTTTGCCCGTGCGTGTACGAGCTGTGAGCGGCACGTGTACCCGGGTACTTCGCTGTTAACCCTATCCAAACGTTTGACAAGCGCATCGACTGATGAAAGACCACTTACCAGCGAGCTGTCCACACCTGTCGCCGTATCCAAATGCTGTTTGCGGCCGTTCCTCGTGTGACAGGGGCACATGAAAATCTTTCCACCAAATGGCACTACTAGTCCTTCACAAATAAGAAAAAACGACGGCCCAAGGCGAGGCTTGAAGCCCCGGCCGCGCCGAGTCACCGGCCGCGCTGCGTTGATAGCACAGAGGTTGTTTACACAGTTTACATCCGGGCAGCCAGTCGTGCCGCCAGGGCAAGTTGAGTCGCTGCAGTCGGGTGCGTTGGCGCGCTGGCACAAGAATTTAAATCGTCTATGTATGCGCAAGCAAGCGAAGCAGATGAACATTGCAATTGTTTGCAACGGCGAGAACTGCCTGTTCGTTAGCAGCAGAGTTTGACAACACCTATCGCCAAAATAAACAGATTGAGACAACACGGCCGCGCTCTCTGCCTGTGATCGCGCTGGTTGAAGCATCTATACGGGTATACGTACGGTATTGGTTTTGTAGCTGCGTGCAACCGTTGCGTCCTGCTTACTCGTTCTAATTAGCATTAGGCCACGGTTGAAGTGCTCGTGCACGGAGACAACAGAAGACTAACATGGCGACCGCCCGCTTGAGATGATTACCTCAGATAGGGCGTTTATTGTGGACGTGGTAGTATACAAGGAACCGAACGCCATCTCATAAATGGTGTTAAGTCGTTCTAAATCCTCCCTTTTGCTACCCGGATGGGCAACGGTACTACCATGGAGGTTCGTCCACTTCTTTAGATCATGCCTAGGGAGTACATTTTTTGCTATAGGTACTTTTCAGGGCACATTACTTGATTAAAACTCCATTTCCGGCTAGTTTGCGTTTACAGTGTAGACATGAAGTCGGGTAACCTTCAAGTTCAGCTTTACGACATGCCAAGCCACATCATACACATTGTACGTCGAGCTGTGGATGCCGATTGACAATGTTAAAACTTCGAAACTTTCGTTCAAGTTTTTCTCTCTCTAAGTGTGACGTTAGGCCTAATGCCAGGCGATCACATACCCGTGTCGCCTGCGCACCCTTCTACTGTGCACCAACCTTTTCACAAGTAAATTATAACATGGAAAAATACAGGAAGTTTCAGACACCATTTGCGCGTAAAAAAAAAATGTTACGCAACTTTTAAGGTGCACTCGAGCTTGTGGCAATCAGGTGCCCCTTGGCGGCCATAGGACCTTTTTCAGCCGTTTTTTTTTTCAACACGCCTACTGGACGTTTAGACAAACAAACGTGATGGCAACCACATGCGATGGTGCGGGTGCTACCAGCAACAGCTGTGGTGTAGGCAAAACAAGAAAAGCATATCAGCATTTTTTTATTGTTTGTCATGTTTTTTTTGGTGTGCCTCTGGAAGTACATTAAGCCGAAATGTACACAGATTAAAGGGACACTGAAGTGATATGTAAACATTGCGGGATTACTAGCGCAAATTGTAGTCCGGAGTCCCCAGGTCATGTTTCGACCACTCTAGGCGCGTTTACGCGATTTTATTTAGTAGAAAAACTAATTCGAAAATGCTGTCCTCCTCTCTTTACGCTCGCCCATTTTCTGTGGCGTTTTCGTGTGACGTCAGGAGGGGATGAGCTGGCAATTGGCTGCGCCACGGCTGCGCTACTGCACGGCTCCCCGGCCGACAGAGTCAGTCGGCCCAGCGTTTCGTCCGCCGGCCGCCGGCGGGTCGTCGCAATCAAGGAGGTTAAAAAAAATTGCTTGGTCGCAATTCGTTCGCTTAGTTGAAACGAAGCCAGGACACGTTTGTGAATGGAAGAATGTGCCTTTCTTTACTTGGTTTGTTTGTACACTGTATCTAGCTCCAAGTCAAGGTCGCTTCACACAAGCGCTGCACATGCGACGCTTCGCTGACTGGTACGCCAGTAGGAAAATATAAGGCCTCTTGAAGGCGGGAGAAGAGTCAGCGAAGTCAATATAGGTACTAAGCAATAAAATCAACTGATATTTTTACCGTACAGCGTAAAACTAGGGCGCGGGAAGCACTTTTTTTGCGCTGGGCGAACAAGCACAGCGGTCAGCAGCACGACTACGCATCTGCGAACGCTTTTCCGTCTACGAAATGCAATTGCTAGACGTGAGCTACTGTGGAAACTCGGGCGACGCTTACTGCACGATCGCAGTACAACAAATAGTCACCTAAGCTGCTTGAAATGCCAAAGCTAAATAAAAGTGTAAACCGGTTGTACAATATATACCCTATATTAAATAGGCCTTCGCGCCCCGCTCCGTGGCTCAGTTGTCTGGGGCGCTGGGTATGTCACCGCAAATGTTTCTGCAAGTCACGAGTTCGAATCCCCGTGGGTACGTGCTTTTTTTGTTTTTGTAAGTTAACTTTTTTGTTTTCCGCCGATGTTTTCTATATTGAGTTCACCTTTTTTGGGGCCGCAACGTTCATGGCTACACGAACTAGTTCACAAAACGCGCGCAGGCTGGCACTGGCGCGCTAGCGAGTTCTCGTTGGCGTGCTGTTGCCATAAGCACCGACTGCTTGCAGGCAGTGGGCACAGGCCAGAATGAACAGACCCTTGGCCTGGTGCGAACACGCTTTTTACGAGACAGGCATGAGGGAGGCAAGCTCCAAATATGGGGGAATAGCGCATGACATTTGGGCGTCTGCGGGTACGCGGAGGGCGTTCATGCACTGCGTAGGTCTCGGCTAGTGAATGCTACGACTACAAGCCGTCCTGGGAGGCTTATCTTGTGCATTTTACAGCCGACAACATGGCAGAAGCGCGGTACGATGATTACTGAGATATTGAGAATGCCCATTCAACAACGCCATTGGTTATGTTTTACAGAACCGAAACCGAAACCGAAACTTGTGTGATTGCTAACCTTGGGCATCATCCAATCACGGCGCCCCTCCTCCCAACGTCACAGCCTTAGTTGGTGCGGCCGCCGCAAACCGCGCATGGTAGTTTTTCTTCTTTCGCGCTTTGTAAAATAATTACCGATTTGTCAACCGGATAAACGATGAAAAGTGTGCTAATTTGAGCCAGTCTACGCAGTGCAAGCAAAAACGGGAGCTTGACAAATTCACTTCAGTGTCCCTTTAAGTTGTGGCAAGTTTTCCTTGACTGAAAGGCAATAACATTGAAAAAAAAGGGCTGACTGTTGCTGGACAGCCTATGACACATGCTGCTAACTGCCTACATATCAGTTAAGAGGAGTTGCTATTGCGAAGCACAGTTGTCTGACGTCAGAGCAGCGTGATATCATCATCATAAACTTTATTGAGAACGAGGGGGAGGTGCAAGTTGCAGAATTTTGTGGGAGCTTGCATATAAGGATTATGGGGCCAATTGTCAATCGGCTTGGTTAAAAACAAATGTAACGTCCCACTGAGCTGTTGCCGGTGCTTCTCAGTTGTGTTTATGCATACTTGGTACAATACGTTGCTGATGTATGTGTGGGCCAATTTTCAATGGTGGTGTATGTCAGTGCTTACTTTTTTCTTTATACCCCTCTCCCCTGGCTACAAACATTCTGGTTGTAGTCATGGACAAATGAAAAGTGAACCCCAAAATACGAGCGAGAACACGCAAAATTGTAGAATACGGTTCGCGTGGAGACCACATAATGACGCGGTTGTGGTATATTTGAAAATTCACTTCTGCAAACTTCGTTACTTTTTCATGGAGCCATGTGACGATTTGACCCGTTCTTGTTTACGCGTTTGCATTTCTTTTGTCCATGACTGTACATAACTTGCGTCAATAGTTGCTGAAACACTGGAGGAACTGTAGCGCCAGCATTGATGCAGAATTATGCACAGGTGCCATACGTGGCCTTTCCCCTCGATCTGCCACGCTGGCTCTTCAGATCTTGTGCCTGATAGCGAGATGCCTTCAGGCTGCAGGGCAATGTTTGCCTTCACTTTTAGTGCAATGATTTCTTTTTCTTTCTTCCGTTCATATGAGCGTGAATAAGCAGATGGCCACCGTTGCAGTTGGTACAGTGAGGCAGGTGCAGAACAAGTTCCTCGGGCAAGGTCCATTTTGCTGCAATTGGCACGTCTGTCTACCCTTACAGCTTCATAATCTATAGCAAAACTTCTGACCAGTGTACCACTGATGCGAGCTGGGATGTATGGTCTGACTCGATTTTTTACATAGCTAGCACGCATACGGTCTTTGGGAGGAGAACTGTTCTGCCAAAGGTGAGGGCAATGTGTATGGTTTGTATCTTTGTTCGTAAAAACCTTCAAGGTATCCATTTCCAGAAAGGACAAGGAAGTCTGCCTTAGTGATGACACCCTGAACTGTATTCATAGAGTGGTGAGGGCTCCACGGGAGATCAATTTTCTTTACGCATGTACCCCGTCACACTGCCTTATCCTCATCTTCGACCAGCAGGCCACCATTTGATCTTTTTGTGCTTTGTAGCAGGCTCAACAGGCATATGGATACTAGGAAAGGTGGCATTTTTCTCATCGTGGCATTTTCATTATCACAGTACACCACATGGAAACCCGTCCTGGCTTTCTTCCAGCAAAAAATTCAAAGGCTGCATCTGTGTGCCCTCTTTTTAGAGATTTGGTTGCCATGCAGCCGGGTATATGTTTGGAAGCCATGCTAGCCATTTGCCCACCACGGGGACCTTCCTGAAAGTGCAGATTTTTGCGGCAGTCATACCTGACAGCTTACAGCACAAGACTGCCTAGGGAAGACAAGTATAGAAGACAGGACAGGCATGGAAAGAGGATAGGATAGAAAAAGGAGAGAGGGATTGTCAGGTTATTACCACCATTCAAGTGCGGGCCTTCCAGAGCCTTGTCTACTACCTCGAGGCCACAGGGCTGAACCAACGCCTCCAGTCACCTCGGCTTGAGCCGTTTCAACTACTTTTCTCTGCTTTTTTACTACTTTTAATTCTTTTCTTTCCTTTCTCTCACAATTACTGTACTCCCACCTTTACCCCATCCCCCCCTCACCAAGTTGAATGCAGATGTGCCCTTACGTGGGCATAATAATATCCTTGGTTGAACTTTCCGTTACTTATTTCTGAATAAAATCACTTACTACTACACCATTCATGTGCTCTCACTGTGCATCACCCGATTGCCACACAGTTTGAGGCAATCAGATATATGCCTAATACAGGGATGGAACAGGGTACATGGGCTTGGGAGCAGTCCTGGGAGCAGGCAAGATTGCCTTTTGTAGCACGCTTGGAGCAGCCAGAAAGGCTCTTTAGCAGGGGGCTGTCACAGGCTGCTTAAGCAGGGGGCTGGCACAGGCTGCTGTGACAGCCCCCTGCTAATTAAGTGTAATCTATTTACTGTATTAGGCATTCAACCTTGCGCTAGATTCACTCCGAACCAGGAACGCAGTTCTTGTACTATATCTGGAAATTTGCAATACGCGGAGTTACCTACCTTCAGAGTTATCAGACAATAGGCCTCGCTTCGTGTCCGCTACATGGCAGTGTTAAGCGAACTCATGGGGCATCCCGTAAAAAAGGGCGTTTGCTTGCATTTTTTCTGTCGAACAGCAGTTTCAGAGCGTGCGACGCAGAACATGGCTTTGTCTTCCCCCATCACGGAGTTGTGAGAGTCGACGAATGTACGCCGTTGATCACGTAACTAGTGCGTGTTAGAAGGCCGCGCTGGACCATTACTGCTGGACCATCTTCCACATAAGCAAAGCTAATTACGAAGTTCACAAGCGAAGATCAGTAATTACTTCATAACATAGGCGAACCAAATTAACAAGCGAGGGCAAAGCACCCAAGATCCTGTTTGTTCAATACCCTCCTCGGCAGTGTTGTAGGCTTTACCGAAAAAAAGTAACTAAATACGTTACTCGTTACTTGCAAATAAAAGTAATGCGTTACCGACCTACGTTACCTCAAAATAAAAGGAACGCGTTACCGTTACTGATAAAAAGTAACGCACGTTACTGTTGCGGTACTTTTCATTCACGAACTAAAA
The DNA here is from genome assembly GCA_013339765.2 of Haemaphysalis longicornis. NCBI lineage: Eukaryota > Metazoa > Arthropoda > Arachnida > Ixodida > Ixodidae > Haemaphysalis > Haemaphysalis longicornis. The sequence goes on along the minus strand of CM023448.1, from coordinate 143,461,579 downwards.
CATTTGCTGTTTCCTGTTTCGACGTTTGATATGTGCGTAAGCGCCATAGCTAAAATATGTCCATGCGGAAACTTCATCATCATCATCACCAGCCTATCTACGCCCACTGCAGGGCAAAGGCCTCTCCCATTATTCTCCAATTACCTCGGTCCTGTGCCAACTGTGACCAATTTATCCCCGCAAACTTCTTGATCTCATCTGCCCATCTAACTTTCTGCCGCCCCCTGCAACGCTTGCCTTCTCTAGGGATCCACTCTGTTACCCTTAATGACCAGCGGTTATCTTGCCTTCGCATTACATGCTCTGCCCACGTCCATTTCTTCTTCTTAATTTCTACTAATATGTCTTTAACACCAGTTTGCTCCCTGACCCACTCCGCTCTCTTCTTGTCCCTTAATGTTACACCTATCATTTTCCGCTCCATTGCCCGCTGAGTCGTTCTCAATTTAAGTTGAACCCTCTTAGTGAGCCTCCAAGTTTCTGCCCCGTAGGTGAGTACCGGTAAGATGCAGCTGTCATACACTTTCTTCTTCAGCGACAATGGTAGGCTGCTATTCATTATCGGAGAATGTCTGCCATATGCACCCCACCCCATTCTGATCCTTCTAATTATCTCTGCCTCATGGTTGGGATCTGGGGTCACAACTTGGCCTAAGTAGATATATTCGCTAACCACTTCCACTGCCTCGCCACCTATCTCAAACTGCTGTGTTGTCCCGAGGTTATTGATTATTACTTTAGTTTTCTGCATATTAATTTTCAGGCCCACGGTTCTACTCTGTTCGCCCAGTGCGGAAAGCATGCTTTGCAATTCGTCCCCCGAGTTACTTAGCAAGGCAACGTCATCAGCAAATCTGAGGTTACTGAGGTATTCTCCATTAACCCTTACTCCCACCTGTTCCCAATCCAACGTTCTGAATACTTCTTGTAAGCATGCTGTGAATAACATTGGAGAGATTGTCCCCTTGTCTGACACCCTTCCTTATAGGTATTTTACTGCTCTCCCTATGGAGGATGATGGTAGCTGTAGACCCATTGTAGATATCCTCTAGTATTCTTACATAATGCTCATGTACCCCCTGGTTCCGTAATGCCTGAATGACTGCTACGGTTTCGACCGAGTCAAATGCTTTCTCATAATCTATGAAGGCTATATATAGGGGTTCAGTGTACTCAGCGCACTTCTCTATCACCTGATTGATCGTGTGAATATGGTACATTGTTGAATAACCTTTACGGAACCCTGCTTGTTCTTTAGGTTGACTGAAATCTAAGGTTGCAGAGATTCGGTTAGCGATTACCTTGGTAAATACCTTGTAGACGACTGACAGTAAGCTGATCGGCCTGTAATTTTTCAAGTCCTTCATGCCGCCTTTCATCCTAATCCATAAGAAAGGCGACATGAAGGAAACTTAATTACCCTCGTTTTTAGGGTTTCACCCGAATGGTTACAAGAAAAAACGCGGAAGTATATATGAAGCTGATTTATAACATGTTGGCACGGAACTTAACAGAAGAACCGGCCTCCCTCATTAGCACAGAAATTAAGACCAGCCGAGATTGAAACTTTGAATATATTTTATTCACATGTCGAAGTACAGATAGTTGCTGTGAACAAGTTCCTCCGTTACCCGAAGCACACTCCACTGTTGTACTTCAGCAACAGCTGAATTTCGCAGTTGGCATCTGACATTCTAACTCGCTTCTTGGTAAACACGTCCGCGCCTACGCTAAATAGGTGTTCAACGGATGCGCTCTATGGTACTGCCGTGTTTACTTTGAGAAACAGCTTGTGCACCAGAGGGAAGCTGTTTTTTAGCTCCGTCAGTGCAAAGCTGTGCGGCACCAGAAAGTACCGCGAAAGCTCATCATTCCCGGACACGGAGGTGCATTCATTTCCAAACGGGTTTGCAAAGAAATCTTCTGCTGCGTTCGCTTTTAGTGGGGAAGCGGGGCTCTCGACAAGCCGCGAAGAGACTGTCAGCTCGCTCTTGACTGCCGCGAGGGCCGCATTTCGCTTGACTTCATCCGAAATCCACGACAGCTTGAATCTCAGCTTGCCGTAGCCATCCTACAGGTGACGACAACTGCTTGCGAATGGCTTTTGTGGGGGGTTTTATCATCTTCAGCACTGACAACCCACCTTTTTCCAGTACCGGTCCTCCTAGCGGCCGCCACGGGGAACCAAAACAAAAAATGACGGGCATGCACGCCCCCCAAAAGTCTCGCTCTCAGAAAACTCGTGCCCAAAATATGCTCGTCCTGCAGTCCCTCTCGCACCCACCCGTGCCGGGTTCCGATCAGATGAATGTCACAGTAGCAGGAGCACATTCCCGTGACTAATCTGCAGTGGTCCGGGCAACCTTTTCCTTTACTTTTTTTTAACTTCGTTCGCCTGCTCGCATCGTAGTCAACCTTAATCGTCTTGCCCCTTCGCTCTGATTCCGGCCGTATTGTTTTTTTTTTTGTTTTTTTTGCCGGGGGAAAGTTCTCCTCGTCAATTCTCGCCCGTGCCCTCCACGGCGGCCTTGATCTGCGCATCACGTCGGTCCGGATCACTTAAAAACACACAAAAAAATTAAAATTTAATTTTTTAAGTTCTAGGATGTAACGTAACGTAACGTAATTTCGTTACACGTTACTTAAAGTAAGTACCGTAAGTACGTTACCCGTTACTTCTCTGGAAAAGTAACGAGTACGTTACTACGTTACCAAAAAAAGTAACACGTTACCGGTAACGCCGTTACTTACCGCCAACACTGCTCCTCGGTCCCGGGGTACCCAAACGGGTACCACAACCATTAAGGCAATAGCTTTCCCCCATTCGAAATTAGCGCGTCAAAAGTTGTCTCCCCGCAAAAAGCAGGCCTTGCTTTCACTAAGCCCCTCTAGGTGGTGCGATGTGTCCAGGCATCTCTGAAGAGCGAGGCGGCAAAAATGGCTTTCACCGGCGCGAGCGCTCGAATGCGTCCACAGGGTAAGAAGACCCAGAGTACCGAAATGGGTACCATCAAATTTCATAACTTTCGTTAGCTTTTTTGCTATTGTAATTTTTTTGCACTTATTTCTATGGATAATGAACCAAAAGTGTGTTGTAGCATTTTTGAAGCATTGTAGAATTTTGAAAATATTGGTCCTTGCATTCCACACGCACTGAAACCCAGAGTACCCAAATGGGTACCATCAAATTCTATTACTTTTGTTTGCTTTTTTGCTGTTGTAATTTTCTTGCGTTTATTTTTATGGATAATGAATCGAATAAAAGTGTGTTACAAAAGATTTTTGTATTTGCACATTCTTGGGACTGAAGAGGATACATGCCAGCTATGCTAGTCAAAAATGGTCGACTAAATTGAAGTTTGCCTCCAATAAACTACAACCTTTCATGCGAATGTTATTTTGTTTTCTATCTTTTGCGATGAGACACGAAAACATTTGACTCATTTTTGGTCATTTTCCATTGATTGGGCGCAGCAGCCGGCCCCGACAAACACAAGTGTGCAAAGAGCACGCAAATAAATCAAAGTGAAAGTGGAGAAGAAACGTAGTGCTTGCGGCCTTAGAGCTAAGCAAAAGCCAACTTTGATAGCCACTCATATCCTTCACGAAACCGAAACCATTACCGCACTGAAACGGAAAACACAATGTTACAACTACGTTTTTGGGCACGAGGTATAATGGCGGTCGTATGTGGTAAAGCCCCTCGATAATGGGACTTTAGTATCAGGCAGCTCAATTCAGGCTCTGCGGAGCAGGATAGCGCTGATAAACGAGTTGGGCTTAATAGAGGCGGTTCAGTGCAGGATGGCGCAGGTAAACAAGTTTAGCGCTGAATGGCGCAACTGTTTCACCCATGCACCTTGCTTTCTGGCTAAGGTAGATAATAGTGAAAGGAAAATGACACTCCAAACAAGAGAAAAACTGGTGCATTTATTGCACATTTCCAAAGAATGTCTGCTCTATTACACAAGGAAACAACCTCACAAAATAGCTTTAAGGAAAACATGTTTCAATCAACACTAATAAATGCTTCGCAACTTTTCATACAATATGTGTACATTTGTTCTTTAACTTCACATGAGTATCACACAGGTGTTAATTACAATTACTGTCTTATAAATCTTTGCCGCTACACAAGTCTTAACACCGGGGGAATGCAACAGGACAACACTCTCATTTATTGTTTTCAAGCACACTAGATGGAAAGAAACACTCGGAGCTTCCATGACTGGAAAAGGCAATGGTTTTTCTTTTCTTTACACTATCACAGTAGTAATGTCTCACTAAAAGTTGCGCACCCCTTGCCAAACATTGACAGCTGCGGATGAAAATTTGCGTGTCCTTTAAAGTTAGGCCAGAGTGCATGTCTTTCAAACTGTTCAGTATGTCTCCAAAAATTAACCTTGTTATTACGACAGAACAACTCTACTGTGCTATGACAAGATCATTTGCCATAGGCAATTCAAAGACGTTCACGATAGGCCATTTTCAGAGCTCAAAACTCAATGGACCTCTCTTGGAGTATGCCACATGACAGCAGCAATGTCACGGCCAACGCACGTGCTTGTCACAGCCAGGCAGGTGGTTGGCAAAGCATTTGCAGCAGATTTAGTTTCGGGCATGGAAACATGCTCCACAACAAGAAGCGTTGCGTGGCGAATGTGGGAGGTACTTGTACCACTGGGCACACCAGTAAAATTAGTACGAACACCCCTGCACCAACCTTCAGGTTCGACCGAAAATACTCCAACTTAGCCGGATAAAAGCATTAGGTAATGGCCCCGTTGGCAGTGGGGCCACATATTAACACAGCAACAGCCCGGAAATACACCACTAAGGCCGGTAACAGCTGTGCGAGAGCGAGATTGGTCAGACGGTTGAACTCCTCTGCTGCATCGCCATGGACCACCCAGAGGCGTGACAAAGCCACACCGCGGTCAGCAGAACATTAGTTTATTTTTCAAGCTGCATTGCTCAGCTGGTTCAGCTTGCTGCTGAGTAATTAATGCCCACTGGGTGTTCGAGTCGTAAGTCGCCTAAACTGCAGGCAGCCATATCGTGTCGGCAGCAGAAACAATGACGCCCACATGTTTGAAACAGTGCCTTTAGTGCAAAAGGCGATTTCTAAACCTGCGGGAGCCAACGCCCTCCACCACTCACTGGGAGCCTTCCGCAGCAGTGGTGTTGGTTGCAGGCTACAATTTATGAGTCCGTCTCTCTTCCAGCAGTGGTCTGAACGGAACAAAACCAACAGAAGCCACAGACATGACAAAAGTGCTCGACACCCACAGACTGAGCAAGCAACTACCTCAACTACATTGAAAGCAAATGACCAAAGCACTTTTTGGTTGTCTATGATGTTTTAAGTTTCCAGAATTTTTGCCCATGAAGTAGACCTCTGCTATTGCAGTAATTCACAAACTTTGCCGGATCTTTGCCAGGCATGAATTCTAGAACTAGAAGTTTGCAATGATCGTGGCCTGCAGATTGTGTCGAAGAGAGTTCAAAGATTTTGTGGCTCATTATGGCTTCGGGCACTCAAGTCCCGCATTTCCCAGGTATAACGGACTGGCCGAGAAAAGAGGAACAAGTAGTCAAGGACCTTTTGTGAAATATGGAGAGCAAGTAACAGGACTTCTACTTGGGCCAATTATAGGGCGCGACATCTCTTAAATGGCTGATCCCCAGCATTACTGTCAATGGAAGAAGCCTCAGAAGTCTGCTTTCAGATTTTTCTCCCATTCTTTTCTTTTCTGCCTCAGCTCCATCAAAGAGGATGTCCCTAATCAAAAGATTTCGACTCAGTGGACTCCTTCTCATAAGATTGGACATAAAAGATAGCAATGCGGATAAGGTTACTGCTCCCTGGTACAGAGAGCGCATTGGCCTCCTCATAAACTGCAGCTGCGTCTATTTCTTGACAGGGTTAGTACAGGCTTGAAAAGCAAAATTTCAAGGGTTTTCAAGGGCTTTCAAGGACCAGAAAACAAATTTTCAAGGTCCCCGTCTAATGTTTTATCAGGAATTATTTTATAACTTTTTCAACACAATGCAAAAGTTTTTTTATTGCACAATACCTAAGCACACTAGTGCACATTTAGATAGGCGCTAATGGGTTTGTGAATGCTCCCCCCGCTCTATTTTTTATTTCATGGTTGGTAGCTAAAGGTTTTTCTTTTTTCTTGGTGTTTTGCTCAGGCTGTTTGATTTCAAAAGTTGGTTAATGTTGCCTGCATCTCCTGCTTTGTCAGCAAAGTATCAGTTAAAATTAAATCCGCAAGTGTTGCTGCAAGGCAGCATGAACAATGTGCACATCCACCATTTGCACGTAAAAGCAAATCCAGATGGAGCGTATGAGGCACAGCAAACATGCAAGGAGCGAGCGTCCACAGACTAGGTGGAAGATGCAAGATAGAGAACAGAAGCTGGCTTTCACTGGATTGTATAGTGACATGGATTGGATTGACAAGTGCCTGCTCTCAATGTTGCCTTGTAATAAAAAAATCCACCAAACTTGTCATTTCACGCAATACACTTAATCTTGATTGTTACAATGTTTCTTTACATTTGTTAGCACCTAAAATCCACAACAAACACTTTAAATTCTTGCGAAAAGACAGGGCCATTGATTCTCTCTGGAAAAATCAAGGGTTTTCAAGGACCATTTAAAAATTCCTGGACTTTCCAGGCCTTAAAATTGGCACTTCTAAATTCATGGGTTTTCAAGGACCTGTGCGAACCTTGAGGCTTCCATCGCTTAGCCACCATGCCAAGCTGGAGCACATGTCATCAGTCGTGGAGCTTTCCTAACTCCGCTCAAAAAAAAAAAAAAAAAAAGATGCCTTGCACCTGAAGATTTCGACTCAATCAGCCCCAAGGAACTAACTGAACTCATCGAAGCCATATGCCATGGAGACTTGAAAGGCAGGCAGAAGGCCGAGATAGTTGTACAGCTTTGCCGGCACACCGCTGGGAAAGAGATCGGGAACAGTTTCCTAGATGCCCTCTTACGATGAGGGGGCAATTTTAGTATAATGCCAAGAATTTCCCCATGGAGGTCGAGGATCAGCAGCAGTGGTAGCCCAATGTTGGATCATCTATGTAACCTCTCTCGCCCACCTCCTCGTAAGCACGGAATGCGGACCACACTAAAGGGTCATCAATGATGTTTCATAAGTTGCTGCTGCCTATATTTCTTGAGGCTTCCATAGCTCGGCCACGGTGGCAATTTGGAGTGCCTGCTGCCAGTCTTGGAGCTTGCTTTTGAAACTACCACTGCAATACCACGCTCCAGACCACACTAAAGGGTCATAAATGATGCTTCATAAGCTGCTGCTGCCTCTATTTATTGAGGCTTCCATCGCTGGGCCCCGCTGGCAAGTTGGAGTGCCTGCTGTCGTTTTGGAGCTTGCTTTGGAAACCACCACCGCAAAACCACCCTCCAGCCCACACTGAAGTCATCAATGTTTCATAAGCTGCTGCTGCCTCTATTTCTTGAGGCTTCTCTTGCTGGGCCACGCTGGCAAGTTGGAGTGCCTGCTGTCGTTTTTGGAGCTTGCTTTGGAAACCACCACCGCAAAACCACCCTCCAGCCCACACTGAAGTCATCAATGTTTCATAAGCTGCTGCTGCCTCTATTTCTTGAGGCTTCCCTTGCTGGGCCATGCTGGCAAGTTGGAGTGCCTGCTGTCGTTTTCGGAGCTCGCTTTGGAAACTACCACCGCAAAACCACCCTCCAGCCCACACTGAAGTCATCAATGTTTCATAAGCTGCTGCTGCCTCTATTTCTTGAGGCTTCCCTTGCTGGGCCACGCTGGCAAGTTGGAGTGCCTGCTGTCGTTTTTGGAGCTTGCTTTAGAAACTACCACCGCAAAACCACCCCCCGGCCCACACTGAAGTCATCAATGTTGCATAAGCTGCTGCTGCCTCTATTTCTTGAGGCTTCCCTTGCTGGGCCACGCTGGCAAGTTGGAGTGCCTGCTGTCGTTTTTGGAGCTTGCTTTGGAAACTAACCACCGCAAAACCACCCTCCAGCCCACACTGAAGTCATCAATGTTTCATAAGCTGCTGCTGCCTCTATTTCTTGAGGCTTCCCTTGCTGGGCCATGCTGGCAAGTTGGAGTGCCTGCTGTCGTTTTTGGAGCTTGCTTTGGAAACCACACCGCAAAACCACCCTCCAGCCCACACTGAAGTCATCAAATGTTTCATAATCGCTGCTGCCTCTATTTCTTGAGGCTTCCCTGTGGGCCACGCTGGCAAGTTGGAGTGCCTGCTGTCGTTTTTTGGAGCTTGCTTTTGGAAACCACCACCGCAAAAACCACCCTCCAGCCCACACCTGAAGTCATCAATGTTTCATAAGCTGCTGCTGCCTCTATTTCTTGAGGCTTCCCCTTGCTGGGCCACGCTGGCAAGTTGAGTGCCTGCTGTCGTTTTGAGCTTGCTTTGGAAACCACCACCGCTAAACCACCCTCCAGCCCACACTGAAGTCATCAATGTTTCATAAGCTGTCTGCTGCCCTCTATTTCTTGAGGCTTCCCTTGCTGGGCCACGCTGGCAAGTTGGAGTGCCCGCTGTCGTTTTTGGAGCTTGCTTTGGAACTACACACCGCAAAACGCACCCTCCAGCCCACACTGAAGTCATCAATGTTTCATAAGCTGCTGCTGCCTCTATTTCTTGAGGCTTCCCTTGCTGGGCCACGCTGGCAAGTTGGAGTGCCCGCTGACGTTTTTGGAGCTTGCTTTGGAAACTACAACCGCAAAAACCACCCTCCAGCCCACACTGAAGTCATCAATGATTTCATAAGCTGCTGCTGCCTCTATGTTCTTGAGGCTTCCCTTGCTGGGCCATGCTGGCAAGTTGGAGTGCCTGCTGTCGTTTTTGGAGCTTGCTTTGGAAACTACCACCGCAAAACCACCCTCCTGCCCACACTGAAGTCATCAATGTTTCATAAGCTGCTGCTGCCTCTATTTCTTGAGGCTTCCCTTGCTGGGACACGCTGGCAAGTTGGAGTGCCTGCTGTCGTTTTTGGAGTTTGCTTTGGAAACTACCACCGCAAAACCATCCTCCAGCCCACACTGAAGTCATCAATGTTTCATAAGCTGCTGCTGCCTCTATTTCTTGATGCTTCCCTTGCTGGGCCACGCTGGCAAGTTGGAGTGCCTGCTGTCGTTTTTGGAGCTCGCTTTGGAAACTACCACCGCAAAACCACCCTCCAGCCCACACTGAAGTCATCAATGTTTCATAAGCTGCTGCTGCTGCCTCTATTTCTTGAGGCTTCCCTTGCTGGGCCACGCTGGCAAGTTGGAGTGCCTGCTGTCGTTTTTGGAGCTTGCTTTGGAAACTACCACCGCAAAACCACCCCCCGGCCCACACTGAAGTCATCAATGTTGCATAAGCTGCTGCTGCCTCTATTTCTTGAGGCTTCCCTTGCTGGGCCACGCTGGCAAGTTGGAGTGCCTGCTGTCGTTTTTGGAGCTTGCTTTGGAAACTACCACCGCAAAACCACCCTCCAGCCCACACTGAAGTCATCAATGTTTCATAAGCTGCTGCTGCCTCTATTTCTTGAGGCTTCACTTTGCTGGGCCACGCTGACAAGTTGGAGTGCCTGCTGTCGTTTATGGAGCTTGCTTTGGAAACTACCACCGCAAAACCACCCTCCAGCCCACACTGAAGTCATCAATGTAAGTCATCCCCTTATGTAATGCCTTCGGGCCTTTAAGGAGCAAATAAATGAAATTAATGATGTTTCATAAGCTGCTGCTGCCTCTATTTCTTGAGGCTTCCCGTGCTGGGCCACGCTGGCAAGTTGGAGTGTCTGCTGTCGTTTTTGGAGCTTGCTTTGGAAACTACCACCGCAAAACCACCCTCCAGCCCACACTGAAGTCATCAATGCAAGTCATCCCCTTATGTAATGCCTTCGGGCCTTGAAGGAGCAAATAAATGAAATTAATGATGTTTCATAAGCTGCTGCTGCCTCTATTTCTTGAGGCTTCCCTTGCTGGGCCACGCTGGCAAGTTGGAGTGCCTGCTGTCGTTTTTGGAGCTTGCTTTGGAAACTACCACCGCAAAACCACCCTCCAGCCCACACTGAAGTCATCAATGTTTCATAAGCTGCTGCTGCCTCTATTTCTTGAGGCTTTCCTTGCTGGGCCACGCTGGCAAGTTGGAGTGCCTGCTGTCGTTTTTGGAGCTTGCTTTGGAAACTACCACCGCAAAACCACCCTCCAGCCCACACTGAAGTCATCAATAGAGACCGGAACTTTAGGCAAAATGCCTATTTTTTATTTGAGTCCGTATCGAGCCTATTTAACGTATAAGCATGAACTAAGGGAAGGGGAGTAATTTAAGCAATAGTTGATTGTGCCTATACGCGCCTATGTTTAGGTCCGTGCCTATACAAGCTTTTAAGCTCCTATAAATGCCTTTTTTGTGCTGTCGAGCACAGATTTTGCCTAAATCAGTCGTATATCTCGATGGAAAATTGGGAGATCTATTGTTTGACCGATGGGAATGCATGAGCATCTCGTCCCGCTCCATTGCTAACTTGACGCTTGCTAACATTGCTAACCATAGCTAATTCAGCGCAGACCTATGCGAAGTCGCTGCTAACATCCTTGGCGAAGATCGAAAACAACACTTTCAAGATTTCTTGCAAAAGTACTGCAAACAAAATGTACCATCAGAGTCGACTCTTCGCCACTGTACGAGAAGACGCTACAAAGAAATTAGAAGAGAAATCGTGAATTCCCATATGGATTTATGTGGACTAGACGACAGATTCGACCGGACGAGTACTTGGTCACTCTGTAATCGGAAAGCTAGAGGCAGAGAGAAAATAACACCTTTACTAATCTGTGCAAAAGAGCTGGAAAAAACTAGCGGCGAGGAAACCATCACCCGCTTTTGCATCCTTCCGGAGCCCACGACGACCGAGTACTGATGCTCTACACAGATTCAGCAGCTTATATCATAAGGCTGGTGCACTTATTCTCAAGGTTTTTTATCCAGAATTATTGCACGTCACTTGTCTGGCTCACGGGGTTCATCGGGTTGGTGAAGAGCTACGAAAGTCGTTCAGTTCAGTCAACGAACTGAGAGCTGCGAGGAAGGCGGTGTTCCTCAGGGCTCCTTCCCGCGTTCGTGCTTCGGGAGCAGTTACCGGGTGTACCTCTTCCATCGGAGCCTGTTTGTTACCACCCGCTGGGAAACTTGGCTGAAGGCAGTGGAACACTACAAACCAACACTTAAAAACGTGTTAAGGCTGCTGTTAGCAGCTTTGCAGAAGATGAGAGTGTCGCCGTGAGAGGGCCAGAAGGTTCTACATGATGGTACACTTCCATGTGACTTGCCTATTTGTGTTCCCATTTCACGTTCTTGGCAACAAGAATACAGAAACTTGAGAAAGTTTCGGGCACCACGCTGACTCAAAATATTCAGAACTGATTTTGGACGCCCAGGAAAGTATCGCTAGTGGCTCCCAGGGGACTGTTGCTGACAGAGCTATAGAGAAGCTTAAAGTCTGTCTTGGACAGAAAATCCTTGATTTTCTACGCTGAAGGAACTGTCTGAGGTTTTGAGCGGCGGACATATTCGCGATTCCAGATGGAAGCAAAACATCAAACGTGACGAAGTACAAGTACGCTCCGCTAACTTCAGTGGATGTGGAGCGTTCTTTTCTGCCTACAATCAGATATTGACTGACAAAAGGCACAACTTCAAGCCCGAAAACCTGGAGATGGTGCTTGTTGGCCACTTGCTTCTACGCCTTTCGCACAGTGTAGCGTCAGCCTATATATTTTGAAAGCGTGACCCTTAAGTGTTTCATGAAGAAAATAAAATTGCATTTTCAAAATCCCGATGTTTGTATCCTGTGCTTACTCAAAGCCAAAAAACTGCTATGAATACACGCCCTGAGTAATGTTATTCGAGCCTATATAGTGCCTATAAGGTAGTACGTAGCGCTGTATATATGCCTAAATTACGATTTTGAGCGCCTACAATAGGCGCCTAAAACCCGATTTTTTAGTGCCTAAACTTCCGGTCTCTAGTCATCAATATTGCATAAGCTGCTGCTGCCTCTATTTCTTGAGGCTTCCCTTGCTGGGCCACGCTGACAAGTTGGAGTGCCTGCTGTCGGTTATGGAGCTTGCTTTGGAAACTACCACCGCAAAACCACCCTCCAGAGGCCCACACTGAAACTACCACCGTCATCAAATGTTTCATAAGCTGCTGCTGCCTCTATTTCTTGAGGCTTCCCTTGCTGGGCCACGCTGGCAAGTTGGAGTGCCTGCTGTCGTTTTTGGAGCTTGCTTTGGAAACTACCACCGCAAAACCACCCTCCAGCCCACACTGAAGTCATCAATGTTTCATAAGCTGCTGCTGCCTCTATTTCTTGAGGCTTCCCTTGCTGGGCCACGCTGGCAAGTTGGAGTGCCTGCTGCCGGTTGGAGTGCCTTGTCGTTTTTGGAAACTACCACCGCTTGCTTTGGAAACCACCACCCTCCAGCAAAACCACCCTCCAGCCCACACTGAAGTCATCAATGTTTCATAAGCTGCTGCTGCCTCTATTTCTTGAGGCTTCCCTTGCTGGGCCACGCTGGCAAGTTGGAGTGCCTGCTGTCGTTTTTGGAGCTTGCTTTGGAAACTACCACCGCAAAACCACCCTCCAGCCCACACTGAAGTCATCAATGTTTCATAAGCTGCTGCTGCCTCTATTTCTTGAGGCTTCCCTTGCTGGGCCACGCTGGCAAGTTGGAGTGCCTGCTGTCGTTTTTGGAGCTTGCTTTGGAAACTACCACCGCAAAACCACCCTCCAGCCCACCCTTGCTGGGCCACTGAAGTCATCAATACCACCGCAAAACCACCCTTGAAGTCATAAGCTGCTGCTGCCTCTATTTCTTGAGGCTTCCCTTGCTGGGCCACGCTGGCAAGTTGGAGTGCAGCTTGCTTTGGAAACTACCACCGCAAAACCACCCTCCAGCCCACACTGAAGTCATCAATGTTTCATAAGCCTGCTGCCTCTATTTCTTGAGGCTTCCCTTGCTGGGCCACGCTGGCAAGTTGGAGTGCCTGCTGTCGTTTTTGGAGCTTGCTTTGGAAACTACCACCGCAAAACCACCCTCCAGCCCACACTGAAGTCATCAATGTTTCATAAGCATTTCTTGAGACACGCTGGCAAGTTGGAGTGCCTGCTGTCGTTTTTGGAGCTTGCTTTGGAAACCACCACCGGCCCACACTGAAGTCATCAATGTTTCATAAGCTGCTGCTGCTCTATTTCTTGAGGCTTCCCTTGCTGGGCCACGCTGGCAAGTTGGAGTGCCTGCTGTCGTTTTTGGAGCTTGCTTTGGAAACTACCACCGCAAAACCACCCTCCAGCCCACACTGAAGTCATCAATGTTTCATAAGCTGCTGCTGCTGCCTCTATTTCTTGAGGCTTCCCTTGCTGGGCCACGCTGGCAAGTTGGAGTGCCTGCTGTCGTTTTTGGAGCTTGCTTTGGAAACTACCACCGCAAAACCACCCTACAGCCCACACTGAAGTCATCAATGTTCCTCAGCTAAGCTGCTGCTGCCTCTATTTCTTGAGGCTTCCCTTGCTGGGCCACGCTGGCAAGTTGGAGTGCCTGCTGTCGTTTTTGGAGCTTGCTTTGGAAACTACCACCGCAAAACCACCCTCCAGCCCACACTGAAGTCATCAATGTTGCTGCTGCCCCTTGATAAGCTGAGTGCTGGAGGCAAAAAAATCCAACACTGAAGGATGTTTCATAAGCTCTGCTGCCTCTATTTCTTGAGGCTTCCTTTGCTGGGCCACGCTGGGCAAGTTGGAGTGCCTGCTGTCGTTTTGGAGCTTGCTTTGGAAACTACCACCGCAAAACCACCCTCCAGCCCACACTGGCATCAATGCATAAGTCATCCCCTTATGTAATGCCTTCGGGCCTCAAATAAACCGCAAAACCACCCCCCGGCCCACACTGAAATTAATGATGTTTCATAAGCTGCTGCTGCCTCTATTTCTTGAGGCTTCCCTGCTGGGCCACGCTGGCAAGTTGGAGTGCCAAACACCCTCTGCTAAAATGTCGTTTTTGGAGCTTGCTTTGGAAACTAACCGCAAAACCACCCTTGAAGTCATCAATGTGCCTTCGGGTGTAAATGCGCTGCTATTGCCACATCTATTTCTTGAGGCTTCCCCGTGCTGGGCCACGCTGGCAAGTTGGAGTGCCTGCTGTCGTTGCTGGAGCTTGCTTTGGAAACTACTAATATTGTCACCGCAAAGCGGTGTCACCATGTATTTATCCCTCCAGCCCACACTGAAGTCATCAATGTGCCCGGGCCTTTAAGCATTTTTGCTGAAAAGAAATTTTTTTTGAGTCTGAATGAACTGCTATTTCCCGCTAAGCTCTGGCAAGGGGAGGGAGTTTAGTAATTTAAGAATAGTTGAGGCTTTCCTTGCTGGGCCGCGCCTGGCAACTTTTTTTAATTTAAGTTGACTTTTTTTTTTGAGTGCCTGCTGTCAGTTTTTGCCTTGAAATCAGCACCACGGAACCCTCCCCAACCTACCCTAACATCAAATGCTTTTTAAACCAACCGGCCCCTACCCCCCGTTGCACTACCACCGCAAAACCACCCTCCAGCCCACACTGAAGTCATCAATAGAGACCAATTTAAAATGCCTATTTTTAGAGTCCATCCCCTACAAACACTGAAAGCTCCTAGTAATTTGAGTTGATGGTGCCTATACGCGCCTATCCGCTATGCATTCTTTTTAAGCCCTATAAAGCCTTTTTTGTGCTGTCCACAGATTTTGCCTAAATCAGGTATATCTCGATGGAAAATTGGGAGATCTATTGTTTGACCGATGGGAATGCATGAGCATCTCGTCCCTCTCCATTGCTAACTTGACGCTTGCTAACATTGCTAACATAGCTAATTCAGCGCAGACCTATGCGAAGTCGCTGCTAACATCCCTTGGGCGAAGATCGAAAACAACACTTTCAAGAATTTCTTGCAAAAGTACTGCAAACAAAATGTACCATCAGAGTCGACTCTTCGCCACAGTACGAGAAGACGCTACAAGAAATTAGAAGAGAAATCGGTGAATTCCACATATGGATTTATGTGGACTAGACGACAGATTCGACCGGACGAGTACTTGGTCACTCTGTAATCGGAAAGCTAGAGGCAGAAGAGAAAATAACACCTTTACTAATCTGTGCAAAAGAGCTGGAAAAAACTAGCGGCGAGACCATCACCCGCTTTTGCATCCTTCCGGAGCCCACGACGACCGAGTACTGATGCTCTACACAGATTCAGCAGCTTATATGCATAAGGCTGGTGCACTTAATTCTCAAGGTTTTTTATCCAGAATTATTGCACGTCACTTGTCTGGCTCACGGGGTTCATCGGGTTTGTGAAGAGCTACGAAAGTCGTTCAGTTCAGTCAACGAACTGATAGCTGCAGGGAAGGCGGTGTTCCTCAAGGCTCCTTCCCGCGTTCGTGCTTTCAGGGAGCAGTTACCGGGTGTACCTCTTCCATCGGAGCCTGTTGTTACCCGCTGGGAAACTTGGCTGAAGGCAGTGGAACACTACAACCAACACTTAAACGGTGTTAAGGCTGTTGTTAGCAGCTTCGCAGAAGATGAGAGTGTCGCCGTAAGAAGGGCCCAGAAGGTTCTACATGATGGTACACTTCCATGTGACTTGGCCTATTTGTGTTCCCATTTCACGTTCTTGGCAACAAGAATACAGAAACTTGAGAAAGTTCGGGCACCACGCTGACTCAAAATATTCAGCTGATTTTGGACGCCCAGGAAAGATTCGCTAGTGCTCCCAGGGGACCTGTTGCTGACAGAGCTATAGAGAAGCTTAAGTCTGTCTTGGACAGAAATCCTTGATTTTCTACGCTGAAGGAACTGTCTGAGGTTTTGAGCGGCGGACATATCGCGATTCCAAATGGAATCAAAACATCAAACGTGACGAAGTACAAGTACGCTCCGCTAACTTCAGTGGATGTGGAGCGTTCTTTTTCTGCCTACAAGCAGATATTGACTGACAAAAGGCACAACTTCAAGCCCGAAAACCTGGAGATGGTGCTTGTTGGCCACTGCTTCTACAGCCTTTCGCACAGTGTAGCGTCAGCCTATATATTTTGAAAGCGTGACCCTTAAGTGTTTCATGAAGAAAATAAAATTGCATTTTCAAAATCCCGATGTTTGTATCCTGTGCTTACTCAAAGCCAAAAAACTGCTATGAAATACACCGCCTGAGTAAATGTTATTCGAGCCTATATATGCCTATAAGGTAGTACGTAGCGCCTGTATATGCCTAAATTACGATTTTGAGCGCCTACAATAGGCGCCTAAAACCCGATTTTTTAGTGCCTAAACTTCCGGTCTCTAGTCATCAATATTGCATAAGCTGCTGCTGCCTCTATTTCTTGAGGCTTCCCTTGCTGGGCCACGCTGACAAGTTGGAGTGCCTGCTGTCGGTTATGGAGCTTGCTTTGGAAACTACCACCGCAAAACCACCCTCCAGCCCACACTGAAGTCATCAATGTAAGTCATCCCCTTATGTAATGCCTTCGGGCCTTTAAGGAGCAAATAAATGAAATTAATGATGTTTCATAAGCTGCTGCTGCCTCTATTTCTTGAGGCTTCCCTTGCTGGGCCACGCTGGCAAGTTGGAGTGCCTGCTGTCGTTTTTGGAGCTTGCTTTGGAAACTACCACCGCAAAACCACCCTCCAGCCCACACTGAAGTCATCAATGTTTCATAAGCTGCTGCTGCCTCTATTTCTTGAGGCTTTCCTTGCTGGGCCACGCTGGCAAGTTGGAGTGCCTGCTGTCGTTTTTGGAGCTTGCTTTGGAAACTACCACCGCAAAACCACCCTCCAGCCCACACTGAAGTCATCAATATTGCATAAGCTGCTGCTGCCTCTATTTCTTGAGGCTTCCCTTGCTGGGCCACGCTGACAAGTTGGAGTGCCTGCTGCCGGTTATGGAGCTTGCTTTGGAAACTACCACCGCAAAACCACCCTCCAGCCCACACTGAAGTCATCAATGTAAGTCATCCCCTTATGTAATGCCTTCGGGCCTTTAAGGAGCAAATAAATGAAATAATGATGTTTCATAAGCTTGCTGCGCTCTATTTCTTGAGGCTTCCCTTGCTGGGCCACGCGGGCAAGTTGGAGTGCCTGCTGTCGTTTTGGAGCTGCTTTGGAAACTACCACCGCAAAACCCCTCCCAGCCCACACTGAAGTCATCAATGTTTCATAAGCTGCTGCTGCCTCTATTTCTTGAGGCTTTCCTTGCTGGGCCACGCTGGCAAGTTGGAGTGCCTGCTGTCGTTTTTGGAGCTTGCTTTGGAAACTACCACCGCAAACCACCCTCCAGCCCACACTGAAGTCATCAATATTGCATAGCTGCTGCTGCCTCTATTTCTTGAGCTTTCCCTTGCTGGCCACGCTGACAAGTTGGAGTGCACGCTGTCGGTTATGGAGCTTGCTTTGGGAAACTACCACCGCAAAACCACCCTCCAGCCCACACTGAAGTCATCAATGTAAGTCATCCCCTTATGTAATGCCTTCGGGCCTTTAAGGAGCAAATAAATGAAATTAATGATGTTTCATAAGCTGCTGCTGCCCTCTATTTCTTGAGGCTTCCCGTGCTGGGCCACGCTGGCAAGTTGGAGTGCCTGCTGTCGTTGTTGGAGCTTGCTTGGAAACTACCACCGCAAAACCACCCTCCAGCCCACACTGAAGTCATCAATGCAAGTCATCCCCTTATGTAATGCCTTCGGGCCTTTAAGGAGCAAATAAATGAAATCAATGATGTTTCATAAGCTGCTGCTGCCTCTATTTCTTGAGACTTCCCTTGCTGGGCCACGCTGGCAAGTTGGAGTGCCTGCTGTCGTTTTTGGAGCTTGCTTTAAAAACTACCACCGCAAAACCACCCTACAGCCCACACTGAATGCACCAATGAAAGTCATCCCCTTATGTAATGCCTTCGGGCCTTTAAGGAGCAAATAAATGAAATCAATGATGTTTCATAAGCTGCTGCTGCCTCTATTTCTTGAGGCTTCCATCAGTGCGCTACCCATCTGAGATGAGATGCCTCTGGTCGGTCTTGGATCTTGCCGGAACTACCTTTGGAAAAGCATGCCCCAGACATACTCAAGGCATCATGGTGTACCTCACATTCTACTCCTTCTTAAAGCTTCTTTCATTTGGCCGCTCTGCCAAGTAGAATTTGATTGATTGAAGGGTTTAACGCGCCGACGCAACGCAGGCGATGAGGCGCGCCGTAGTGGAGGGCTCCGGATTAATTTTGACCACCTGGGGATCTTTAACGTGCGCCGAAATCTCGTACACACGGGCGTTTTTGCTTTTCGCCTCCATCAGAAAAGCGGCCGCCGCGGCCGCCAAGTAGAATTGCCAAACACCCTCTTAAAATGTGTTGGCAATTATAAGATAATCCCAAGATGTCGTCAAGGAGTTTAAGGGGTCAACGGTGGCTTTCTGATGTTGGGTCGCCTCCGTGACTTTTCTAACCCACCTCCTGGGTGGAATGCGAACGGCGACAATGCAGTCGAAATAACCCTGGTACAAAGAACGTATTGACCACATCATAAACCGTACTGACCGCACCATTGACAATTAACCTACATGTGCGCTATTGCCCAAGCAACATTTTGTGCATCTGTGAACTTGTTGTGACAGTGCCATAAGGATTCTATGTCATAATGCTGTACTATTTGAAGTTAGACTGCACTAATATTGTCATATCACGCATTATGTTAGCGGTCTGTCAAAAGGGACACCTGTATGTATTTATCCCATCGGACCAGCAACCAGATTTCGCTATGGGTCCAGACAGAGTAATGCGTATTTCTTTGTTACTTTTTGCTGAGTAAAGTGAATGAACGAATGCATTGACTCCATTTTTTGACGCTTCCATTGCTGGGCCGCCCTGGTAAGTTGTTGAGCCTGGTGTCAGTGTTGAAGCTTGGTTTTTAAACTACCACTGCAAAACCACGCTTAAGCCCTAACTAAAGGGTCATCAACCATGCTTCATAAGCTGCTGCTGCTTCTAGTTCTTCAGGCTTTCATCACTGGGCCACCCGCAGGATTGAAGTACGCTATCCGACGAGACTTACATTTGTTTTGACCATTCTACAAAGGGTGTGGGGGTTGATCGACATCGCATTCCAGCAAACCATTTTTGACTACAACCTACAATCTGAGACAGAAAATCTTGGAATAATTTCTTACTACAACCCTGTGTGTACTGCATAAGGTCAGCCTTGGAGCTTGCTGGAACTACCTTTGAAAAGCACGTTCGAAAGCCTACTCAATGCGTCCTAAACCTTGCCTCATGTGCCACTGCTGCTTCTTGAAGCCTCCTCCAAAGGGCGACTCAGTACTGGAGCTTGCCAGAACTACCGTTGAAAAGCACGCTCCAGACCATGCTAAATGTGTCAAACATCACATTATCTTCTGTTTCTTCTTGATGCTTCGCTGACTTGGCCATCATACCGAGTTGGAGTGCCTGCAGTCGGTCCTGCTGCTTGTCAGAAACCACCACTGAGAAGCATGCTCCCCAATATTCTGAGAGCCTCACAAACTGCATTCGTACAACGAAAATGGGCATGCACCTATGTGTGCGTGAAAACCTGCAGGGGGGGGGTGCAACCTTAGCAGATGCACCACGCATGGGCTCCCCCATCTTCGCATTGAAATCTTAACGCTTAACCTACACCAATAAAACCACGTCCAACTGTCTGATTCTCGAGTGGAAGCCAGACACCAAGATCGAAAATGAGTCGCTTTTTCGAAAATTATTATGCTTTGAACTTTGCAAGCCATATCTGAATGCTGTCCCTTTCAATTTCAACAAATATGGCCAGATGCCACTTTTGACCTTCTTCAAGACGTAAGCTGCGGCGAGGTCAGGCTGAACTCCTGACACCGAAAATAACGAGCCCCCGCCCCTCCGCGTCGGAAGCAATGATATAAACTAATGAAAACTTGGAAATGAGCATCAAACTAGACTTCCCGGTACTTGAAGGATCCAATGACAACTGGGTCAGTCTGGTACGGCCAAAACAAACTGAGAGTTGCCAACCAAGCGTTGACCTGTGGAGGTCCTGAAATCCTAACGTTCCCAAGACACCAAACAATGCTGGGACCCACTACAGCCCCGAAACGACTTCAAGGGGGTACTAATTCGACCACGCAAAGTTCTGTACTATACAACTTGATCCATGCTAAAAGTCGGTGGCGGAGTCAAGATGGTGTGCAGTCTCTCCAAAAAAGAACACACCAGAACCCTCATGGCTCGCATGGAGACAATTCAGAATATCGCCATTGCCAGCATGACAAGCAGAAAATTGGCAATAAATATTTGACAAATAACCCACATCCGTCTGGGCAGCAAAGACTAAGCCGTCACTGCACACGTGGTGGTAGCACACAACTCCATCAAGGGGTAGTACATAGTCACCTCTAGAGCAACAGAACTACGAAAAGAATTATGCACCTGGTCATAAAATACTACAAGCCAGAATGCTTGGGCAGATGCACGAAACCGTGATACCATGCTATTACAGCAGGGAAGTACGGTGTGCACTGTGCAGCCTGATGAAACAAGTGTGCCACACCTGCTGTGAAGTCATGTCCCCTGCCCCAACACGTGCCCAAACTTGGACACCAATGCATGCTTCCAGTGCGGAGCGAATGGCCCAGACCAAGACCATGCCTGTAACTCCAAGTGCATTCTGCCCCAGGGAATGCACCGGACGGCCTCCAAGGAGTGCCCAGAAAGTCCGAGGAAATCCTCGACGCCACAACGGGCCAGCCGCTGAAACCTTTATTGCCGCACCTAGCGTTCTCGCCTTCCCAAGAAACAGACACTAAGCCAGCGCAAGCCGGCTACAACACACACATCCTCACCTAAACGCAAGTGGCCCCACAACGCGTTTGCCCATCTGCTACAGTCATTAGCACAACCACAAATTTTGTCCAGTAAAACGGGTGTTACAAAATGTTCACAGCAAATGGCACCAGGGTGAAGAGGTGTGAGTACAAGGAGGCTGCCAACTATTTTCATGTTTCACTGAAGTACAGTGTTAAAAGAGAGGCTGAATGTTCAACCTGCATAAACGACAAGCAATAAATGTTTCACTACTCGATTTGAGAGTAAATAGATGCCTGACGCCAAAATGAACTCAGCTGCTGATTAGGTTGTATGGGAGATGAAGGAATCTGCTCAAGTCAAAGGCGTGCTTGTTAGTGCAATATCCTTATATAGTGTGCTTGGCCAATTAGTACAGTTTGAAGCCACAGCGCAACACAGATGCTTGCCGTGCAGACAGTCACCATTGTGCCTATTTGCTCTTACATGGGCCGCTCATGCGTCTGTGTCGCTACACACCAAACTTGAAAAAGACTAGCACTGAGTGAACAAACTGAGCGAACGTATATTCCAGTTGTGGTCTACGGGTGACGCAAGGGGGAGACCCGAGACAGCATGCACGTGGCCTAATGAAGCATCCTACATAGTTGGGACCTCGAAAACAAAAATGATTCAGTGAATACTGATATATGGCCAACACAAAGCTGCTTTAGAAACATTGTTTGGTACATGTGGCATGAGGGCTAGCCTCCTCTTAGCCAACTGGCAAGAAAAGTCGCAAAGTTCTAACAATGGGAAGGCATATTTTCCCACCGCTGGATTTCCAAGGTAGCCGTTTGGTCAAGGTGTTCAGTTCGCCAGCGAGCGAGATGACACCCTCCTATGTTTTTCACTCTGATTTTAGTACCTCCTCCTCACTTCCTCTTTGCCTGAAAAATAAAAATAAGGACACTGTACCCGATGAAGCCCAGCTACGCACGACTTCACCCCATGACAGCTCAAGGTGGCTGAAGCATGCTTTGCCAACCGTTGCCACATTTCACGGACGCATGCGTGCAAACAGCAAGGGGTCCACTGAGAATTTTCACTACTGTGGCATTCACTTGGTTTGCATACTTGTATCCTGAGGCTACATGTTGTAAAGTGGTAGTGGCAGGTAATAGGAGATAGCATTAATATAAAAACTTAAGCTACTTTTGGATCTGAGCGTGTCCAGGTTTGTCTTTTTTTTTTAAGTTACACCACGCTAAAGCATAAATTGCCGCTAAATAGAAGCAGTTTCCCTTGGGTGATGCAATGGTAAGCAGTGATGCACTGGTGGTCACAACTCAGAACTTCATGCCTCCAAAGGAAAGGAACGAGAAGTGGCAATTTATGAGAGCTCCAGAAATGCTTGCACAGTTTGCGTGTCCCTTTGTTCTTGTTTGTGGTTAAAGGAATGTGCTGCAATGTTGACTAAATATAGCATTGTTGCATATTCCCTCTAAATGGTTTTTAAAGAACTACCTACTCTAGTGCAAAGGCTTTGGATATGGGTTATAGTTTTGCTTTGGGTATGCATAGGATTTGGATATGGATATAGCTTTGCCTCCCTTTTCCTTGAACACAGGCAAGTAATAATGAAAACTACTCCACTTAAGAAAAATTCTAAATCTGGCTTGTGTTAGGGAAATGTGCCCCCTAAGTTGGCCCTCAAATATACCTCTCACGTCATATTTCACAACCAACTGTACCCACAATATTGTCACAAGAAGGAAATGAAGTGCTAAGTGTCACTTACCCCATGTTGACCCATCACCGACAATGACAACAAAAGGAGTGGGCAGCACGCAGCCTGGCTGGAACTGCTATGGTCATTTGTACATTGGTTACATATCTTTGTAAATAGATTTCTTCACCACCAACAATGGGTCACCTCATCTTTGTCCTGCCCAACATAACA
Source organism: Haemaphysalis longicornis (assembly GCA_013339765.2). Taxonomy (NCBI): domain Eukaryota; kingdom Metazoa; phylum Arthropoda; class Arachnida; order Ixodida; family Ixodidae; genus Haemaphysalis; species Haemaphysalis longicornis. The sequence goes on along the minus strand of CM023448.1, from coordinate 143,438,736 downwards.
ATATGACCCGAAACGCTAATGCATTTCAGAGCCGCTTTTAGGGATGCACATCTTAACTACAAACCAGATTAAGAATTTAAGCAATTTTGGTTACTGCTTCCATTTCCCCAATATTGCGAGCATTCTTTACCACACTCCCGGCGGTGGAGAATTCCGGAGGACAATTCCCACACTTCGTCTCAATCTGTACATACTCATCAGCACCAGCCCATTAGGCAGTGTTCGTTCATCTACGGACATGATCATCATCATTGTGGGTTTGGGGTTCTTGCTGCTAGAACGCCTCAATAAACGCCGTTCCTGGCCCTCGTCTCTCAATATAAAAATGCCCTGAAACCAACCAGAAAAAGGGAAATATCTGAATTAGTGGTAATTAGTTACCTAGAAGTTGCATACTCTTCGCAAATAACGTCCCCTTGCCTGTAAAGCACCCTGTATGTGTGTACATGTATGTATATGCAATATATATAAAATATAAACTGCAGTTTAGTTAGATCACCAGACTTCACAGCTTTGCTTACAGCTATACACTCGTGGCCAACTTAGAAATTCATGCGCGTTATCAACTAGCAAAACAAATGGACATCGCAACACAATGTTACAGTTTGCCTAGCTTGTGGTAACTGCTATCACTTGCCCACATTCCAACAAGAAATAATAGTTCAGTGCACCTTCAGCGTATACAGCTTACTATACACACCCAAACACTGGGCTACATACACTAAATACGACTGTACAGGCACTTGTCAGTGCAAAGGTATCAATCACCAGACCTTCAATGTGACAAAGGGTTGGCACTTGATAAATAACGTGGTTACTGAACTCTGTTCCACACAAAGAAAGGCAACACCACAGAAAAAAAAAAATTCACTGAAGAAAACGTCAGGGAATTGGTGAACTCTACCAACAGAGGTGTTTTGCTGGCACAAGAGAACCCATGTTTGACAGAGATAATGAGAACTTGTGGCTGAGTGGCCAAGAACGCCTGGTCAAATGCCAGCAGCAAGGCCCAGAGGGCGCGAAAGATGAGGGGAGCAGGCGTTACCTTAACCACAGTGTGCGAGACAGTGGGACAAAACAAGGCAAGAGAGTTGGGTTCTCTCTTTGCTTGTGGTACCAGTTTCTGCAGGGTGTTGCCACAAGCACCCAACAAAGCCATTTCAGTAGCTCCTGCCATGCATGTCTGCATCTACTGTTATAGTGCTAACGATAGTACGAGCACGTTCAGAAGAAAATAGAAATGTATCAGGGCAGATATCGCTACGTGTGGGGTATTGCTAACGGATAGTGTTGGCATGCCTGCAGCACTCATGGGGAACACTCGAACAAGAAGGTAACAAAAAAAAAAAAAAAAGTTTCCAGTACGAGATCTTGTTTCCTCGGTAAAGGTGTGGAACATTGTCACAAAGGAGAATTCACTACAGTGGCAGTGGTATGAATGATACACAAGTGTGTGCGTCTAGTTCAAATGTTCCAGTGTCCAGCTGACGGCGCTCCAAGTCTATCCTCCGCAAAAATCTTGAAGGGCGAAATTTCTTGATGATCACGCTTTGTACGTCACGCCAGTCGCATTTTTAAGCTGCTCTGCCCTGGGCCAGCACAGCACAATTCAAAGATCAAGAGCGTTACTGAGTAAGTTGCTTTAGAACCTGTCCAATCCTAAATTTTAGTCACTTTTTGCAGCAGTTTTAGTAGTTTCAATGAGTCCCACTACGCACAGGGTGGAAATACACTACAAATGTAAGACACCAGGCCAAAACTATGAGGCACACACAAGGGGCCAAATTAATCAGCTATGCAGTGGCTGAAACGGAGAGGCATTCGGTAACACGGGGCCTGGATTAAGAAGTCACTCACTCACAGTTTACACCTCCACTTCTTTGATGCCGCCGTGCAGGCTGTCAAACGTCGTGAAGTACGATGCGAAGATGAGAGCAGTGTCCGTACTCATCCAAAAAATGGCCATGATGACCACGTACTCGCACAGTCCAAGCACAGCACCGCCAATGACATCGCCGACGTAGTGCCTTCCCAGAAGCACTCGCGATGCCACCACCGAAAGGCTCCATGCGAGGGCAGCCGTCTTGAGCACCACGTTGAGGGTCGTGTAGTGGAGGATAAGGCACGCAAGGAAGATAACACGGGACGCGTGACCCGACGGGAAGGAGTGATTGTCAATGGAGACGGTGAAGAACATGTCGTTACGATTCACGGGGGGCCGCCTTCGCCGAGCTGCCGCCTTGATGCAAGCGACGAAAATTAGGTCCAACACGATCGCTGCAAGGAGTTAAAGGCGTGGCAACACTATGGTAGGGCACTTAAAGCTGAAAGCTATGAAGTGCCTCTGAATCATAAAGTACACCCTTGCCCTGCTCAAATAGACAAACTGAATCCAGGGCTTTTCAAGGTTTTGGACAAGGTACACAAAGAAGCAGAGGTGCTGGAAGTGTTACAGAGTTGGGGGGGAAGAACGGCGAAAGGTGAGGGAAAAGGCACTGCATCGACACGATAAAATTAAATTAAAACAAACTGTGGGGAAAGGGTGTAATCCACATTTGTGATAACAAAGCTGGATATCAGTTTGAACATTGTTTCAGCAAGGGCCCTCTTTGGAGTCTGGCCATTTTGAGAGGAAAATTTCGATGATACCACAAGATATGGATATAGGTGGAAGCAGGATTCAGCCTTTGGGAGCAGATTCCCAGGATCGCCTATCACTTATTTGCAATTTTTTTATTTCTGGCAAACACACAAAGAAAATTTAAATGGCTTTTATCAACATTCAATGCTCAACTGACCACACTTTTGACAAATGAAACAGAGATGTGTTCCCACAATTAAAACATCACAGCTGACAGAGCAATACCTACAAAAAAAAAATATGGGTAACCAAGGCTTTGAACAGCTACACCTCAGTAAACTTCAGAAAAATGAAAATTTTTTTGTGTTATTACAACCCCACTGCTGATACAAGCAACACAGAAAAGACTAGACATAAGCGAATTGTTGATTTTTGCTGAAAATTAAATACTAAACTGAGCACACTTTCAATGAATTAAATTTGACAGCAAAATTACAATGGCATTAAATTTGATGCATCAGCTCCCCCCCCAAAGTGACCATAAAAACTGCGATCTGCACGAGACATACCTAAAACACTCTGCTACACTTCTGTCTTAAATCATGAAGTGTATGCACACCTGCTAAGCACAGGCACATGTATATTATGCATCAATTATGCATTACACCACAGACAGAACAAGTCAAGCCAAGCTGATGGAGCTACACCTGGCAGCAAAATAAGCCAGGGCACATGAGTGCATGCCAAAATGCATCGTCGTGACATCTGACATTGTACATCTGGTGTTGAGACATCCCCAAGCAACTATGCTCTTTTCTTCTATTTCAAGCAGCAAAGCTGATCCCATTCAGTGTTTGGCCATAGGGGTCACTTTCTTTGCCAACGTGCCTCGCTCGCACACGCTTCGGAAACAAACTGCGAGGGTGAAGTGTGCGTTGCTCGCTATGCCCCGATCCAACAGATTATGTCTTGCCCATCTCGGTGACGATCTTGTGCCACATATATCCCATCGCATCTTTGTATTTTTTGCCTAAAACATGCAGTTGGTCGGTAACTAAAATTGAGCAAACCAAAACGGAAAGGCATTGAGGCGAGAAATAGACTATTTGAATAAAGTGCCATGAGAAGTCACCCTGCACAAATACTAAAGCAGGTATTGACGAAAAAATACGCAAGCAGAGATCAGCATGGTCTCTGACATGATCTCTGACATCGACATGACAAAAAAGAACAAAAATAGTACTAGGTGGCGATACGCGTTGAATTGAGTGACACATACCAAAAGTTGCGCATTTAGACAGCAAAACAAACGCTATCGGCCTTAGAACTAAGACATTCAAATCTTGTTGCAATGTGTCCTTTATCACAGCCAGGCAGATAGAGCAAAGCAGGCTTCACCCTCGCCGTTCGCCGCCGAAGTGGGCGCCAGCGAGACATATTGAGGATAAAAAAGTGCCCCTAGCGCCAAGTGCTCAATGCTAACAGCTTTGCTGCTTGAAGCGAAGGAAAAGGCAGGAAGAAGCGTTGCAAGTTGGGCAAGTTGGAAATGCATAGATTACTGGCTCCTTGGCAATTACTTGGTTATCTTCAGCAAAGCTTCTAGCCTCAGGTCTACGGTAGACATCCTAAAGGTTTTTTAAGGGGTCTTGGCCTCTTCTGCACAGTTGAAACTTTGAAAGAAGGGTGTATTCAGTATTTGGATTTGTCTGTTCAGTTTGGGAGTGGCCACACATGTTCGATATACGCCCTGCGGTCTGTGAAGCCATTGTTGCATTTTTTTATCAGGTCATACTAAGCTCGTAAAGAATGGTATAGCTTTATCATGTTTGCGTTCTGCTCATCTGATGGAAAATAGTTTTAAAGGGCAAATAAGAAGGCTAAGGCTAGCCAGATTCCCCGGAAGCCCTGTTATCACGGACCTGTGAAAAACTCGTGAAATCGTTTAAGTCTGGTGTAAGGAATCTGGATGTTGAAAATGAAGCAAAGAAAAAAATGCTTTCATTCCCTTATTTATGGCATTACGCATAGGCTGAAAAAAGTTGGAAAAAAGTTGCATTATGCTGTGCAGGTTGCTATGACGGCCCGTAATAAGCTCCGCTCTGTTTGTGCAAAAGTTGATAGTAGGACTACGCGCAGTCCTGATAAACAAGTCGTAGGCTGCGGTGTCAAACATAAAAACCGCTATGTTGCGTGTGCAACGGGTGTTGCTGGCAGTATTCCCCTGTCGTGTGGGCGAACGTATGTGGGCCAAATGGGCTGGTGCCTGAATGTGCGTTTACGGGAGCACCAGTTATCACGGAAAGGTGCAGCCTCCTCTCACTTGTCTTCACATTGTATTAAATGTGGTTGCTCACCGAATCTACATGGCACTACCATTTTGTTTAAACATGGTCGGCAGATTACACGTGAAGTTGTTGAACCTTTTCACATTGCAGACAGGGAAGACATGTGCGTAAGCCAGGCCAGCGTGTTGCTCCATTCTAAAGAAATTGCATATCTGAGGGCCTCATAATTGGTTTTTGGCGCCTGTATTAGTTCACTTTTTTTATGTCACTTTTTTAGTACCTTTCTGCGCAGTGGTTTTTGTGTCTTTGTTTTTTGTTGTTGTTTGGGGGTATGGTTCCTTTTGCCTATATAATTCCTTTCATCCTCATAAAAAGTCAGTTGTTAGACCAGCGCTTCTTTGCATCCCGTATTGTCTGCACTTATTCCACCCAAATAGTATACAAGGGTTGGGCACGCATGCGCACATCAGTGTCTCGACACCAGAAGTGCAACATCAGATGGCGCGGCAATGCATTTTGCGACACGCTTGCGTGCCCGGGCTTATTTTGCCGCCGGGTGGACAACTGACACACAGCAGCGATGCAGCATTGCCACCAGAACCGGAGACAGTAATGAAACAGTACTTCATTTCTGCACATATAACCCACCCCTGCACATAAACCAAATGAGAATTTTGATAGGTTATGGGGTTTAACCTGCCGAAGCTAGACCTGGGCTATGAGGCGCACCGTAGTGGAGGGCTCCCTATTAATTTTGACTATCTGGGGATCTTTAACGTGTGCCAAAATCTCGACACACGGGCATATAACCAAATGATGTAGGCCAAGTGATTTGGTATGATGAAATTTTTAGTACTGATCAGAAATTATACCACTAAGGTCTCTACAATGGGCAAATGTTTACTTTGGCAAACAAATTTTGGTACAGACCAAACTTATGTAGCAACAAAAGAAAAAATATATGTGTATTATACACACACCAGTGACCACGTAATACCCAGATAATCAATGTACCAGTGTTTTATCACTTTACTTTAGTGTAAACAACTTTCTTACAGAGGGGAGGGGGGAGGGAGAGAGGATGCAGCAAAAAGAAAAAGCACTGCTGCACTGCAAGCCACATCTACCGGGCTGATTACTCGCAGATACCTACTACATTCTCAGAAGCACTCCTCTAGCTTGTGCTAGTGCGGCGTATTTTACGTCATCCTGTTCGACCCCGCATAGTGGCACCAAACCTGTGGTATGGCAAGTGCACTTGCAATAAGAACTGCATGGTGCGGCTTTGACTGAACCGTAAAACTTATTTTTTCTTCTGCCAAAAAGCAGAAAGATTGCAATGACGGCTGGTGACGACGATTGCATCACTGGGCAGCAAGCAGTGCAGTGAAGCTGCATCTCGGGGCAAACTCCGATCGCGCCGGTATGACAACCACTGCTCTGTAGCGCTTTAGTGTCGGTACTTGCTGGATTTTTTGGCCTGGCCTTGTCAAGCCCCCATGACCAGAGAGAGCAGGAAAATGCGACAACTGACAGAGAGTGAGAGTCCTTAGGGCTCTATGTCTTAGGGCATGCCTGAGCATGCCATGTCGCGGGTGACAGCTCAATTAATGAGTCTCTACTGTTCTCTGCACACAGTGACTGGCAGTGAACACCTCATTATTAGATCACGTTTTGTGGAAAAACAATGTCTTGGTGCAACCATGCATTTTGGAGCAAGATGGCGCAGGAAAAGCAAATTGGCGCAGCCCTTGGAAAAAGAAAAAAGAAAATGTGTGTAATGGTCCGTTGAGCTTAATCATCGCACTAAGCAGAGTCTGAGAGCTCCCTGCCTGCCGAACAAACAGGGAGCACATGAGCCACTACTTGACCAAAGTGCCGACAGCCACCCGCTTTAAGGCTTCTGCTCTTCACCGTACAGCTTCTCACCACATTTGGTCACAACTTAGGCTTGGGGACTCGGAGTACACGGCATTGCCACTCACCGTCAGCAAGATTGCTCAAAGTAACCCGTGCTACAATCAAAGAACCCAATGACGAACTTTGCTTACTTACACTTAAGGTCCTTCATTGTTTGGCTTTATATTTGCTTTTATTCAGGGAGTAAAGAGCAGGTGCTGTCCTGAGAGTTGCTAACCAGGAAAAAGTTGTACTTTTATTGATGTCCTGCGCAAGTTTGCATTTCAGCCTCAACACATTATTCAGCAGCATTAACAGGTGTCTTCATGCATACTGGTATTTTTTTGCATCTTCGTCTGTGTCAGATAATCCCTCTGGAGGAAGTTTTTACAATTTTGCCACTGCGACTGAAAAAAATTGTGTAATGGCCAAATGATTTGCTACGGCAAAAGTTTCGGTACTGGTTAGGAATTGCCCCTAAGCTCCCTGCAACAGGTAAATTTTTACTTTGGCAAAAAAATTTCATTCTAGAGCAGAGCGCTAGCAGCCGAGGAGAGGGAACGGGGAGAGACTGCTCACCCAGCAGCAGGTTGACGTAGAAGGCCTCAAGGTCTCGGCCCGTGACAAACCAGATCATCAGGCAGGTGCCCATGAGCCAAGGGATGCCGTGCGCCGAGTACTCCAGCATCTGCATCACGGGCCGGTACTGGCCCAGGGGAGACTCTGGCCGGGACGCCAGGAACAGGCTGCTGGAGAGCCGCTCGTCGGCCGCTTGCAGCTGCACCAGCACAGGGTGCCGCTTCCACCCGGACATGACTCCACACCTGCCTGCACGGGTCACAAAGACTGTTGATTGGTCTTTGCAGTGGCCAATGACCCCTCCACAGTTTTGTTATGGATGACTGCACTTTCAACCTGCCACAAAGTGAAGATACCTAGATGGTGCTCTGACAGTCAAAACCTAGGGTTGAAGCCGCCTGTTTGTCACCCTTACTAGAGATCTCATGTCCGTGCTACCATTTTTTGCCATGTGAGTGTTTATATTCTGTCACAAGGAATGGTCCTGTATAAACACTTAAGCCTTAGAACCCTTAAAAGTGGCAGGTGATTGTCCCTATGACTTGGCCACACAACACTTGTCTTACAGGACGCACACGAACTGCCAGGCATGCAATAGGAAAAGGCTAAAAAATAAACTTTCATGTGTCATAAAATGTGGCTACAAAAGAGTTTCCTTTTTTATCGCAATGAAGAGCTGGTGAGGCACAGCCCAGCACCTCTTGAACTGTTACCATCAATAAGTGGCAAAAGGTCACCCACTCAAGGGTGACCTTTTTCAAAACTGACCTCCCCCATGTTCCCACTAGGTCAAAAGCTCCCTTGATGTGTGTGGAGATGCACGTTTTGCATTGACACAAGCAATTTCAGTCCACTACTGCTCCTCTGACGTCTCTCACTATTCCCACCACAACCCCACATGTTGCGGAAGAGGTGGCCATAGCCCTGGCTCTCGCACACCGGCCTCCCCCTGATCTAATATTATCTGATTCAACAACAGCCATCAAAAATTTTGGTAGCGGTTGTATCTCCACGCTAGCCTGCAAAATTCTGCTCCAAAATTCAGCCCCCCAGCATCCTACGGAGCTCCTCTGGTTACCGGCACACATGGGACTAGACGGCGCGGAGTGGGCTCATAAGGCGGCACGAGCACTCGTCACCCGTGCACCTGACGAGACCACTTCCCGTCAAGGAGTTTACTCCGCCAGGGACTCCCTCACCACTTACAGGGAGGTTACAGATTACTACCGCATCTCCCGCAACATGCTGCCCCCGGCTCACCCATCCCTAACCCCCTCCGAGGAACGGCTTTGGCGCCTCCTCCAAACGGAATCACTCCCAAATCGAGCCCTCCTTCATCACATTTACCCATCCGCCTACCCGTCTCCACTCTGCCTGCATTGCGGCGCTAAATCCACAGTGCAACACCACATGTGGGCCTGCCCCTCTGACCCCCACCCCACCATAACTTCCCCTGACCACTGGATGGAGGCCCTGGGCCGCTCGGACGAAGACTCCCAGCGCCCACTGGTCACCCGAGCACAAGTCGTGGTGGCGGCCCCTTAGGCCAGTGGCGTCAATAAAAGTTTTTATCTCTCTCTCTCAGTCCAAAAAATTAATCGTTCCAGATTTTCTAGAAAATCCCCAATTCTAGTTAACCATCCATAACACTCAAAGCTGGGTGTAGAATTCGGCGCTTTAAACCCCATAATCTGAATCTATCTTGGGTGAATGCGGCTTGGCCTTATCTTGAGTAGTGAATTAATTATATGTATTTATGACTTCTGGATGCAAGTGACAATGTCTTCATCCCGAAAAAATGTAAATTATTAGAAGGGCTTCTTTTAATAAGTCGCCAGGATTGCCCACTGGAAAGAGTAGCAATACTGAGACACAAAACACTCGCATGCATTTGACAAGCAGCTAATAACAAACTGCTGAAGCACTCATTGAAGACTGCAACCTTCTTTCAGGCTCAAGAAAGCCCGCAAAGCAATTTAAACTGAGGTGAACATACAGCAACACATGTTCATTCCCTGAGCATAAGCTTTCCCTATCATTAGACAATGATGGTTCGTAGGCTCCATCCTCTTCTCAATATATATATATATATATATATATATATATATATATATAATTTAGTCCTGTGTGTACATATGAATGTATTGTGTGTACACGGCATTTGCAGTTAAAAAAAAAGGAAAATACTGTGAATGACAAAAGACGCTAAAGTATGAATGGTAATGGCAGGTTCGGCAGAAGCTTTGGAAGTGTCTTGAGGGTAGGGGTGCTAAAGACAACAGCTGATAATAATATTTCAAAAGCTTACGGGCCCCTGTTGCCATTTTGCTGCTACTAAGGGTTCATGCGCGCCAACCTTTCACTATTTTTGCATTTTGTGGCTTTAGAAACCAGGCTGTGATTTCTTCGGACGTCTGAATAATTTTTTACATAGTCGACCTGTTTTTCCAACTGCATTTTTATTCAACCACCTCCTTTGGCCACTGGCCACCCCTTTTCTCAATAAAGATTTATACATACATTCAAAACTCATACATTTTAACATTTTTATCCACTTCGAATATATGCTGTAATGATTGAGGCTAATATTTGTTTGGTTGGGGAAGAGAAATAGTACCCTCTATGTGGCACTCGAAATGCACTTGCAAGCGCGTTCAGGCATGACAACAGACATCACAAATTATGGGAAGGAATCATCTACTGACAATAGAGGGAGAGGGCGCAATCCCACCCTTCATTCTTCCAGAGCCCCTGAGGTTCGGCGTATATTTGTGCATTTAATCGCCCTAACTAAACTTTAATTAGAATGCAAGGTCAATGCAGCCAAAACAAACATGACAGGCGGAGGAAACAGCCCAGCACAATGTCCGTTTCGGCGTTTTATAAGCGTCAGTTCAACCACGCCCCCCCCACCAAGGGTCGGTTTTTTTTTTTTTTTTTTTCGGGGAAAGGTGGCAACCCTATCTACAACGCCGGTAGTGGTTACACTTTTGCACGAGTCAGTAATTGTCTATTTTGATTTTCGACAACCTATGCACGATGATTAAATAAAGTATAGTCAATTAATCAATCGGGCATAGGCTCGTAAAGTTCCCATCGGAAGCGATGAAACTCCGAGCCTGCAAAAGTGTGATGAGTAGGGTTAACAAATTTTTGGGACAAACTGAATTTAAAATTTTCAGAAATTAGCGATAGGAGAGAGAATGCGGTCATTACACAAAATGTGCACTCATGAAAAAGGACGATTCTTCCAGCCGCCTTTACGAGCGCACGTTTTGCCAGCACGCATGACCTCTCTTCGCAAAGCGAGTTCCCGTCCTTCGTGTGAAACACCCGTTTTCTTAGAATGTCCACTACACAAGAACAAACGTTGAACGAAACGTGCATATAATGAAGGGAACGTACTTTTTTTGAAACTCCGACAAAGTTCCTCAAAATTTTCTTCCAGAAAAACACAGAAGCAAGAGACGAAGAAATATTGAAAAAAATGTACAGCACAACACAAAAATAACTCCCATTTACGTTGCCAGACCAGTCAATATTTCACTCCATTTTATGCCATTTTGTTTTTTTGAATGGTATGTAGATCAAACAATCTTTTGAGTGGGACAAATTTTCTGTACTACATTGATTAACTGACACAGTAATATATTTTAAGCAATGCAGGGAAGGTTATACAAGGAGACCTACTTATTACGAATGCTTCACGAGCTGTTTTGTGGGAAAGCGCGCGCTTTTTCGTGCGGCATGAATGGCGGTCACCGTCAACAGTGATCGCTCTTCTCCGCATGTTACAACTTTGTGTCCGCTGTCGTTTCGAGTGCCATAAACTTGAGTATATTTGTCTTTATAAGCGCGGATTTTTCCTATTCCCGTCTTATTCCTTTTTTTCTAGCTCCGTTATGATTTCATAACATTCGTGAGCTGCCCAAAGTGAGCCTACATCTAATCTCGACCAGCGAGCCGCACGATGGACTACGATGACTACGACGAGTACGACGACCTTTACGCAGACGAGTTGGCGCTCGCCGATGAGCTTCACAGCAGTGAGTTACCGCTGGCAGCGATTTGTTGAGGTGTTAAACATTGCGCTTATACGTGCCGATTCATATCTATTTGACCCGTGACGGTTTGTTTTCGTCCTAATTATGCAGATGAACCATCGCTGCCGTCAAATCGTGTGCTGTGTGGCAGGAATGACGTCTCGGATAACGACACGCCGCGGTCCTCGGCATCGACTGGAAAACGGACGCTGGAAGAGGCAACTGGTAGTTGCTCGTCGCTAGCCGGGGCCACTCCTTCGTTAGGTTAGTGTATTTGAGTGCATTAGTAAATGACTGCTTTTGCAATGTATATACTGAGCTGCCGGCCTTCCTGTGCGCTATGATCGAGCTCTATTCATTCATAAACTTGCGAGGGAGTGAAAGAAAAAGCGGGGCATCGCGTTATAATGACGGGGAAAAAATAGGAAAAAGAAAATACTTTCATAGATATACAGGGGGATCAAAGCTAAGTCGACAGTTTTTTTTTTAAAATAGGCGCTTAGATTTACGCGAAGGCCACCTCTGCAGTGAGGTTATGCGCCCAGGGGGACACATAATTAGGAGGTAATTACGGATGTAGGTGGATTAATTAACTAAAATTAATTAATTTTTAGTGGCTACAGTAACCATGTATGTTTGTATTGGAAAGTTAGACGCAAGCGTCTTTCTACACCGTTTCATTTGGCAGAATTCTTCTAGCGCATCTGTACTCCGAGATATCGAACTGCGAAGTTTGATTGCCGCTCTCACAATTACGCATACTAGAAGTCAAGACCGGCGCATAGCTCCTCCCTTTTGTTCTGTGTTTCGATAGCGGTTCCGAGTACTGCAGATTGCGATAACGCCAGCCCAGAATGAATGGGTGCCAGTTATCACTTTTTCCTGTGCCTCCACCCCTTTGTCGAACTAAACACCGTACACAGCAGGCACGTCACAAAAGGGAGGAGCATTGTGCTGGTCTTGGCTTCTAGCATGCGTAATCATGCGAGCGCCAATTAAACTTCGCAGTTCGATATCTCGGAGTACAGATGCGCTAGAAGAATTCTGCCAAATGAAACTGCGTAGAAAGACGATAGCGTCTAACTTTCCAATACAAACATGCCTGGTTACTGTAGCCACTAATAAGTTAATTAATCAATTTTGTTTAATTAAGCCTCCGACATCATTAATTACCTCATGTTTATCTGTCCCCCTGGGCGCATAACCTCCCTGTAAAGGTGGTGTTCGCGTAAATCTAAGCGCCTATTTAAAAAAAAAAACCTGTCGACTTTGATCACCCTGTATATATATGTATATAGGGCTGCGGTCATCTTTTCTCATTTGCTTTGAAGTCAGCTGCAGGAGGCAGTTCGGAAAAATCTGTTAAGTTTCCTTGGTATAGTACTATAGTGTTTGCCGCTGTGAAAGCGAGGTAGCCGAACACTCCTCTTCGAGTGCGCCAGTAGAGATATGACAAGCAGGGTGTAGACAAAAACGTTACTCAGGTTTTGAGCTCGGTGCACCTAGGGAGGGCCACCTGACATCTCAGCTTTACACCTCAGATTTGGCAATACCATAACTGCCCACAGGAAGCTCCTGTAGTCTAATATATGTAGGCCTTGCTCTTTGGAGTCGCCAAAGGAAAGCACAGCTTAAAGGGGCCACAAAGGCAGAATACAGGTGGGGATCATTAAAGAAAACCGCTGTGTACCTATAACGATAATACAAGTTTTATCACGAACTTCCAGCAGATGTGTTAGATATTAAGGAAAACAGGTGGTGCACTGCTGACCCACTAGTCCTTTCTCACCGGGCCTTGATGGCATCACAAAATCTTGTCTGCATGCTTGGCGGCCGCCGACCAAAGCCACCACCAAGAAACTGACTGCGCGATTTGCTCGTATCCATTTGCTCGTATTGCTTCAATGTTTATGCGTAGTTAATGCACTGATAACTACATTTTTTTGTGTTCCCTCTATTACGTAACTGCCGACGTCGGGTAGTGTGAATTTCGAAGGTTTTCCGCCATTTTTTTCGTTTTTTTTTTTTTTTTTCGATTGAAATGTATTTTGAGGCTGGAATGGGCTACCAAAAGCTGAAATTTTCTGAAATTATGTGTGGTTGTATTTTGTGTTCATTACCCCTTCATGAAAAACAGCCTAAAATGAAAAAAAAAATGAAATCAGCCATAGTGAAACAAAGAGCACTAGGGGGTCATATAAAAAATGCGAAATAGTTTGAGGAATTTGCTAGGCATAATGGTTCTGGGACTCAGATTTGTGAATGTGGCATTCTATGTAAAATTGAGCACCCTACAAACCAAAAGGGATAGACCGTTTAATTTTAAGGTGCTTATAGTAAAACCACACACAAAGTAGTATGGGGAGATATGCGTAGGGCATCGAAGTCAGATGAGCACAAAGTGATTGATTGTAGGGTTTAACGTGCCGACGCAACTTAGGTGATGAGGTGCGCCATAGTGGAGGGCTCGGGATTAATTTTGACCACCTTCGCGGGTTCGATTCCCGGCCGCGGCGGCCGCTTTTCTGATGGAGGCGAAAAGCAAAAACGCCCGTGTGTACGAGATTTCGGCGCACGTTAAAGATCCCCAGGTGGTCAAAATTAATCCGGAGCCCTCCACTACGGCGCGCCTCATCGCCTGCGTTGCGTCGGCGCGTTAAACCCCTACAATCAATCAATCAATTTTGACCACCTGGGGATCTTTAACGTGCACTGTAAGCTCATACGCACGGGCGTTTTTGCTTTTCGCCTCCATCAGAAAAGCGGCCACCGCGGCCGGGAATCGAACCCGCGTCCTCGTGCTCAGCAGTACACCTTAGCCACTGAACCACCTCGGATGAGCACTAAGTAAAATATGTTTTGAGGAGAGGTGAGAACTATGGTTTACCTTGTGTGGGCAGCTAAAATATTTAGTTTTTTGTTGTGTGTGCAGCAATGTCTTGTTATAATCACCATTTTTCTAGGCTGACGCGCTACAGTAAAGCCCGCTTATATCGAACAGCGCGAGGATTGTAAAATAGTTCGATATAGCAAAAATTCGATATAGAAAGTGAAGCAAAAAAAACTTACATGAGAGTAATCTTGCCGGCGGAGTCACGAGCTAACGCTGAACTCTTACCACCCTGCAGTTCACTATTGATACGACACTTTCTCATAAAGAAAACAATCATTTATTGGGGCAAAAGAACTGCGTGAGTGTAGCCTGCTTCTTAGAGCGCAACGCGTTGCTGGTGACTGCTTGCTCCACGGCATCTAAACAGTCGACACGCACAAGACCGCTGCCCTCAATGGCACTGCAGTATCGCCTAGCAGGGCCACGGCAGCGGCGGCTTCGCTCGTGCTCGGAAGCGGTACGGAGTCCTCGGTGTCTTCGACAGAGCGGAGACAAGCATGGATACAAGCGAATAACGGCGAACCCAGCGAACTGAGCAAGTGCGGGCAGCGAGTGGCGCGGACTTAAAGTTCGGCGACACCGCAGCCCGCAGCGCCCGATGTGGCGCTTTCGGCTCCAATGGCATGCATGCGTGGAGCTGGTCCACTCTGGTGGCGCAGCAGTGTCGCTTGCGACTCCCGCGCCACCGCTGCGCTCCGATGTATTGCGGGAAAGCCTGCCGCATGCCTAAGGAGAGTGAAATCCCGCGCGGGAGAGTTCGATATATCCATTGTGAGCAAAATCACGTTTGATATAAAAACTTTTAAATGCATGTCATTTTCACCAGAATTATACAAGGGTTCGATATAGGCAATAATTCTATATATCCGTGTTCGATATAAACAGGCTTTACTGTACCTTGTATGAACTGTAAATTTTCCGTAGTGTTGTGTCTTTCAACATGACTGTTTTTGTCGTGCAAAAGTGTCAACCCTTCCCTACTGAACGCCTGCTCTAGACTAGGAGTAACAAATAAGTAAATGAAACAGAAAGAAAATTTTCTAAGGTAACTCCAAGTTTGCTTTTTTAAACTAGAACAGGTTATGTGAGAACGAAGAGCTTTGTAGGGCAGTATACCCAAAATACAGTGGCATGTGGGTTTTGTAGGAAGGAAATTGAAATGATTCAGCACATTTTGTTAAATGGAACAGTATGCATCAAAATATATGCAAGGGAAATGTCTGCCTTCCTGAAACCCTGATAAGTGGAGAAGATGGGCATCCATGACTGGGTTTTCTGAGGTAAGAGGGAGAGTTTTGCTGTGTCGTAATACGGTTTCTTGAATTTGAGAGACCCATTGATCAAGGTCCGTGATGGTGGTGGGGAGCGGGTTAGGATCTTTGCGAAAGGCTTTCCAGTCGGTAAGTGTGGCTTGTCCAATGCGCGTTTTCGCTTTATGTTGAGGGAGAGTCACTTGGATGATGTGGTGGTCGCTTCCGAGGGTTTCGTCGAGGCATTCCCAGATGAGGGGGGGATGTTGCGTGAGAAGGTGAGGTCAGGGTTTGTATCACGGGTGACGCTGTTGCCAATTCGAGTGGGAGTGCTCAAGTCATACCATAGAGATAGTGGTGATTCGCGGTTGTGAACAAATCCTGGCCTTTCTGTCTGTCCGAAAAGTATCCCCATGTGGTGTGGGGGGCATTGAAGTCCCCCCAAAATAGTAAAGGGTGCTTCTGAGAGTGATAGAGGGCATGTTGGACGAGGTGGTCGAGCGAAGCGAGTGATTCTCGTGGGGGGCTGTACACGTTAAGCACGAATATACTAGGCATGGTAGGCGAAGTAAGAAGAATTTCGATAAATGTATGGCCAATTTGGGAGTGAATGTCGATAATCTGCGCGGTGAGATGGCGTGCCACCAGGATTGCCGTGCGTGGAGAGGCTGGCGAGTCGAATGTTTCGTAGTCTCGTAGGGTGACGGGCGGTATCAACTACTTGGAGGGCAATGACATCTGGTTTTTGTCCTGACTGGGATGTAAGAGGGAGATACGTTTGCTTTGAAATGAATGACAGTTCCATTGCCATATGGTTAAGGGACATTGTATGGCTTGCGGATTATTATTCATGTTGGAGTGCACCAAGAGCTGCTGCCATTTCCGCGTCTCGTTGAGGGTAGGTCTTCTGTTTCTTCGGGTGTGGTGTGTGTTCTGTTCTGGAGGTAGCTTGCTTGCTGCAGCGAGTGTGGTCACAATGTCTTTGGTTGAGCAGTGCGCGACAGTGCCTGCGGCGCGGGGACGCTAGATGGCTCATTCGGCAAGCTTATAAGCCCTGCCTAATTTGCGTTTGCTTTTGCCGGCCTCAGCCAATCGCACATCTGGGCGTATGGCATCATAGGTTCTGTTGCGGGAAATGAGCTAGCGGTTCGCATGGCCATTTCCTTTTTTCCTAATTGTGTAGCTTATTTGAGTGAAGTTTACGTTAAAGGTGGTGTCAGTGTTATTCTAACGAGGCAATCTTTTGAACGAACCAAACTTGTGTTTTGTCTGCATGGCCCCTTTAAAGAACCCTAGGAATTCAAAGTTAGTCCATAGTCCTTTCTTACGCACTGTATCAGAAGTCACTCAACACAAAAACTTCCAAGTATTACAAAAACAAAAAACCAAACCCAGTTCTACTGGGTGTGAAATCTGCTGAAACAGCAGAGCCAGTGGTTGGCTTTACGAAGATTCCATTTAGCTTCGGCTTCTTTCTTCATAATAATAGTTTCAAGTTTGTTTATTGTCTCTTTTTCAGTTTCACCAAATACATGCACGAATGTCTGGATCCTTAGCCTATTGGCTAGTAACGGATCCATTAAAAACATATCACAAAGCGGCTAGTTGTCATAATTTGTTTCCAGATAGTTCTGGTGAAACAACAGTTACAGCCGTTTTCTGTAACCATACTCTCTCCATAGATATCCGTGTACTGACAGCAGATGGGAATTCTGCAACATTCGCAACTTCACTGTGAACTAACTAATTATGACAAGTAAAGGAAATTTGGCGTGATGGTAGAGTTGTCTTGGTGGCTAATTGTCATAGAATTTGTTTCGCGATGCTTTCGATAACACAAGAGTTTGGATTGTTTTCATACTCCCTGCATAGATGCCCATACTTCACTGTGCAACAGCAGGCGATGTGGAAAAGCCAGCTTACAAAGACCAATCTTACACCAATTCCCTTAAAGTTAGCTTCACCTTTAAACACCAATGCATTGCTGGAAAGGCATTTTTTCAAGGGCAATATAACCAGTCTTCTATCGAAATATGCAGGCCCTGGGATTTTTCTTTTTCTTTTTTCTTTTTTTAAATGAATTTTTTCTGTACTGGGAACTGGTTTTTGTGCGGCCGAGAAACCTGCTCCAGAGAGAGTGTGACCTGATACCAGCAGAGACTCGTCAGAGCCAGGGCTAGTACAGCTCTGCTGTTAAAACAGGTCTTGTGTGAACGGTTGGCCTTGTTTAATTGGAAATGTAGCCAACCTTTTCCACTTCAATTTTGGTGAATTAGGTCTTTTGAATTATTTAACCAAAGCTAGGTGGGCTGTCATGACACCATGGTAAGATGTCAAATATACGCCCTCATCTGACTACATTTCATAGTTCTGTCAGCACGTGCCAAAATTTTGGCGCACATTAAAGGTGGTCTAAATTAATCCCTGGCCTTCCACTATAGTAAGCCTCACAGGCTAAGTGTCGCTTTGGTGGCTACAACACAATGTAACCTTTTTTTAGTTCTGTCGAAGCCATTTGAATGGAAGCTGACTGAATGAAATGTCTGACCGATCACCAAGGCTGAAGAGCATGGCGTCGAGTGGGCTAGTTGCTTTTCCATTTTTTAATGTGGACGTTCTAATGCAACACGCAGCAGAAAACAAGGCACACAGAAAATAATGTTTTCATACATTTGTTGTGGTGATTGTTGCATACCCCTCTAAGTATGCAACCCCTCTGTTGCATACCCCTCTAAGGAGATGGTAGGACACGCTCCTCATTCTCTACCGAGGGAAGTTTTTTTGCTGCCAGCTTTGCAATACTGCATTTTTGGCGTCGAAAGCATTCGTACGTGACGTGGGGTGACCAATCCTAGAAAAATAATTGGATGTGCTAGTTACAAATTCAGTGAAACACCGTGCGTGATATTTCGGGTACATTGTTTGCTCTGGCGGTAATTGTATGTAGGGTATAATGCAGAGTGTATAATCCAAAAAAAGTGTTGCAGCTACAGCAATTAGTCTAGCCTTGCTGAGTTGCCAGCGATTGCTGCCACTGAACTTTGTCTCTGGTGTGGCAAAGATATGTGTGAAGGAAAAGCTGCATAGCCTTCCTGGGTAGCTGTATGTTTGAATTTTATGTGGATGCGATTCTTTGGCAGAAACTTACTCCCCTTGGGGTCTTCCCCCTAACTTTCTCTACTAATACGTAGGGAGTATAGAAGCAGCTTGTGCAAGGGGTTATTTTTGATGATGACGGTGCTTAAGACTTCAAAATAATTAAAATAAGGCTAAACCAAATACCGTCTGACCCTCCAGACCTGCAAGGAAACCATTGAAGAAGAAACCCATACATCATCTGTGCAAACAGTGCAGTTCTCCTGTGTAGTGCTCTAATAATGAAGGTGAATATCCAGGTGAGTGTTGTGGGATGTAGGAGGGGCGTTACGCTATTTGCCCAAGTTGTTTCTTTTTTGAGCTATGCTGTGTAAGTTTTCTGTGACAAGCTGGACCAACACCTGGATATGTGCTTCCAACAGCATTGTGTATTGAAAGCACCAAATGTTGGCTGCGACTAGTTGCAAGTAGACTTCAATTTTAACATCCTCCTCGAAGCTTACAAGAAGTTGCAAAGTGAGGGGCAAGAGCCTTGAGTCAGCTGAATTAGGGCTGGCATAAAAGTTGTTGATTGAAAATGCAGCCAATGAAGAAAAGGGGCAAAAAAAATTAAGGTGTAGTGCATACATGAGAGAAAGATGGCACAAAGGCATCAAAGTCCATGTTTATGTGATAACCACTGACGAAGAGAGTGCGAGACTGGCTGCGAAAGGGAGGTAAAAGCACCATGGGTAAACTCACCTCTTGTATTGGTGGCTGCTCCATGCGGGTCGCTGCCCACGTCACGTGCAAGCCTCAGTATGGAATGGGCGGCATTTAATTGGTACGTGGTGTATAATCTTCAATTCAAGCTGCGGTCTAGTTTCTCGAAACAAACTTTGTACGTAGCAACTTCAGCCCCTGTTGCACTACTGTGGCATGTTTTCAGCTGAACCAGATGAAACTAGCAGGGGCTTAGACACAGGAAATGACACCTTCTGCTTTTGGTGACATTCTGCGCAACATTTCGCTTTGCAGAGTCGATCCGCAAGAAGCTGAGGCTCGAGGAGGAAGACGGGAGGACGCATGCTCAACCCGATTTCTCGTCTCCCAAAAAGCTGGTCGTTGACGAAGGGAGCCGCGATGGCACAGACAGTGTCGGCAACAATAGAGGCGCGACGTCTGTTGATGAACCTCCCGAACCGTCACCGCCTCCACCGGCCGACACGGAGGAGCTGTTCCAGACACAGTGGGACGATGCCAGCTCCTACGTGCTCACCTTGGGCCTGAGGGGTCGCACTGGCCGACTAAAGTTTGTCGGCCTCAGGAACGACAGCTGGGCCGATGATGTCGAAGTGAGTGGCTGCTGTAGCTGTGTTGTTTGCTAACTGGGAGCTGCGTGTTTTGTTGATTGCAGAGCTCAAGTGTTTTGGGGAACACCGCCTGAAGAGGAGGCCCTTAGGCTTACTACTCAGAGCTAGAACCGTACAGTTTTTAATGTCTTTTAGGGAAGGAATGGCTGTTTTAGAAAAGGGGGCCACGTGATACTACAGCAGGGAAAAAGAAAAGTGAATTTGTGCTAATGTGAGTTCGCAAATATAAAAAAAAGTTTGAAAATCTACAACCCTTCTACTCTGTGAAGGTGGAAAACCAGCAAAACTAGAATAAAATCCTAGAAATTAAATGTAAGAGACCAAATGTGAGAAATCAAATGTAAGAAACCAAAGACTGAAACCCAAATGTGCAAACCGAAACAATGCAAACAAGAAGATTTCGCGAATATCTTTTCACTTTTGCAACATTGATTTGTGATTTCCGATTTGGTTGTTGCGACATTGCCAAATCTATTGGTTGGTATTGTTTGGGTTTGCGGGTTTGGCTTTCAGTCTTTGGTTTCTCTAATTTGATTTCTCACATTTCATTTCTTGAATTGGGCTCTAGCTTAGCTGGCTTTCCATCTTCACAGAGTGTGAGCAGCCCTTCTTATTTCGTTTGCATCGAGCCAGCCAGCCCCACCCTCGTGCTTCTCATTTCGCATCCTGATAACCTGGTTGTGCTCCCTGTCAACACTGTTGGACAAGAAAGCCCAGTTTCGTACTGTCATAGCCCCTCAGTCCCTGGTTTCTATTCGACTGGTGCACAACTTTTTTTTTTTGAAACCTGTAACGTTCATCGTTTATTTTCTATATGGGACATAAGAAGACTGTGGTGCTAATAACCTTCCAGTCACCCATCATTTTGACAACACAATGGAAACCCACATCTCTATGCCTTCCTATGGGAGCCTTAGCAAAGAAATTTAGGTGCCGAGTAAAGTAGGTTCACCAGAATGAGAACTTGGGGGATTAGACATATACAGCTCTGTAAAACAAAGAATTAAGCAAGTAAACAACGTGGTTCTTAACGGAACCATGAAGGCAAAATGCAACCTTGTGTTAAAGGGAAACTGAACGTTGTGGGATTACTAGTGCAAATTGTAGTCCGGAGTCTATAGGCCATGTTTCGACCATTTTGAGCGCGTTTACGCAAATTTATTTAGTAGAAAAATCAATTCGAAGATGCGGTCCTCCTCTCTGCATCCTCGCCCATTTTCTGTGGCGTTTTCGTGTGACGTCAGGAGGAGATCTCTTGGCTTGACTGAGCTACTGCACGGCTCGCCGACTGAGCTACTGCACGGCAGAGTCAGTCGGCCCAGCGTTTACCGTAAAAATACCGATCAAGCGCCCCCACCCATGCAAGCGCCCCCCCCAAGCATTTTCCCGGAATTTAGAATTTCTGTACACGACCAAGCAAGCGTCCCCTCCCACTTCCCGCCATTCCGAAAGCGTTTTTTTTCCAGGCTTTTGGATGCCACAGTGTTCAAAGCCGATGCCGAATCCAATACAATCCAAGTCGTTGCTGCTACGAGAACGCGTTACCAGTCATTGCCACCATTTTTTTGGGAACGGTTGTCTTTGTTCACTATACATTCGTACACGGTAAAAAGGAAGCTCGAAGTAGTGGACTGGCATCGGAAAAATGGCAGAAACGTGCACCTCACTTCTCGCATGTTCAAATAGGATGGTTAAAGGATACGTGAGTTGGATAAGAACTAGGAAGTTTTGCTGCAACAAAACTTCGTTGTCCCCGAGGACCCTGACGAGCTGCAGACCGAGGGCCTGAACCTTATTTTGGGATCGAATTCTGAAGAATCGTTTTGCGGATTTAACAGTGATTGAAGTGAATGTGAAAATTTACGTTTTTAGCATTGCCTAGAAGTGTCATGACTCATAAACATTTTTCATAATGAAGGCTACAGTGCCTTTCTCGCGATCGCCGCCATTTTGTGCCGCCATCTTGAATTTGGGGCCCGATCCGAATAAGGGCCCCCTCCCTATCTCTAAGCCAATTATCTACAAGTTTTGGGGGGGCGCTTGCTCGGTATTTTACGGTAGTCCGTTGGCTGCCGACGGGTCGTCGCAATTCGTTCGCTCAGTTGAAACAAACCCACAACACGTTTGTGAATGGAAGAATGTGCCTTTCTTTACTTTGTTAGTTTGTACACTGTATCTAGCTTCAAGTCAAGGTCGCTCCACACAAGCGCTGCACAAGTGCACATGCGACGCTTCGCTGACTGGTACGCTAGTAGGAAAGTCTAAGGCCACTTGAAAGCAGGAGAAGTCAGCGAAGTCAATATAGGTACTAAGGAAATAAAATCAACTGCAACTTTTACCGTACAGCGTAAAACTAGGGAGCACGAAACACTTTTTTGCGCTGGGAGAACAAGCACAGTGGTCACGACCACACATCTGCGAACGCTTTTCTGTCTAAGAAATGCAATTGCTAGACGTGAAATATTGTGGAAATTTGGGGGACGCTTACTGCACGAGCGCTATAGAACAAATTGTCACCTAAGCTGTTTGAAATGTTAAAACTAAATAAAAGTGTAAACTGGTTATACATTATATACCTTATATTTTTAACGCTGGCAGTGCTGGCCCATGGCCGAGTGGTATGGAGCGCTAGGTATGTTATTTTGCATGTCACAAGTTCGAATCCCCGAGGGTACATTGTTTTCTTTTTTTTTTTTTAAGTTGACTTTTCGTTTTCGGTCGATGTTTTCTATACTGAGTTCACCATTTTTGGGTCGTAACGTTCACTGCTCCACGAACTAGTTCACAGAATGCGAGCAGGCTGACACTGATGTGCTAGTGAGTTCTCGTTGGCGTGCTGTTGCCATAAGCATTGACTGCTTGTGGGCAGTGGGCACAGGCCAGAATCAACAGACCCTTGACCTGGTGCGAACACGCTTTTTACGATACAGGCATGAGTGAGGCAAGCTCCAAATATGGTGGAAAAGCGCATGGCATTTGAGCGTCTGCGGTGACACGGAGGGCGTTCATCCACTGCGTAGGCCTCGGCTAGTGATTGCTACGATTCCAAGCCGTCCTGGGAGGCTTATCTTAGGCATTTTACAGCCGACAACATGGCAGAAGCGCGGTACGACGATTACTGAGATATCGAGAATGCCCATCCAACGATGCCGTTGGATGTCAAACATGTTGTTTTACAGAACTGAAACCGAAACTTGTTTGAATGCTAACCTTGGACATCGTCCAATCAAGGTGCATCTCCTACCGTCGTCACAGCCTTTAGTTGGTGCGGCCGCCGCAAACCGCGCATGGTAGTTTTTCTTCTTTCGCACTTTATAAAATAATTACCGACTTGTCAAACGGATGAACGATGAAAACTGTGTTAATTTGAGCCAGTCTACGCAGTTCAAGCAAAACCGGGAGCTTGACATATTCACTTCAGTGTCCCTTTAATGGAAATAACTTAATAACTTACCCAGCCCTGAAGATGTTTTCACCAAAAAGAGATAAGAAATATATAAAAACTTTGGAAATTTGCATACAATCGTGAGTGGAATTCGAGGGATGGTCTAATTAAAGAAAAGGACAGGCTTGATAAGGCATGTAGTGAATGGTGCAAAGCATGGTGAAGCCTGCGCAGGTATGTAGGGCTAGTAGTATTTTGAGCTAGGGGGATTGTAACATTCTTTTAATGTCTGGGAAGTTAAATGGGTCACAAGTAGTGAATCTCGACAAGGCATGCAGTTTAATTTCTAATGACTCAGACTTGTTACTTAATAACTTTAGTGTGTGATTGTGTGACTAGCTTGATTATGTGAATCAGGGATTCTTTTGATTGCTGTGCCCTGCATTGCATAATGTCGAAAAAAAGTTCTTTGATGGCTTGAGGATTTTTTGTGGGAGTTTGGCAGTTGGATTACAAAATCTACTTTGTATGGGATGTATAAATAAACATTCATGTGCAAATTTTCTATCTGAGGTGTGGTTATGCACGCAAAACAAATGCCGTTTTGGGAAGTAATTTTTTTCTCTAGGAAGCATGGTTTGCGGTTCCTGTAGGTTGTTTTGATATGCTGGAGCCCATTTTACAACTTCAAAGCATGCACATGACTGCTCCAAAACCCCATTTTGTTGCTGCGAAATACACTTTTGGACGCTACAAAATTTCATGTCGTTGCTCCAAAAACTGCTCAAAAAGGACTTGGGCAAATCACATCGCTGGTATAATTAATCCACAAGTTCTCAAACGCTTGGAACAGCTTGCTTACAGGAAGCTGGACAGGTGCTTTTTGCTCTCTTCTAATAACTAAATAATAAGGGCTGCAGAATAAACATTGGAGCGGTTAATTTAGGTGGCCGCAGGTACATAATGTAGCCATGTATCTCCGTAAGGATTGCAAACAATGCGCTTACTGCACGTGGCTTGCGGCTATTGTCTATTTTATCTGCTCGTGGTTATTCTCTTCGCATGTGTAAGCACTGTAGCTGGGATAAAAAAAAGTGGTTAGTTTGCATCGTTTGCACGACATCGTATGTTGTTTACTGACCTCTTTCCTCTCCAGGCAAAGTCTGGGACTTTGTTGGGAGCATATCTGCTTTGCAGCAGTACCTACTGTATTTTTGCCCGTATAACCCACACCAAAAAATGCACTCACGATTACTATACTCCCTGATGTGAAATTTTTGCGCAGTGCGAACTGCAGTCTTCTCGGTCACGACGCATATCTGCTGCATCTCAGAAAGTGATCGCATGATCAGCGAATGCACGGCGGCACGTGCTACACTGTTGTTATCTCACAGCATGTTGCCGCCGCCGGCCAGCGTGTTGTTGCAAGTCGTGTTTGAACTTCCCACGCAAATGTCACGTGGTTCGGATTAGCGGCGAACAGAACAGCGTCTGTGGAAAGTGTCAGGGGGAGGGCGCTCCTTGGCGGCGACACATTGAGAAAGCGTGAGGGGGAGGCAGTGAGAGAGATGACGCCATAGATGATGCCATAAGAAGGTCTCTACGACTTAATGCCGACAGGTCACGTCCATAGGCCTGATGTGCTGTTTTTAAGTGGATCGTCAAAGCATGGTAGGCGATTCCAGGTGAGATGGTTTGCAAGAGCTTTAAAGGAGTACTGACACTAATTTTCTACGTCAATAGTATTGCACAGTTCGCTTCCTTTACTCAACAGAATACCCAGGGGGAAATATGAGCGGCCTGCGACACGAAGAACATACTTCAATTGGACCTCATTGATCGCGCCGACGGAGCAGCGCGTGGAGCGGCACTCAGCAAATGGACATTAGCGTGACATCATCTCGTGATAGCCAAAAGAAGTGACGCGGCAGTGCTCGTCAAAAACTCGTGATGTCACTTCACGCGCACGGCCCCGCGAGCGGCGAGCGCGTTCAGCTCCGGCGGCGACGCGGTTGAAACAACGCCCCACCGGCCTCCGCAGTGTTTTGACGTCCGCATAAAGCGGTGAGGTCATGCCGGGATTCTGTCATATGCGCCTTTCGGGATGAAAGCGCGGGAATTTGAAACAAACGATTTTCAGGCCGTTCAATGTAATTAATTATCGCGCGCTGAAGTATTTAAAGGGCTGTTTCGGGTTTGCCAGACCATTAAGCATCGATAAAAGCAATAAAAGTGGAACATGAAATTTTCGTGTCAGTACTCCTTTAAGAAATGCTGCGTTGTAAACAGCATTAACGGAACTGAAGATAATACATGTGTGTGACGGTGATGACTGCTTCCCAAACGACAGCTCTAGCGATAGCAGTGACCATGAGTGATTGTGGCTTAGGCCGTGCAGAAAATGTATTCAATATGCAAAAAGATAGATAAGTTTTTCCCATCAACAAGTGTGCCATGTTGCTTGAGTGTTGGCTTTGGTCCAGCCTTTCCTGCATAAAATGTGCTAGCAATACGCGGGGATATATATTTTTTGTTCACGGACTGAAAGTGGGGGTGCGGGTTATATGCAGGGCAGGTTATATGCGCGGAAATACGGTAATCATTTTTATGTGATGATTCTGACATTTCTCTTGCCACTTTCTTTCCCCAGTTTTTACTGCCAGACAATCGTCGTAAAGGAAACCTGTTGTCGCGGCCTTTCTGGGATGTCTGGCTTGAAGCGCAAGCAGAGGTAAGGGCTCAGTTTGATTTTGCTCCTTGGTGGTGAAAGAACGGCCGCGTTCTGCCTCGTGAACCACGTGCAACATCATGTATGGGTGTCATTGTTTGGCGTTGTCTATTGATCCGCATTAGGCTAGTATACAAGGCAGCTGGTTGCAGCTGCTACCTCAGACCAATCTGAGTTTGGAAAGAAAGTGTGCAGCGCACTACTTCAGACTCTACGCCGTTGCCAGTGCGTGGTTTTGCAAACAAAAAAATTACCGTGCTTCTCACAGCTGGAGAGACAGCAGCAGGTGGAAGCCGAGCGCACTGCCAACATTGTCGAGAGCCACGCCACAAATTTGCTTCCCGAGGGCGTCGTCGTTGAAGAAAGCAGCGGCGCGGGCTCGGACGAACGACACTCGGTGTCTCTTTGGGTGGAGAAATACCGCCCACTTCACTTCATGGAACTCCTCAGTGATGATGTGAGCACTTCAGTTTTGTTTTTACCCGAGAGGGACATTTACTGGCCTTTTTAAAGGGACACTGAAGTGAATTTGTCAAGCTCCCGTTTTTGCTTGCACTGTGTAGACTGGCTCAAATTAACACACTATTCATCGTTTATCCGGTTGACAAATCGGTAATTATTTTACAAAGCGCGAAAGAAGAAAAACTACTATGCGCGGTTTGCGGCGGCCGCACCAACTAAAGGCTGTGACGTCAGGAGGGGGGGGCACCGTGATTGGACGATGCCCAAGGTTAGCAATCAAAAGTTTCGGTTTCGGTTCTGTAAAACAACATGCTTGACATCTGATGGCGTTGTTGGATGGGCATTCTCGATTTCTCAATTATCGCCGTACCGCGCTTCTGCCATGTTGTCGGCTGTCAAATGTCTAAGATAAACCTCCCAGGGCGGCTTGGAATCGTAGAAATCACTAGACGAGGCCTACGCAGTGGATGAACGCCCTCCGCGTCACCGCAGACTCTCAAATGCCATGCGCTTTTCCCGCATATTCGGAGCTTGCCCCACTCATGTCTGTTCATAAAAAGCTAGTTCGCACCAGGCCAAGGGTGTGCTGATTCAGGCCTGGGCCCACTGCCCGCAAGCAGTCGGTGCTTGTGGCAACAGCACGCCAACGAGAACTCGCTAGCGCGTCATTGTCAGTATGCGCGCAGTTCTGCGATCTCGCTCGTGGAGCAGTGAACGTTACGGTCCAAAAATGGTGAACTCAGTTCAGAAAAGATCGGCCGCATACGAAAAAATCAACTTACAAAAAAAAAAAAAAATACATTTACCCTCGGGGATTCGAACTTGTGACTTTCAAAACTAATTCAAGCGCCTCAAACCGCTAGGCCACGAGCCGGCGCTGGCCGGTATGGATATATAAGGTTTATAATGTATGACCAGTTTACACTTTTATTTATTTTAAGCATTTTAAGTACTTTATGTGACTATTTGTTGCATATCACTCCTGCAGTAAGTGTCCCCCAAACTTCCACAATATCTCACGTCCAGCAATTGCATTTCTTTGACGAAAAAGCGTTCGCAGATGTGTGGTCGTGCTGCTGACCGCTGTGCTTGTTTACCCAGCGCAAAAAGTGCTTCCTGCTCCCTAGTTTTGCGCTGTACGGTAAAAGTTTCAGGTGATTTTATTTTCTTAGTACCTATATTGACTTCGCTGACTCTTCTCCCGCCTTCAATCGGCCTTAGATTTTCCTACTAGCGTAAAGTCAGCGAAGCGTCGCATGTGCACTTGTGCAGCGCTTGTGTGGAGCGACCCGGACTCTGAGTTTGACACAGTGTACAAACTAACAAAGTAAGGAAAGGCACATTCTTTCATTCACAAAGGTGTTGTGGCTTAGTTTCAATTGAGCGAGCGAATAGCGACGACCCGTCGGCAGCCGGCGGACGAAACGCTGGGCCGACTGACTCGATCGGTAGGTCGGCTGGTCGGCGAACCGTGCAGTAGCGCAGCCATTTTCCAGCTGATCTCCTGCTGACGTCACGCGAAAACGCCACAGAAAATGGGCGAGCGTAAAGAGAGGAGGACAGCATTTTCGAATTGATTTTTCTACTAAATAAATTCGCGTAAACGCGGCCAGAGTGGTCGAAACAATGCCTACGTACTCCGAACTACAATTTGCGCTAGTAATCCCGCAATGTTTACAAATCACTTCAGTGTCCCTTTAAAGTTCTTATCGAGGTAGCCAGTTGCTGAGCCTACAGATTCTTCAACAGGCTTCTTGCATCCTTTATATGACTTCATGCGAAAACTCTGGGGTCAAGGCCATACATTTAACATTGTGCGCCTAACAAAGACGCTGACGAGGCAGATAAAAAGGCCAGCACAAGCCACCCCAAAGTGTAGTTGTTCATGTTGTCCTTTTTATTCATGCCTTTTATCTGTCCTGCTTGCAGCCCTGTTTGAAGCTTTATTAAGTGCGGTGACCCACAAAACATCTGCAAGCATCTAGAGTGAAGGCCCACTGCCTTGTTGTGATTGTGCATGGCCCCTGTGTAAACAAAAGGGAATGATTACCATTGCATTATCATTGGTGTACAGCGTGCAGGGGTAGTACCAGCCCAGTTGTTTAGAACGTTTTTTTGCAAAACCTGCAGTAGCAACCCTGGCCTGCACTCTGGAGAATGCTTCGAGCACACTGCTCAAATATTGGTAAAAGAGTTGCAAGCAGAATCCAAGAAAAAAAAAATATCCTGTGAGTATTTCTTTCACAGTTTGTGTTTTTCTTCGCAGCGCCAGAAACTGGCAAAATAGTTGCAGACCAGAACGGCCGAAAAATGGGTAAAAGTTCCGTATCGGAAAGGGTTGGCTTCACCGCTCGGCACGTACCCTTGGGTTGGCTTCTCTGCATAACGTCACTGCTGAGCAAGAAAAGCCTCAATCGTGTAAATCCTGCATGAGTGCATGCAAACTACTGGCAGAAGTTGGAATGCTGATTCTACATAAAATTTATTAGCCAAAAAGATGTTCTTGTCGATTTGGTGGCACAAGTGAGCAACCAGGAGCTGGCGTACCTAGTCACTGGCACCAGTGATGGAGGGATTGTAACCAGTCATCCCTGTATTTAAAACATGCTAAGGAACCTGCATATCTTCAGTGCAGGGCATGAAAGTTTTTTTTTTGTTCTACATCTTTTAAATCTTTCATTTACAGACTTTTTTTGCACGTTTTGATTTTTTGAGCACTAGTATGTGAACACACAGGTGTGGGAAGCCTTATACACATTAAAGCAGACGTACTTGTATTTGAAACTAGTATTTGATTCAATTCGCAGTCAGTTTTTAACTATTCGTATGCTATTCACAGTGCACCTTTAGTGGGCAGAGTAAAGGTCTTTTTCCCTAAATTGCGAGTGAACACTATAAAGTTTGTCAAACAGCCTCCCCAATCTTTCAGAGGCCGTCATGAATTTTTCACCTGTAAAGACATATAAGTGTAAACGATTTTCCTCTGTAGACATTTGGCTAGACG
This sequence comes from Haemaphysalis longicornis, assembly GCA_013339765.2. Taxonomy (NCBI): domain Eukaryota; kingdom Metazoa; phylum Arthropoda; class Arachnida; order Ixodida; family Ixodidae; genus Haemaphysalis; species Haemaphysalis longicornis. The sequence continues at coordinate 143,409,179 of CM023448.1, read as the reverse complement.
CTAGTATTTAATGCCTTGCTCTGATCCAGTGTTACAACCTCTCCCCCTGATCCGAAATTTGTCGAGCCTGCGAAGAATGGGCCAGCATTTTTCTGCATGCCCCATTTATGTCAATGCTCAGGCATTTCTTGTGGACGACTGCACACAGTTTGCAGACGTTTACAATGCTTTTTGAAAGCTCCATGTTGCCTATTTTCTTCTAGGGCGTGAACCGGACGCTTCTTCAGTGGCTGAAACTGTGGGACTGCGTCGTGTTTGGCCGTGCACCGAAGGTCAAGCCTCAGCAGGAGAAGCCAGCAGCTGCAAACAACCAGAGCAATTTCGCCAAGCGGTACATGCCAGAGGTCAAGGAGGTAAAGCGAATCGATCCTCTCAAATAGGAAAGTTTTTATCTTTCGAACGTCGACTGCCCATTGCTCCTAGTCTGGGCGTCCACAAGCTGGGCCGAATGCGGCAAAGCGACCTACGTGAATTGCGTAGCTGGGTTTCCTAGATTAAAATTCTGAATGTAAATTAAGTGGCATTCATTTAGGTGACATGAGAAATGGAGGAATATGTACGGCATCTGTACCGAAAAGTGTACCCTGAGCCAAAATTTTTGTTAAAAATACTCATTCCCCCAAATCGCGTTCACAGTGATGCAGAACGTTTTGGTGGGCGATTTCAGTACAGTTCGCTTATTTTAAATGTTTGCTCAAGTTCATTTTAAGTGAAGTTTTGCTGTAAACTTATACTAAGTTCCAGCTACCCTGTCATTAGGCAGTATATGCCAAAGTAGGTGGTGTTATACCTATTTTAATTGAACTAATGCAAATTCTGGTAACCTTAGTTTCCTTGAACATATTATAGGTGCTGATAGGCACCTTGTTTTTGTTGGTAGTGGTTCTTGTTGTGGGCTTATTTTTGTTCTTTTGTCTTTCTAGGAATTGGATGAGCACAAAAGGCCTCAACAGAAGGCAAGTAAACCCATCTACAATGCTTAGATAGGAAAGTTTTAAGTCTTAAATTGTAGAGATTACATGATAGTGTTTTTCGGTGTACCTTTTAGGTGGTTCTGATAACAAGAAAACGCTTGGAAAGCTTATTTATTTGCTGTGTATTCAACCAGTGCTAATGTTGCCCAGCTGAAGCTCACGGTGCGTACATACTCCGACTTTTCTGGCGCAAGGGCGCTGGGCCGTTTGGTTGGCGACAGCACATCAGTTAGACTGCGCCAGGGGCAATTTGTACCCCTGTACACTCCATCACGGCACAGCCACTGCCACAGCTGTCGTTTCTTCACCCGTGTGCCATTGAAGAGTGGCGTCCTTGCTTTTCAAAATGGTAGAGCGAGTTGCAGGCGGTTCCAAACTCGTCGGCGCTATTTTCCCTTCTTCCACTTGGTCCACTGAGTTGGGCAATGATGGCGGCCTTATCTTGTAGCCATAAAAACTTCCGCTTTTGATTGAGAGGAAACGTGCTGATCGCCGCACGCAGAACGAATGCACGCACGCTGTTCAGTGGTATCCAGCTAGCATAGCCCAAGCCAGAGACGTGCCGTGAGTTTTTAGGGGCCTTACCATGAGTCACCATGCACTGACCCCTGGTGGTGCCGCTGTTAGGCTGCTTCACAGCCGCCTGTTGCACGGTCTTTTATATAAACAAATATGGCGGCAGCCATGCAAGCGTGTCGCAAAAATTTACGCACTTTGAGTTCGAAAAAAATGCATTTGAGCACTTTTTGGACACTGTTAGCCACAAATGGGTAGATAAAATGCCTTCCGGACTTGCAGCAAATTTTGGTAACACGAGATTGCTTTCTAAAAATATTTCGTTGCCGTGAGATATGAAATACATGGGCTTTTATGGACGTTCGCCGGGTATCTGAAAATATTTCGTTGCCGCGGGAATTTTGTACTTGCAGGATTTCGTAAATGTTATTGTTAAAGAGCCAGTTAGAAACCCTTGAAAAGCTATCCTGAAACAAAAGGCTGATTCAAGGAAGACTAATTCTAGGCATATTGTGTCAAGGACGATATATATATCTATATATTTTTTTTTTGCAACAATTTAGGTTGCATTCTAAAAGCCTCAAGTGTGAATGTAAATGTTACTTGTGGGCATGAATTGTAGGATTGGTGTCATGGCCATTGGATTTTAATTCGAGGCAGTTGTAAAGATCCATTGGTAACGGTGTTTGTTGCTGTTAACAGTGTTACCAGTGCGTGTTACTGTTACCATTGCGCTAGGTCTTTAAATCCAGCAAGTAAGATCCAATAGTAATAGTCTGTGTGAATTGCCGTATGAGCTGATGCAGGGTCTGTCAGCGACGTCCTAGTGAAACTAAACAAATTTAAGGCAAATTAGTCATTATAGTCTCCGTGCATCTTGCAGGTGGTTCTGCTTCATGGACCACCAGGCCTTGGCAAGACAACCCTGGCTCATGTCATTGCCAGGCATGCTGGGTACAACGTTGTGGAGCTCAATGCCAGGTTTGAGCCCCTCTTTTGTTTGTGCTTTGGTAGTGTGTAAATATTTGCAGTATAAAATAATATTGCAAATAGTGTTTGCTGTTGGCTTGGATTCACAGGGCACTTCGACTGCTCCAACTGTTGCTGTTTATAGAGTAGTCAAATTCCGACCAAAAAAATTGGCAGGCAATCACGACAAGTGATGCGAACTGACAGTGTCAGGTATTGGATAATTCATTGATGTTGCGTTGTGGTTTGATTCTGCTGGTATTGTGTGTATAGCGAGAGAGTGAGTCGTGATCTTGATATATTACCCTCTGTGTTCCACATAGATATATTAGTCTGATATATCACCTTTATATATTACCGTCTAGGTTCGCTACTTTTTAGCCTTTTCTCTCATCAGAACATTCTTCACCTGTTTGTATAAGCTGGCTGCAACGCTTACTGCAGATGCGACGTTGCACTTGACTGCAAAAGCATGCCCTATACAGCATTCTATGAAGTAATCTATACAGCATGAGTGCTGGCGCTGTCACCATGTGTCATGTTGCTGCGATTGGTCGCTAATTTATTTCACATCTATCAGAATCGTGGCGTTTGTACATTGACTTTGTGGGTGAGCTTTGCCGTGTTCCATGTCAGTGCGCAGTGAAGCATGCTTGGGTGTTTCTGGCCACGCCGACAAGAAAAGCAGGACAACCTGTCCAGGACAGCTGACACTGTAATAATAATGCAAGTAAAAGTTGACTTGGCAGAAGGCACACGCACACACACTGCAGCATGCACCTTTAGGGTAGATTTCCCATATGACGCCAAAGATGTGTATTTAAAGTGGTCATGAAAACAAAATGCAAGTTTCGTTCATTCGAACGATTGCCTGGTTAGGATAACACTGACACCACTTTTAACGCAAACTTCACTCAAATAAGCGGTTTAATGAGGAAAACAGAATAGGCATGCAACGCCCTAGCTACTTTTCCGCACTGAACTCGTTATTTATTGTGGGCAGCTCGTTGCAATTGGCTGAGGCCAGCAAAATTCAACGGCAAAATTAAACAGGGACTAGAAGCTTGCAGAACGGGCTATTCACGCTTAAATTTTGTGCATAGTCTTTTTATAGCAGTAAGGGTGGTAGGGTAAACAATGAAAGTTACGAACGAACACGGGAACATAGAAGGAGGTGGTGTGGCCCTTTGCCGTCTGACACTGACTAAACACAGCGGTCGGGCGTGTTGGCCTCGTCTGGCACAACACAGGCCAACTGACAAAAGTGGCATGGCAACTTTCGTGACCCTGTTTGTCGAGTCATACCTGATGTTTCACGAAATACTTACTACAGTCAAACCTGATTATATCGAACTCGCAAAAAACCATCTATCAGTTCAACATACATGATAATTCGATGTAAGCATGCGAAAAATTAGACATCATAAAAGCACACACAATATTTAACAAAATCAAGCACCCTCCATCTAACGACGACGATGGTTGAACGCGAAGCTTTCTCGTGATGGATTCTTTGGTTGGCCAGTCCCGCACTGCGAGTATGGGCTACTCTGGAGGTACGCAACACTCTTCTAGAATACCCACAGCAACTCTCAGGTGTGCACTCTGTAAACCTAACGTTTATACCGTATTTACACGATTGTAGGTCGACCCTTTTTTTCAAATTTGACAATGTAATGTTGGGGGGTCGACTTAGAATCGAAATCAAACCGTCTACCGCTAGTAACGGCAAGAGAAACTAGAAATCGAAGGTGCTACAAGGTGGGGACAGCTTTGCATCCTCGTTCCCATGGTTATGGTCTAAATAAAGTGTGAACCGCATGGGGCATTTTCTGCTCGCGAAAATGCGCCGCGCTGACGCAGCTGCGAATACCACCAGAACTTGTTGTTGGGCTAGTTGGTGTTTTCAAGTGGAAATTTGAGTGCAAAAATTCGACAAAGACACAGAAAGACCAGACGGGACTAGAGCGCTAGTCCCGTCTGGTCTTTCTGTGTCTTTGTCGAATTTTTGCGCTCAAATTTTCACTTGAATACCACCAGCATGCTGCGCGCTACGCGATCGGCGGCGGCAACATGGCGGCGTCACCAGCCGCCATAGAGATAAGCCGCGAAGAGGTGCGCATAGCTCCAGCGACCGCTTCTAACCGCTCTTTAAGATTTGACTGAAGGCACAAACGAAGACGTTTGTGCAGGAAAGGAGCTGATAATGTGTTCGAAAACGACACTATAAAGCATCATCCGCGCCGCTAGGGAAAGCGCCAATCAAATATCTGCCACCATGGTAAGCCTAAACATCTCCGGCGGCGCCAGCCGGCTGTTCCGAGCGCTTTCAAACTTCCGCCATGAAGAGCGCGAGTCGTCAGGCTCCTCCCACTGCCGCGCTCGTCACGCGTCGTACCAAGGTAGAACTTAAAACGCTTAAAAGCAGTAGAAGCAAAAGTCGCCCGCGCAACCCGACGCGCACGAATCGCGTGCAAAAACGCGCCAAGAAGCGTTTTATTCGTCTCTAATAAACAAAATGAGTATTAGTGAATCCCTTGATTCAGTGCGCGGCGCTAACGTAGCCCAAATCATATCACATTGTTCAGTACACTTCCGAACGCGATGGTGGGAGGTTAGTCGCTCAAAAAGTAAATCGCGCACGGCCGCTTCCGTCAGCCGCCATGTTGCTTGTTTTGGTATCGTGTAGCAGTGGCCGCTGCCGGTTGCTTCGATGGTTGTCATCTCGCAGCGAATGTCCCACTCAAGCCACGGCGCATGGTTATTCCGGATGCTTATAGAAAAGCTTTTCTTTTTTAGCATCTACTGCGCATACCGCAAGCGCACGGCTCTTGCAGGAGCATCGATCATTGATGGTAGAGCCGCCGTGTGCATTGATGGAAGCACTTCTCTTTGTAATACGATTTTCTAGGCGGCACTCGCTTTTTTTTTTTTTTTTTTTTGAGAGATTCAATTTTTGGTGGTCGACCTACATTCGAGTCGACTTACAATCGTGTAAATACGGTAGGTTTGGGGTGTACGGCGCAAATCGGTACCTGCTGCTTGGTGTTCAGTGAGAAATTTTTTTGAGTGGGTGCCAGTTTGAGGTGTTAAACCTCCAAGATGTGAGGTTAGGCCTAGCGTCCTACCGCAAAATGGAAAGTTAGGCCTAACGTCGTGTGTCTAACACCCTTACGGCACACAGAGCAGTGTCATTCTTCTTGTGATGGATTCTTTGGTAGCCGTCTGGGTTTTCCAAACTGGTTCGACCATGTCGAAATGGATCATTTGGATAGACACCAGCTTCGTAACGCGAGGGACCCAGGTTCGATTCCGGCCACAGGAAGCATTTTTTCTTTCACTTCACCCACAATCATTCATCATCATCGTCAGGGAAAGTTGGCTTTTCTTCAGGGTGTATTGGCGTACAACGGCATCAGTGAGGACACTAAAGCTTCGCTTTAAAACACTTTATTGATGAAACCGCCTTACTTCCACACGAAATAGTCCTGTATCTCCAGCTTAAAGGAGCCATGAAGAGATAATACAACTTCGTTTAATTTGAAAGAACGAGGATTCAGTATCTCACTCAGCTCCATTAGAGCCACAAAAGATGTTTTTTTAACAAAAAAAAGCAAGAAGTATTTAAAAACTTTCAAATTTTGCGCCACAGTGACGTGTTATGAGCAAGAATGACGTCATACGGGCCAACAATAAAACATAATTTTCAGTGCGTTAACTGCACGTTAGAATTCAAGTGATGCGGTCAACTGGAACTAGAGGCCCCATTACAGACGTCCAGTCATGTGTCGTCGCGACAGGTCTCTTAGGCGGCCGCCAAACGCACAAACAAGGTTCCGTGACGTCATACAAAAGTTGCGGGAAATTGGCTAGGGGTCGCGACTGCTTCAAACGTTTTCTTTCATATCTCCGTTATTTGTTCGAAGATTGCGATGATATTGGTATCATTGTTATCGGGACTAAGCAGTCTTTCTAATAAACCCAACATATATTTTGTCTTCATGGCTCCTTTAAACAACCTCACTGCCTGAGACAGCGAGAACTTCTCCACATTGTCTGCAGAGTCGGAGCAGCTGAGGCCACAACCTTTCACATTCGCGAAGAAGCGCCGGATTAGTGGGAGTGCACCAATCACCTCGGAGGTTCTGAGCCGTTGCTTTCTTAGTTGCACGTATTTAGTTGCGCTTGGTACAATGTCAGCAATCTAGTCTTAGAACTCTTGCATAGTCGCCTACACAGAACTCGCCGGCCGTTGATCCGGCAACAGCGTCGGGAAATTCCAACAGCTCACTCCACACTTCGGCAACACCGGTGGTGGCTTCGGTGTACTCCTCAGGATTTTAGAAGTCATCACTGGCATGCATAAGCAGCAGATTTTGAGCAGTTTCGGGTGGTTTCTTCAGTAACATCTGCCAAGAAACTAGTTCGAGGGGGTTAAAGGGGTCGTGAAGAGATTTTCAAAAAAATTGTGTTGTGTGCGCTTATAACCACGGGACCTCGATAAACAAACAATGCATACCCGTTTCGTTGCCCGATATCGGCAAATAGAAAAACAAATGCAGTTACAGTTTCACTGAGGCTTTCCTCCTCAACTCGTGAAGTGACGTTTCAGTAAGTCAGTAAGAAGCCAATCATAGTTCTCCCTCGTCTGCACAATATGTCGGCATAGAGCGGGCTTGCATAGGGTCAGATAAAGCTACAACATCGGCGCCATGATGAAACTTGCCCTGCAACTGAACGGGAGATGTCTGATCTCTGATACGACTCATCAACATGGTCGAACTTTCAGTCAACAACGCTGGCGAGTGGTGCAGGCAGAAGTAACCATGTTTAATCTAAACTGGGCATTCGTAAACTGTTTACGCTGTTTCGCACGAGTCTAAACAGTCGTTTTGCTAGCCGATATTCTTGCACAAGTTTGCCGACGTCTGTCTCGCGTAGCCTGTAATGTGAGTTGCGCAAACGTGAAATTCTGACCTGACGAGATAAATGACCGAACGCTTAAAACTGTGATACGCTCGGCGCCCATGTGCAACAAACAGAAACGCGTGTCAGTGTAAGGGACATCTCGCTTCATATCCCTGCAGGGTTTAATACTGGTAGTTTTGGGTGACTTAGTAAGTATTTGGCATATTACATAGTTTGTATTAAATCTTATTGATATATCAACATCTCGCCCTCAGCCACCAATGCCGCCAACTATAAAAAAAACTTTCTCTCTCTAGAATTTCAAGCTGCTCAGTAGCACAAATTAGCCGTGAAACTAATGTACAACATAAATAAAATAAGCAACACAGCTCCTGGAGAGCGCCATATAAGGATTTATTAAGCGTCCGCCATTGTGCAACCAGACAAGCGGTCGCTGTTGCGTTGCTTAGTTTGATGTTGCTGACAAAGAGACATCACATTTGGGTAATAGACTGAACTCTTGGCTGGAGTGAGTGAGTGAACAACTTTATTTTGCCAGAGTCTGGGATTGGGGAAGAAGGGAGGTGGGATCCCCTTCAGTAGCCCCCGCTCCCCCTTCCCCTCAGATTGGCTGTGGAAAGGGACAACCTAGGGAGGTAGTAGTCACTGAAAATCACCAAGGCCAGCCCACCTATTACTTGGAGCTGGGTATGCCGCAGTGCTGCCGCAGCGACCGTGGAGATGGAACTAATACCATCTATGGCACAGGCAAGTTTCAGTGACCCATTTTGGTTTGGAAAGAAGGTAGAAGAATTTTCTGCCACTACTCCAAAGTAGGTCTACAGAAAAAGCTCAGCAGAACAAAATTGCCAAAAATCTTTTATGCTTTATAGTGCGCAAGTCGCAAGTTGCTAGTCTGGCTCATTTTATTAGCAACATTTCATTAAAATAATGTGTAAATTAGGGGTAAACCTGCATGCGCGATGCCTACATAGCGTAGTCAAGGCAAAGGAGCAGCCGCGCCAGGCCCACCGTGATCAGCGTGCACACTCAAGAGAGGGGGAAAGGTGGTGAGCGCGCCGCGACCGCTGAGTGCGAGAGTACGTTTCCCCTTGCCCGATGGAACGGTCTATAGCTGTCAAATAAGCCATTATTTAGTGACATTTAGCGCTAGCCACCACAGCTACACTTCGGGAGAAAGCCCACAAAGTGTGAACAACGCATACGCAATGAACGAAAAAAAAAAAAAAAAGCTTGGCGGGCGGACCAGGATCAATTTTTGCATGGGGGGTGCCGACGGCTCGCCCTACACTGCACGGTGGCACAGTCACGGTAGAAAAAGCGAGGGGAAAGGGGGAAAGAGCCGCCCGCTGCCCATGAGCGGCCGGGCTAAGCCACTCTTAGGGGTGTGCTGGCAAAATGCGAGGGAAAGGCAACTTGAGGGGCACTTCTGAGGAATTTGGTGTACAATAAGGAGAGACTAAGGGCCGTGACGTCCATGGACACAGTGGTGGTTCTATTTACAAAGATGGAGGAGAGACAAAGACGAAGCAGCTCGAGTGAGAGCCGCTCCCGCATGATGACGGGCACCGATGATGATATCTTATCGGCGCATCGATGATGATCATAAAGTTTCAACATATTCCCCTGCCACACAGTAGTGGTGTCCAGTCCGCGTCCAGTGGGTACATTGAGTTCGTTCCAGTTCGATCCGCCGAGGCAATCAGAAGGCAAAACTGCCACTGGGGCCGTCGTTTAAGCACACGCAGAGTGTGTCTATGCAGTCCACGTCACCACACTGAAATTCGTAGCCTGTCTTCGACGGTCCTGTTCACAGATAGGAGTTCTTCAGAATTTTCCCCTTTGGCGGAAAAACGGTGTCTTGAAGGCTCCCGCCCGTTTCTCGAGCTCTGTACTTTCATTATTCCAATGTCGTCAGATGCCTTCTTGTACTTCGAACAATGTCTGCCGCGAATTGTTTCCTTTAGATTGCATTGTCGGGTCAGTGCAACGGCAATCTTTAGGTGTGTTGAAAAACCGTCCAGGTCCCTTTCTTTATTGCTCTGGATCGCTTGGTTGTTCAGTTCAAATACTTGTGCTTCATCTGGCGCTTTTAGTATTTCTGGTGGAACACGCGTGACCTGCTGCTCGAGATGTTCGCCACACGGAGATTGTGCTGGGGCTGTGGGATTTGATGAGCAGCCTGTGTTGCTTGCGGTCAGCTCGGCAGACTCTTCGAATGCATGCGAAAGCAAAGCATCTTCTGTTCGAAGGTCACGCGCAACCAACGGAACTGTCTCAATCTCGCATTGTACCTGCGATAGGAAATTTGACGCATCTGGAGTTTCTATCATCGAGTTTCTTCAGAGTTCTTCAAATCACGTGGGTCATGTAATTTCTCTGTCAATGTATAAAACTCATTGTTGATCTGGCACTGTTCTTTGGTGTTGCATTTCTTGTCTTTCAATTCAAAGTATATTTCGATCATAACATGAGTATTTTAATCTTCGTATTTTACGTTGGTAGCATATTCCTCGTCCACGGAGTCGGTGTGAATAAACGGTTCGATTTCTTCGTTCAGCAATCTTAATCCAATTTCAGTTTTCCGTTGCTGGCGCATGAATTCCTTCAACATGCCACAAACATCACTTCTCATTAAGGTCAACCCCAATGCGGCTTTTGCGTCTCTGCATAGTCTCCGAGCGATTAATTGCGCCTTTAAACTTTTTGTCTTCAGTTCATTAAGACGCATTGTAGATTCAGGAACACCCTGTTCGTGCATCAAAGATAGTCGGTCTGTCATTGCGTGATGAACTGCGGCATTTCCCTCACCTTTTGCAGAATCACTTTCTAGATCTATTGAAGAAAATCGTTGGAGGTGAGGGTGCCTCGTCATCTTGTCTGCCCGTTGTGTTTGTCGCCTTTGGATACCACCACCGGTTCTGTACATCGCAACAGTTCGTCATCGGTATTAAAAGGTCCTCCTTCAAAAGGCTGAAGTTCGGAAGGCTCCAAACCGCAGGAGGGCCTTCATCCCAGGTTTATCGGCACCAAAATGTAAAATAAGGAGAGACCAAGGGCCGCGACATCCCTAGACACGGTGGTGGTTCTATTTACAAAGATGGCAGAGAGATGAAGACTAAGCAGCTTGAGCAAGAGCTGCTCCCACGTGATGACGGGCGCCGATGATATCTTATCGGTGCTCGATGATGATCATAAAGTTTCAATATTTGGTGTTCGATATATCGGGAGTCGCTGGTATTTTTGTTCGATACAGGTGTAATTTTTGCTAAATATTCCCGCTGCAAATATACTGTGACCTGAAAAAGTTCGATATACAGCATAATCGATGTAAACGGGTTCGATATAGTCGGGTTCGACGGTATCAACCGTAACAAGAAAAATTAGTAGTGGCTTAGCTCTGCCATGCCAGGATATACGTAGCGTGAGCTAAGGTTCAGCAATCCAGTCCAATCCAGTCCAGTCCAGTCCTGTCCTGTCTAGTCACTGCTCCTCGCTCATGCTCAGCACGGCTCTTCACGAGCCACGCAAAACGGCTATCAAGCGGCTCCGGTGCAGCGTCAGACTTGGCTACTGCGCACACCTGGGCACACGCCGGCGCCAGTGCGTCTGCCGTGGCTATGACGCAACACAATCCAACACAATCCACTTTAATCCAATCCAATCCAACGTCCCTCGCGCTTGCGCAGAATGGCCCTTCACGGCACACGCGAAACTGCTCAACCTCGGCCAGTGTAGCTTACGCTACAAAACACACCAGGTCAGAAGTGGAGTGCGAACAACAGTATAATCGGTATTGCTACGGCACCTATGAAGGCCAAGGATAAGCAGTGTAATGAAAGGGGACGTCGGTGGGATGGCGTCAGCCCCGGTCAACATACCACCTTTGTTTTTGGTGCATGCCCTGTATACGCCATTGCTGACGTCGTGAAACAGCGATTCAGTGGGAGAGTTGAAATTTTGGGTTAAATTATTTAATTTCTCAGTGAATAAAGCATCGTTTCTCTGCTGGGCAAGCGCTGAGGGCACTATAAAAGAAGAAATTTTTTGAATAAAACCAAACTAACACGATGTGACTATAACTTGTTATCACCGTGTGAATGTGTGTATTGTGGGCATAATGGGCCTAGCTACGGGATAGCAAACGACCCCGGCTAGCTTCGTTAGAGACGTTGAGCGCCAATATGGGCTCGTTGGTCCCTTGTGGGCCTAAGTGGGGTTCAGGGTGTTCCCCCACGCCCGGAAATAACCCATCCAAAATGCCCCAAAGAGGTTCGCGGCGTCCACAAGGAAGACGCCGCGACGGGTTCGACTCACCGACAAAGGCGACGACAGGCTCCAAAGGGCCAGGACGAACCAGGGGGTTTATTGGCCGAGTGGTACAGCGCATAATAACGCCAAGACAGGGTTAAGAAATACACTGTACCGAGGCGCACCTCAAGGCCGGGCCTCAAGCGGGCCCGACGGCTGAGGCGACACGGGGGCTGCCGGCGAGGTTGGACTAGCCTACCTCGCGCGTCCGATTGGGGTCAGAGGCCCCGCTCTGGACGGGTGGCGGCGAGGGTGCGATACGAGCCGCGATCCCCCGCGTTCCCTATCCTCTGGCCTCCATCTCCTTTCCGAGCCAAGAGAGCGATCCCCGAGCGAGAGAGAGACCCGCGAAACGTGCGTGTCGCGGTTATAAGGCGCGGAGGAGAGGAGGCAGGTTCCCAGGCGAGGAGGAGCGACAGCGGCGGCGGGACAGTCGGTGCCCGCCGGCGCGTCGGCCCGCGAGGTGACGTCACGTGCGCGGGAAAGCGCGCTCGTTCGAACATCGCGCTCGCGGGAGGAGGAAAGGGGATCAAGCGGATCCCCACAGTATCAACTCATTTTGTGTATCATCTCGTCACGAAATCATGAATTTTTGAGGTTTGTAATGAAGAGTATTAATCAGTAATCCCGTACGCAGAGGAATGTTGTAACCAGTATTATCAAAGCCTGTATGGTATGTTACTTTTGTAAAATGTATGCATTCCTTGTTTAAAATCCATGTGCAATGTTTCATACTAGATGTCGAGTAGAGTGTATAATGTGTACTACAGTCCACCAATTGTGTAACCCCATGGTGCTCGAAAAACTCTGACATGTACTGTCTATATGCCCTTCCTGCGAGAATCCCGTAAGGGATTGGCAGTATGTTTAAATAAATTGTATTTTGTAAATTGTAAACAGTTGTCTGTTGGCTGTGCTTCCAAAGAGAGACCTGGCCATATGAGCCACCAGCTCACTCGGAGGTATTGGGTAGGGCAAAGGGCAGTGCTCCTCCTTTCTGAACGTTCGAGCAACTCTTGCATTTTTTTATGGCAACATTCACGAAGTTTATTTGCTGCATTGCTTCAGCTGTCTTGTTATATTTTAAGTTTTTTTTTTAGAAAGCACAGGTGTGCAAAAAGACAAACATGTAAAGTGTGCACTGAAAAATGAAATTCCTCTTTTTTCGATAGCTACGTTTGCCGGTAAAGAGCTGATTTAGTTCTGTATTGAGGTTCCATACACATTAAACTGGAAGCGTTTCTATGCTAATATTATGCTCGCCCACATCTGCTATCCTTACTGTCCTTTTGCAATTTGGGCAATTTGTATACAACCCCCATATCTTTTCATAGGAATGCTTTTGCTGGCTGTCAGAGAAGCAGAAATGGGACCAGGAGTGGTTGGTGACATTAGAACTTGTGGGGTTCGCGGCTATAAATTGGCTGTATCACTGGTCTAGTCAGCCAGAACACGAGCACCAGAGCCGCAGTCCACCACGTGGCGTCGCGTGGACGCCGCTGTGGGTCCAATCGACTCACCGGAAGGTGCCAATGACGAGCTCGGAGGCAGGCAAAGTCGGTGAAGTGCGTTTTACTCCACAGTCAGTCAAATGTACACTATGTACAAGGCAGTGGCTGTCCTGAGCTTGGACGGAGGATGGAGCCCCCACGAGCTTGATAAGCCGTCGTTGGCCGCGCGACTTGGTTCATCTCCTGAGGGGAGACTCGCCTTGCCTTGTGGTCGGGGAACGGAGCGTTCCTGGTGCAACCAGGCGGTTCAACCGTGTGTGGAGAAAAGGTTTCGGGGAAGCCCCCGCTCGCAGTTTTATGCCTCTGGGAGAGAAGGGTCTCCCAGTGAGGAGGAGGGTGCTCGCAGGCTAAAAGGGCAGGCCGGTGCATCGGCCGACGCAGGAGGGTGCGTCGCGTCTCGCACGAGAGCCTGCGAGACTCGGCATGCCCTTGCCGCTGCCGGCGGCAGCCCTGTCGGCGGCGCCGGCCTACTAGTTCTAAGCAAGACATGGGGACAGGCGTGGTCCCCACAAACTCTGTGTCTATTTTGGTTTTATTGTGGTGCATTCGGGAAAGGAAGAACTGTTTTTTCATATGCTTGCTTGCCTGAATTCGCAGTGATGACAGAAGCCCTGAGGTGTTCAAGACAGTACTGGAGACTGCAACCCAAATGAAGGCTGTCTTGGGGACAGGATCCTCGACCCAACTGCCTCGTCATTGACGAGATTGATGGAGCACCCGCGGTGAGACCTTTGTGATTGCTCGTAGCTAGCCAGGGAAATGTCCCAAGCTTGTGGAAAAACTTAGTGTTCAAAGCGCTCACAACACAGAAGCGAAGAAATAAAGGGAGACGACACGGTAGTCCCATTCTTTCTTTGTCCCTGTGTTGTGAGCGCTTTGAACACCAAGATGAACAGCTACCAACTAGCCCAATTGGCCATTCTACTGTGGTTTTTGTGGAAACGTTTTTTGCCGACTCTCGGTGTTACAACAAGTGTTGGTCAGCGGTGTGTTACTGGGAGTGAAAGGATGTGGAGGAAGAAAGAACAAGGGGTGTGTTCTTTATTCGATACATGTTGCCCCCTGGTTCCAGTCATTATAAAGGCTTGCTACTGACATGTCATTTCAGTGGCAAACTTGGCCAGTTCTCGAGAGCAGGTCTCGTTTCATGTTCCGCAAGCAGCATGGGACAGCTTGTTTTTTTCAACTGGAAGTCCAGCTTGTTACTTTTTGGCACAACCTAGTGGTCTGGGGGAAAAAAAAAAAAAACCTCGGGGCTGATGGCTAAGGAAAGGAGATTGTTCAAGACGTCTTTCCTTCAAAACCCATCTTGGGCATAAATAAAGTCATCTCTCTCTGTTTTGAGAAGGCTAACCATGCAGACAAAATATAAGTTTGTTTTATTCGGAAGATTTCGTGTTTTATAGTGTCCGCAGTGCTTTTCCAGCAGCAAACGATGCCGTATTCACTGAGAAATTAATCAATTTAGTTAAATTTGGTTCTTCCGCCAAATTGTGTGTTTTCGTGACGTCTGCCATGAAGTCACAGGGGTGGGTATTCAAACGAACATCCAGTGCGTCATTAGGCTCTGTAGCCTTGCTTACCATCAGTCCTCTCAGATGGCGCTATCATACGGAGCCACGTACCGTTGTCCGCCGTTGCTTTATTTTTGATTGTATTTGCACCTGGTTTGTTTTTGTTACGGTAGAAAGTAATCGCTTCGCGGGACAATAGGGTATGCTCGACAAACAGGGTCATGTAAGACGTCGCTTACGCCAATCGGCCAGTATAGCGCACCCAGTACCAACAGCAGTGCGCATCGGTACTTCTATGTTTACGTAAATTTTCGTAACTTTCATTGTTTACCCCACCATTCTTATGGCTGTAAAATGAATATGCATTACATTTAAGTGCGAATAGCTCGTTTGGCAAGCTAATAAGCCCTGACTAATTCGCGTTTGCTTTGCACAGCTGGGCATATGACATCATCGGTTCTGTTGCGGGAAATGAGCTAGTGGGTCGCATGGCCATTTCTTTTTTTTCTTATTTATATAGCTTATTTGAGCGAAGTGTGCGTTAAAAGTGGTGTCAGTATGATTCTAACAAGGCAATCTTTCGAATGAACTAAACTTGTGTTTTGTCTGCATGGCCTTCTGAGAATGCTGTAGTTATGTTTCCAGCTATAAACTAGGCACGGGTTGTTTGCTTAAAAAATTAGAATGCATTTTTGATGCTGCGTGTAAATGCTGCAGATTGCTATCTGTTATAAAAAATAATCTTTGATTAGTTAACTAAGGTATTCCTTTGATTGTAACGCAGTCCCAATTTTAATGTAGACTAGAGCACTGCACACGTCACAATTTCTAGGCCCGGCCCGGCCCGGCCCGGCCGGTAAAGACACGGCCTGGGCCCTGCCCAAGCCTGGCAAAATTTTAAAATAATAGCCCGAGCCCAACCCAGCTCGAGCTCGACAGAATTTAACTCTTTTGTCACCATGCCTATTCAAATCGATCACTGGTGGTCGATGCTTTATGTTGCCAATTATGACATGTTGTAGTCATTTCTCGTACACCTAATGCGCCCCAGGGGTTAGCCTAGGCACTGTGCTTTTGGAATCAGTTTAAATTTTCCTGCTCCGGTGACATTGAGATTTTTGACGGTGTTTTTTACGAGCTGAGGTGCGTGTGTTTTTGCGAAAGGGGGCGTGGCTAGAACACTGGACAAAAAAGCATGCCGCTTGTGCTGATGCTGCATTACCATCATTTCTTTTTATCAAAAGGCTCCTAGTAAGTCAAATAGCAAATTATGTTGTCAGCTTTGTAATCCCACAGAATTGAGAGGTGATAATTCCCTGAAAATGACAACAGCTATTCACTAGTGATCATTGTTTCGGAGAAAGGGCAACTTTATTCTGCCAAAGCTTATTTCTGAAGGTCTCCCGCGTGTATAACAAGTGGACCCGGCGTTTTCAGCCGATTTCGAGCCATTTCAGCTTCGTTCTTGCGTTGAGGAATTCATATTTGGCGCTACTACGCACTTACCCAACTTCAAGCCGATTTGCCATAGCACCTTTGTTGCCTGCTACTGTTCCTCGAAAAAAGCACACCTCTCGTGATTCCCCTTCACCCACGCCTTACTTCTGCAATAACAGCTTCAGCTGAAAGTTGAAAAATAACACCAAGTTGTCGGATATCAGTTCAGATGAGGAGAGTGCTTCCAATCGGCCCTGAACACCACCAGCTGTTCACCGGGCAGTTTCGTTTCCGTACGAAGGTATTTCTGGAGGTCAAGTGTCGCTTCTTAGTAGAACTGTCTATTCTGACAAAGTCTGCAATAGGCTTGATATTGTTTCTTTTCGAAAATGTTAGGTGGCGCTGCAATGTAGGAGGCTCATAGTGCTGAACTCTCTCCTTATCGCGACAGCTACTTCGTGAAAGCTTGCTGGCTATGATTCTAGTGCATTGCACCTTATTCCTGCAAGCAGGGCTACCATAGGGAGTCAGAAGATAATAATAAACCGCAAATGAAGGTTCTGACAGATAGGTAAATGACAATCAGAATGTCAACAAGCATCCACCACCGAGTTTGGTTTTCAACTCCAAGCGGATTTCTTCGCATCGCTTGATTGCCTTGAATCTTGTGCTGGCCGTTATCATTGACAAGGTGTTTTTACATCATGTGGGGACTAATTGGTGCCTGTAATAATGTCAAACCACCAGATTTCTTCCAAAGAACCATCCAAAATTGCAAACTTTGAGATAGAGGTTGGGCTTCACCACAAGGTGCGGGCACCACGCGTGCAAGCATTTTCTTTATACGTGCTATCTGACAAATTGTTCCGTGCATCTAAATTTTTTTTCTAGGACCAATTCTTGAAATGTTTTTCTGCAACACATATATTCTAAATTTTTTCTACTACTGGTGTTTGTTATACACAACTTCCTTTTTTTAATATTCTTCGACGCCTGGACAAAAATTTTGAATTTAATAATTTTTGATGTTTGAAATGGGTGTTCGAAATGGCTTGGGTGTTTGAAATGGGTGTTCAAAGCTTAATGAGCTGTGAAATTAGTTCCAAGCGATGCATCAAAAAACTGCTTCAATTACTGCATTCACCAGGGTTCATAGCATTGGAAAATACAAAGATTACAGTTTAATACCACCACTGTTTTGTTAATTGTTCCACCAAAAATGGCTAATTATCTCTCATTATCCTGGGAACTAATTGACCAACTGAAAAAATAATGGCATTTTTGAAATCAGTGGGAAGAAAGCAGCAAGGCTGACAAGTTTCACAGAGTTTACTTGAAAATTAAAAAAAGTTGTTTTGAAATCAGTGCCCCCCCTCCGTTAAGTAGCCAGTGATAAAGCAGAAGTAAGTGCGTGTGCATTTCAACTTCTCATGTGCTCGGCAGGGTAGTTCCTTGCACATAACCGGGGCAAAGCACACAATTGAAGCCACATTCAGTGTCTGCTCACTCCGCGTTTGCTTTCAGAGCTGTTCAGTTTCCACTGCTCTGATAGATTTGCTGTCTCTGATGCTGGTGCAGCGTGGCAGGTAGTTGGGGTGAATCTGTAAATGTAACACACCTGTCAATCACTTTTGTACAGAACAATGCTTGACGTTCTCCTGTGCACCGAAGCGAACCAACTTTTGTTCATTCGCTTGGGTTAGTTTGTTCACACGCACCATTCTAGCTCCTCTCCCTTCTTCTCAATCTTGCACTCTGTCCCCCTGCAGCAGTTTGGATGTCATGCTTGAAGCGAACACGTCTCAGAGTACATAGACACTGCCTTGATAACTAAAACAAGCAGCGTCCTCGTTTTCTTTCCGTTTGCCAGAAGAGGCTTTTAGAGCTTGTCACCCAATCTAGTCAGTGGAAAAAAGTGGGTGTCCTATCTTAAAGGTTCTTGCTTTGTGCAGGCAGCACAGAATTCCAACTCTAGTTGAGGGGTGAAAACTGCCAGTCATTCCCATTCCATTTGTTCTGTAGAAGCACTGTTTCATTCTTTTCATATTTTGTTTCCGACCTCAGAAGGGTGTACAGTAAATTTGGAATAGCTCTGTAGGCCGTGCTATAGAGTGGTGGTAATAGTGTCTGTAATATTTAACCTGTCCTTGTCGTAGTTAGCATCTTGTCAGCCAGCTTTCTAGTTCTTTGTAAGTGATTGTGAGGCCCTTATTCGAGGTTGTTTATACGTTGTTTTTACTGCAAGGGGATGAAAAATTGTTTGGTTGTAGCTCGTAGGCCAAAGCTGATTTGACTGCTGTCTCTCGCTCATCAGGCTTCCATCAACGTGCTGGTCAACATTATCAAGTGCACCGGGCAGAGCATGGGGAAGAAGAAAAAGAAAGAGGGAAGCCTGCTGCTCAGACCAATCATCTGCATCTGCAACGAACTGTGAGCGCCCACTGGTTATTTGTTAATGAAAAGGCGTCAGCTTGCGAAATGTGTTGGTCGAAAAATTTGCACGGCTAAATTTCAACAAGCGCTTCAGTTTGCGCCAGAAGCATTTATAAGGCATTCTGCTGTGATAAACTTCATTTTACTTTTGTTTTCTGTACAGGTTGCCTAAGTTGCAAGTGTGCTCTATTTCAACCACATGCTGGTCTGTGCAGTAGCATTTTTGCCAAATGCAGTGTCCTTCAGTGAGCCCATGCATTGCAGTGGCCTGACTGATGAGGTGGTTATGCTCACTTGTTTGTCTTCCTCGCTCGCATATGTATACTGCAATGGTATTATGTAAACACTAAATAAAACACAGCCCAGTTATAATAGGCATGTTAGGAATGCGAATCCGGTTTTCTGCTGCTAGATCAGCCCGATTTTTTGTTTCACCCTCATTGTGCATTTATAGATTGCTGTTGTCTTAGCCTCGGCAAGTAATAAAAAACCAAACATATTTAGGAAGCGTTATTTCAGTTCTGTGCTAGAGAACAGAAATTCAAGTTTAGTGATGCAAGGTGTTTCTGACTGGTGAAAGTGTTCCCAAATGTCTTTTTTTTTTTTTCCCCTAATAAGCTTCTTTCGCACTTCTAGACGAGCAGAACGAGGTCAGTGTAGACAGGCTTAATGACAACCTAACATCGAAAATCAGTGAATCAGCAGCAGCTGTGGGAGAAGTAACACGCAGGGAACAAACTGAAAAACTAAGAAAACAAAGGAACTAGTAATTGCCAAACGTAAGAACATTAAAGTGTCGAGTACGGCAGATCAGAGTGAATTAGCCGAGCTCTTGAAACTGATTAACAGAAGTTAAGCAAACGACATTCGTGCATATAACATGGCAGCGATCGAGGAAACCCTGCAAATAGGGGGAAGCTTAAAAGCAACCAAGAGAAAGCTAGCCATCGGCAAAGACAGGATATACGCACTTAGAGACGAGCAGGGTGATATTACGCATGACATGGACAGCAGGACAATTGTACACCAGACTGTATGACAGTGACGTTAGATCAGGGAAAACTGAGAGTACAAGCTTAATTTGCGATGTCCCACTAGTTACCAAAGAGGAAGTTAGAAAGGATCTCAAAGGCATGAAAATAGGAAAAGCTGCAGGGAACGATGGCATCACCGTGGATCTTTTGAAGGAAAGAAGAGATATTGTACTGGAAAAGCTTGCTGTACTATTTTCGGAATGCTTGAAGACTCAAAAAGTGCCCATAGCCTGGAAAAAGGCCAACATTTTTCTGATTCATAAGAAGGGAGATCCCAAGGACCTTAAGAATTGCAGACCCATCAGCCTACTCTCAGTTGTTTACAAGCTATTTACCAAAGTTATAGTTAGCCGCATAGGTGACAGCCTAGATTCGCACTGACCCAGAGAGCAGGCTGGGTTTAGGAAAGGGTACTCAACTATGGATCACATTCATGTTGTCATTCAAATGATAGAAAAATCCGCAGAGTACACTGAGCCCCGGCTCGCGCTGTGGCTTTAGCAACCAACGACGCCACAGCTGGCGCAGCACCTGCTCCACGGAACCTTGACACCACTCATCGTCAAGTGCTACCGCGTATGTAATACTTGGCATGAGAAACACGATGATATCGATGGATATGATGATGGCTGCTACGAGCACAGTGCAAAGCGACAATGGGACATGTAAATAAACACTTTCAAACTTGTACAAAGAAATCCTGCAGCTTTGCGACAGTTCAAGCCTTGCGCTACTCAGTGCAAGCTTCACCAGTTTTTTTTTTTTTTTCTTTTTTTCTTTTTTTCTAGTAGTGCCACGATATCCTATGAGAAAGCTTTATAAAAGCTCCGGAAATCATATCTTTTCAATGGTTTCTTTTTTTTTTCTGCCAACCTGAAAAACATTTACAACCCCTCCATAAAGAAAACGAGGCCCTTCAGTAAATACTTATGTGTGCCATTTCCTTCTTAACTCTTTCAGTACGGCGCCATAGGCCATCGGACGCCGGTGTTCGATGATTTCAAACGTCCCGCAAAAACTAAAAACGGCGCCTGGTGGACAACTAACACCATCTGGCGTATTTATTGACAACCATTTATCGATTTTATTATGTTTTGTTGATATTTCGCGTGCGGAGACCGCGCCAAGAGTGAAATTTGAACCCGCGATAGTGGCGAGTTGTGTGAAAATGGCGTCCATCGGACACGGAGTTCCGATGATTTCAAACGTCCCGTGAAAGCTAAAAACGGCGCCTGTTGGACAACTAACGCCATCTGGCGTATTTATTGACAACTCATTTTTCGATTTTATTATGTTTTGTTGATACAGTCGAACCCCGCTACAACGAACCCCGCTTCAACGAAATTTCCGCTTCAACGAAATATTTCCAATTCCCCGTCAGCCAGCCATAGAAGTCCATGCAACAAAGTCCTCGCCACAACGAACCATTTGTCAGGCTTGCTTTTGCTTCAACGAAATTTTCGATGATTTAGGCTGGGTTTGAACAATTATTTTACAATAAAATAAGCATAGCGCCAGCTGCCTGTAACTTTTTATACATTCAGGATGCTTAGTTTCACCGAAAACACGCGCGGTGCATGCGGCCACACCGCCAGAAAAAAAAAAAAGAAGTAATAGGCGGACGCCATTGTTTGATGGTGATAACGATGTGGCTGGCCGTCTTTACATGAGGCGCAGGCCCGGTTCGCCAAGCCGGAGCTACAGCCAATCCGTATCCAGTTGAAATCGCACAAATGTGCTCCGCTGCTGGCGCGGCGCCGTCATGTATGCGTTGTGAGAAGCTGTCCATGCCATTTTCCTTCTACCATTCTTAATAGCCAAGAGCAAAAATCATGTTTGCGTGTTTGGTCTTGAAGCCAAGTCATCCTATCTTAGTCATGAGCGCGCAGTTGTGTTAAATGCAAGCGCGTGCGTCTAACCTGCCAAGGTCAGTAGCTGCCGTGCCGTGTCAGATGATAAGATAACGGCACTGCTCCTGCTACAAGTGAGAGGGGGGCTTCCAACGGCCTAGCAATTTCGTTGTTGCGGGATTCGACTGTATTTCCCGTGCAGAGATCGCGCCAAGAGTGAAATTTGAGCCCACGGTAGTGGCAAGTTGTGTGAAAACGGCGTCCCGCTGTATTTATAAACAAAACGGGCTTCCTATCTGACGACTGTGGCTTTACATTGATGTGTAGGGTCTGGACAACGTACGGTAGGGATATTTTGCCAAATGCGCCGCGACATACTGCGTTATTACCTTCATGATAGCCTGGCACTCGTGTCAGATTACCACTACGGAGCGATGCGCAACACTTCTCAAGAGCGCTGGATTTTTTTTTCTTGTTTTTTACCACTAAAGTGAGAAGGATGTTGTGTCAGAACACAAAAAAGTGTGCTTGGATGCATGACCGACTTACACTCGAGTGGCTTTGAGGAGTGGCACAGCCATCAGTTCCGCTAGTTTGACGGGCTCACAAAAATACAAAACTTGGTGTACAGCGTTGATATATATATTGAATCATAGCCAAGAAATGTAGGAACAATTTGTATATCTTAGAATTCCTAAAATATTTTTTAGGCTCATTACAACCGCCTATATACATTGCGTGTATACTACTTTTTTGTGCATCTTTTTCTGATTATTTGACTAATAACTGTAAGTAATTGTACCTTTCACAAAACTGCTGGTATGTGTTTGTAAGAGCAATCAATAAGCTACAATTACATGCATAGCAATGCTAAATGTGTCCACTAGCTCAAGAGAAAAAAATAGTTTTGTGGAAGCATTCAAAATCGGCCGTTTTTCCGCCGTAACGAAAGAGTTAAAAAAGAATTTGGGCAACAATACCTGTAAAGGCCAACCTCTGTGGAGCAACTTTTGACTGCGAAGTTCTTGTGGTAGGCGCTGGAAGTGAAGGGCCGCATCAGTTTCATCGACATCACCCTCTGTGCTATGAACAAGTGATGAACTCTGCCCAGGTCAAAGAAGCATGCACGTCCAGAGAGCCAAACTGGAAGCAGTGAGCCGATTGGCCACTGCCTTAGGCTGTAATTCCGGTCAGAGCCAAACATTGCTGCTCTACTGGAATATTATATCTAGCTTGGGTAGACTGTCGGCGAATCACCTTTTTATTTTTGTTTTGTTTTGTGCTTGCAGTCTCACAATGGCTGCAGGGTATCATTTGCTACTTTGCTGGTTTTTCGCTGCGGGGAGGTTGGCCCTAACTGTAAAAACTAGCTCTGTACTAAACTACAGTAGGGAAAGGTTCTAAAGCTTTGCATACCTTGGGAGAACTTTTAATACCATGAGAAAAGGCAAAAAACAGGTTGATTTGTAGCAATAGAAGAACGGGCCTAGTTCACAGGCTGTACTAGGCGACAAAAGCCCCTTGGTAAGCTAGTAAAGGATGGAAATAAATGCAGTGACACTGCATTGGCACTGCCACCACACCCTTTCCAATCGACGACGATTTCAGACGTCGTAAATCTTGAAGGCGTATTCACAGAGTATTGTTCGTGGCTTACGAAAAGGAAAATTACTGTGTGACGTTGCAGAAAAAAAAAATGCACCTGGCCATTTTAGTAAGGTTGCTTTCTTGTTTGCAGCTAAGAGAGAGCACTGTCATGGTTGTGACCTAAGATGGCATACTGTGCATCACAAAAAAAAGGGAGGGAAACAAAGGAGAGATAAAGGTAGAGAGAGCTCCTTGTCTAACTTGTCGAGTTATAAGCCAGGAAACGTACTCTTGTCAATGAGCAGGCACAAGGGGAACTACAAAAGGTTCCATCATGTTGCTTGTGGCACAGTTTGCCTTGATAGCAGTGCTTTGAAAGGTGAGAGCACTGACACGGCACGTATGTGCAGGTATGTGCCAGCCCTGCGGCCCTTGCGGCAGGTTGCCCTGATGCTTCACTTCCCCGTGACACAGAAGGCCCGCCTCACCACTCGGCTCCTGGAGGTAGGGAAGGAACCGCCCTGTTCTTCCCAGAGAGCGACCAATGCTCGTTTCACAGGCTCCTAAAGTGTTTTTGTTGAGCTCCTAATGAGATTTCATTTAAGATGTTTTTGTGTAGAGCTGGCTTATTGCATTGGCTCAATTCTGAGCACTGCCTGACAATAATTAGCCTCCCTCAGTCTTGCAACAAATGCAAAGTGAAAAAAGAAGTGACATTTTTTGTAATGTTAATATTTAAAATGCTCAAAATCTGAGTACCCCTTGTACTTTGGGACCTTTGTTGTGAAACAGAGAGGGGGGGGGGGGGGGGGCATTGTTGTGTGTTGCTTATTTCTCTTGTTACCACGCCTATTCAGACCTGTTACCAGTAATTGATGCCTTAGGTCACTGATTTCGACGGAGTAATTTTTTGTGCACCTAGCACCCTTCAGTGCTTATTTCAGGCACTGCACATTTAAAATCAGTTTAAATTTTCTCACTCTTGCAACATTGATGGATTGTTGACAGGCCTTACATCAAATTTTTATGATTGATCTAAAGGCTCCCAGCAAGTCGAACATCAAATTATGTTGTTAGCTTTGCGATCTGACATCTCCGAGCAGTGAAAATTACCTGAAAATCATGCCAGCTATTCTTTAGTGAGCTTTGGTTTAGATTCAAAGTAGTTTTATTCTTCCAAAGCTTTTTTTTTATGAAGGTACGCTGCATGTCTAATGCGTAGACCTGGCCTTTCATCCAGTTTTCAGCAGTTTTCGTTTAATTTCTCCATTGCAAAATTCATATTTGGGGTTTCGACGCAGTTACCCAACTTCGAGACAATTTGCCGTGGTGCGTTCGTTGCCCTTGTTCCTAAAAAAACAAAACAAAACAAAAAACAAAAAGCATGCCGCTCATGATTTCACTTTACCCACGCCTGATTTCTGCAATAAGAGCTCCAACTGAAAGTTTAAAGATAACACCAAAGTTGTCGAATACCGTATTTACTGACATAATTTGTGCACCCTCACGTTTTGTCCAGGTTTACAGAAAAAAGAATTTCACTCGCATAATTTGTGCTTCTTGTCTTGCTCGAGACAACCCGTTGCCGCGCGCGCACAAGCAAGCACGATTAGGGCGGTAGTGCGGTGGCATGGCGTGTGGGGGCGCAGTGATACACAACACTGCGCTTGCATAGTCCCTTCGGTCTCGTTTCCGTAACAGAGCGGAGGCGAGGAGCAACATCTAGGCATCCTATCCGACAACATTGTCCCTTCTCTGCCCTTGCCAACACATGCACACCCCTTCTCTCGTCCTTTCCATGGGGAGTCAGAACTGCTCGAGTGTGCGCCTCTTTCCTCCTTTCCTTTTTCTGAAGTAACACCGAAAGTTGGGCGAGTTGGTAAATCATCTTGAAAGAAACACACACAGCGCGCAAAACAACAGGACGAAAGACGGAGGTATGTACAACACAAGCGCTTGTGTTGTACATCCCTCCGTCTTTCGTCCTGTTGTTTTGCGCGCTGTGTGTGTTTCTTCCTTTTTCTCCTGCTGTGAAAACTCACACATAACATACACAACTGCAGACGCAGACTCAGAAGCACTAATGTCCGCATCGGAGGTGTGCGAGGGCATATTAGCTCCGCCACAGTGTCGCACCAACCTCACCTCTCCTTTCCTGCATCGCGCTGCGACGGAATCCGGCCTTCGTGCTCACGTTTCGCCATCAGTCAGTCACGTTTTGCTTCAGCGGCGATGGGATACGATAATTATACGGCGAAATTCAAACTCAGTGTCATTGAGTTTGCTGAGGAAAAAGGAAACCGTGTTGCTGCAAAGTACTTCAATCGGAATGAGCCACATGCGGTATTGGGATGCGCTTTTGGGAGGGAGTGACAGCGGCTGTGTCAGTGACTTTGATTCAGATTTTTTTGATCAGTGATTCGGACTAGACCACAAAGGGATTGCACTAGTCAAAAGTATGTGCTGCATAAATAAAGAAGTAGCGTTCGCTTATGCTATCAGGCTTGATTTTCTCTTAAATGTATATTCTCCATTAGGACCATTTACATGTTATTTCGGACTTTTTCGTGAAATCCCACTGTGATTTGAGCACCCCCTTTTTTGAAGCCAAAAATTCGCGAAAAAAAAGGGCGCAAAGTACACAAGTAAATGCAGTAGTATCAGTTCATACAAGGAGGGCAATTCATATCAGCCTTGCATGCTGCCAACTGTTGGCCGGTCAGGTTCGTTCCCATAGATTGGTGTTTCTGGAGGTGTTGTGTTGCTTCTGAGTAGAACTGTCTATTCTGATGAAGTATCCAACAAGTTTGGTATGTTTCTTCCAAAATTGCTAGGTGGCACTGCAAGGCAGGAGGCTGTTGTTACTAAACCAGTGTTGCATGGCACCTCCTGTGTGAAAGCTTGCTGGGTGTGATTCTAGTGCATCACACCTTCTTTCTGCAAGCAAGGGTCCAATCTAGAGTCAGAAGATGATAATAAATCGCAGATGTTAGTTCTGAAAGCTAGGTCATATTTAAATGGACATCGAAGTTCCACAAGCATTCACCACTAAGTTTCGTTTTCAACTCCAAGCAGATTTCTTTGCGTCGTGTGCTTGACCGTAATCAATTTTGCTGGCCATAAATGCAAAGCCAGTCATTTTCTTAATGTCACAAGGGGAGGATTTGGTGCCTTCAGTAATGTCAAGCTGACAGATTTCTTCAAGAGTACTCTTCAAAATTTTGCATCCTGAAAGGGAGGATCAGCCTCACTGCAAGGCACGAGCACCACACATGCCAACATTTTTTGTTGCACCTAGCAAATTGTGCTGTGAAACTCTTTTTTTATTGTTTTCTGGGACACGTTTTTAAAATGTTTAAATACAAAATGTATATTGAGCGGTCAAAGTACACTCGAGAGGTTGTTGTTCAAGGCGACCGTTTATTTGGAAGCTCAAGCGAGATAATGTACAGATGAAGAGGGAACACTGTAAGCAGTCCAGAGTCCTCGCACCAAGAGCGACGCTCCATCAACCTTCACTGGTAGAATAGCAAAGGGCGCTCATAATATTCTAAATTTGTTTTACTATTGGTGTTTTTTTTACACAGATTCATTTTTACCATTTTCTTCGACACCTGGGCAAATTTGATCCTGCAAATCTTTTTGTGAATATTAATGAAAACATTCTCAAAAAACGTTGCGAAACATTCTAAAGACTATGAAAAACATTCTAAAAGAATGTGCGAATCCCTTTCCTCATCCTCGTCTCTGCGCTGTTTATTGTTGTAATGCAGCACGACCAACTAACCCAAGTTCAAACCAGGGTTTTATAAGCTTTCATTCTTCAGTGATTTTTTTTTTCTCAGCATGACCAGAAAAAGGTCCTTTACTTGGTTCATTTTATGCATGCATTGTGCATCTTTATTTCAAGCAGGAGGTGATGAATGGTGCTGCAGCCAACCGTGGTCTGCTAGGGCCAAGTCTACATTTTCATAAGGGTGTGTGTCTGATTGCCGAGGTTTTTTGATGAGGGGGGACGGGGGGTGCAACCAAAGAACGTGTCTCACAGAATCTGACAGGTGCTGTTCGCCGTGTACGCCATGGCCGCAGGTGATGCGACGGGAGCGCATGAAAGGGGACCAGGCAGCCGTGGCCGCGCTCTGCGAGAAGGCAGGAAATGACGTGCGCTCCTGCTTGTCGACGCTTCAGGTGAGAGTGCCATCGGCCTACCCACACAATATGCAGACTTGTTTCATGTGCTCAGGGTCTCCAATAAACCCGCAGCCCCACGGTGCACAAGGGGGGAAAAAAGGCCCTAAAATGCCTAGGAATTAGTTCTGAAATCCTGGAAAATAATTCAGTTTGTGCAGTGCATGACAGCAGAAGCAAGAAGCCGCAGGTGTTGTGTTGTGGGCTGTTAAAGGGACTGCCAACTGATTTTGTCACAGGTACGTTCTCTATCCCAAATGAAATCGCATCACTTGAGGCAACTTGAACTGAAGGGGCTTTGCTCGTAACGCCCTAGAACGTTTGAAAGCAAAATTTTTAGATGTGCCAGCCTTACTGAAGGGAAGTATGCTGTCAAAAAAGAATCTCACAACTATGACGCCAACCACAATGCGACATGCATTTACGTACTTGCGCACAAATTTTTTTTATTTTGTTTATAGACATTCTTCACACTAAAACACTGACGAGTAACCTATTAAATGGCATTTTTATATGCAATGTTTCACTCTTGAGCCGTCCGCATAATGCATTTCAAGTTTACTCCAGTAGTAGGCTCTACCAGTCCATGCAAAAAACAAAGCCAATCTAGCTGAGATAGAAGGTAGTGGGGTCATTCCACACCACTTGTCCCAGGTCTGCCATTCGACCCTCTTCAATTTTCCTGAAAAAAATTCGTTTACAGTTAAACCCTTTATAAGAGACACGTACTGGGGAGCAGTTTCTGTCTCTTATATGAGAGGTTTCTTATAAGCAGGGTACCATGTTTTCACTTGCTGATCAACCCCTCGTTCAATGTAGGCACGGTACGACTAAAATAAGCGCAAAGGAAGGCTACAGCATGTTGCAAACGGTCTATTCTAATTCATGTTCTGCCCCCAGAATTTATGAAATATTAGTTCTGAATCATTGTGTGCTTCATGACTATTTACTTTACAACAGCTTTTACAAGATTTCTCTTCTTTCACTGTTTGCAGATAGTTCAGCGTAGACTGGTCGAGTTCCATTCACAAGCCTGATGACATAGCCCAGAGCCGCATAGGCTTCTCGCTTGTGTGCTTCTGGCTATGCATCATGCTTGCAGGACTCAACATCTGCGATGCTTCTTGATTTTGAGCTAGGCAATTGGGAGAGCCCACCGTGCACTCCTGGTATTCTTGGCTTACACGGAAGCCCACATGCGTGGTCATGCTCGCACACATGATGGCAATCCTTAACCACTTCTGAATATTGCATTTTCATTGGCAGGGCTTCTCGTCCACGTTTTATAGCTGATTGAACCTTTGTGTGTTTGCTCAAGTTATAATAAATAGCTACTGCGGCTGTCTGTCGTGTCCTTTGATTGCACAATGGACACAAGTGCAGTTAGTGACTGGTGGCACCACATGTAAAGTTAAAATGTCTGTTACAAGCAAGATTGGTGGCCAATATTCAAGGATAACTTGTCCTTTATAACCAAATGTGTTCTACATCCCATGTCTGGTATAAAAGAAGCTAATTTAATGGGAAAGACAGGGCAGCCGTCCATGTGGCTGAATAGTGTCTCTTATACCCAATTGTCTCTTACATCCATGCCTCTTATAACGAGGTTCAACTGTATTACCGCATTCCAGAAAAATTCTGGTTGTAATTTTGCGCGTGAAAAACTTTTTTACTCCACGCAACAACCTTTTAAAGGTGCAGTGCTTGCGAAAACTGCGTCAACTTTGTAAATTTATTTCAACATTCTTGACAAGATGGCAAGCTGAAACTGGACGTGGCGCATGTGTTTCCTAATCTTTTCGGGCAATTCAAATTAAATCTTATTAAAAAGTATTTCATCCTTGTTTTTGCTAGCAGCTAAAATGGCAATTTTAACAATTTTTAAAAATATTTTCCACAATGGGTAGCGAACTGAAAAAAATTTTCGTTTTGACTTCATGGTGTACTTTATTATAAAAACATTTTTAAAGCAGTCAAGTGAGCCGTTTCTGAAAAACAAATTCCTAAATCTGCGAAAATGCACTTTTGCCGCAGGTTCGGACGCAAATTTCTCAATGTGGGAACCCTAGTAAAAATACAGGGATGGTTCGTCGAGTAGACTGTATGTTGGACGTTAACGTCACAAAAAATCATGATAGTAGTAAATTTTGTTTTTTTGTTTTTTAAAGGAAAAAAAAAATTTCTGATGTTTGGTTCTCACACGTTTGTTGTACGTTGCCTCTTTGACTGCTTCACAGCCAACCACACCGACCAACCCCGCTGTTCATTATGGGCACGCAGCGAGTTGTCAGGCTCTAAGAGGACTTTTGCCCTTTACCAAGTACCTGCCACAGTGGCTCAGTGGCTAAGGCGTCGTGCTGCTGATCCAGAGTTCAATCCCGGATGCGATGACTGCTTTTCTGGCGGAGGCGAAAAGCAAAAACACCTGTGTGTTGATATTTTGGCACAAGTTAAAGATCCCCAGGTGGCCGAAAATAATCCGGAGCCCTCCACTGTGGTGTGCCCCATAGCCCGGGTGTAGCTGCGGTGCGTTAAACCCCCCAATCCTTTACCAAGTGCTGCTTTAGCATTACAACGCTCAAAACAACACTTACTCTGCGCGTTGTTCTGAGCGCGTTGTTCTGAGCTGCTGTGCCAACAGATGCGCTATGTCTTTTCTACAGTTCCTCAGCCACACGCAGGACCTCCAATCCTTGGAATGCACGTATTTGCTCGCATTTAACTCGTTTCAAAGTGACGGCAGTCGTTTTAGAGCATTTGACCCCTGCTGAACAGGCAGCAGTTTCATTTTTTGATATTGTCACGAAGCAGTTTGTCTTGACGGAAAAAACAACTTTATTGGAGCGAACTTGTGCTCCCCTAACAACTCAAAAGTACACCGGCGGCGAAGCCACGGTCAACAAAGTTACATGCGCAGGCGAGTGTCGGTGAATCGAATACCGCGGCATCCGCTCTGCAGGCGTTTGTCTTTCGGCGCAAGTATTTCTTGAACCGCCCAATTACATCCAGAACACTGTAGATCAAAGAAGATTATTCTAGGCTGGTAACCTTAGTTCAAAACACTCTCCCAATCAAAGGCGACAACACATGCAGCATAAAAAATAAAGAATGGAACACGTGCTTCTCTTCGCCCACAGATAACACCGATAACACAGCCCGGCGCAGCCGGGCAGCAAAACCAAAACGAATAAACAAACCCAGTGCATGCTTCGCGGCAATATTGTAATGCTACAGCAGCACTTGGTAGAGGATTGGGGGGTTTAAAGTGCCAAGGCCACACCTGGGCTATGAGGCGAGCCGTATTGGACGGCTGTGGATTAATTTTGGCCACCTCGGGATCTCTAACGTTCCCCGAAATATCAACACACAGGGGTTTTTGCTTTTCATTGCCATCAGAAAAGCAGCCATTGCGTCTGGGATCGAACCCGGGATAAGCAGCACAATGCCTTAGCCATTGAGCCACCGGGGTGGGTACCTAGTAAAGGGCTAGACTACTCTTAGAGCCTGACAGCTTGCTGCATGCCAATAATGAACAGCGGTGTTGGTGTAGTTGGCAGGGAAGCGGCTCTAGGAGGCAACATATAATAAGCGTGTGCAAAACAAACTTCAAAGCCCCGAGGGGGCATCTGTTAAAGCAGATGTTTGCGTGTACTGTGCGACACCACGGACCCCGAGCACCCACGCCTAGTCGTGCGTGGCAGCGCCGTGTCCGGGGAAAAGAGGGTCCTGGTGGTTGAGCCGACGCCGAGTGCTTGGACCATAAAGGCCCCTTGGCGAAGGCAACACACCTCTTTGGCCTCCGCTTCCCGTAGACGGCACCTCCGGCCTGACCCGCCCGGGGGGAATCGGCAGTCGCCTCTTCCTGTCCTCCCCTTCATCTTTCACTTTCATATCTTCTTTCTAACAACTTTCCTGTCGTCTCGTTCCTTCTTCAGTTTCCCGATTTCCTGGCGGCTAGGGTTAACCTTGTGTGGCGAATGACCCTGCGTTCAGCCATATTTGGTTATAGTCGGGGTGTATGGCTGGCGTGGGCAGGACTTGCCCGCGAGTTCCTGTCCCGTCCCCTCGTTGGGCTCCTTGGTGGGTGGCCAGCACCATGGCCGAACAGATTTTTTATTTCATGGCTTCCTTTTTCCGTTCAACGATCCCTCTCGAAAAAGAGAGGGCACCGACGCAACCGCCAAGTTTCTTTATGAAAATGTGAACAACTTCCCACGCTTCCACGTGGTGCACAGTAATGACTCAGAAAAAACCGCATGACTCGTCTCGCCTTTTGTCGTTGCAAAGACGGTAACAGCCACCATTGGGGAAGGCTACAACATCAAGAAGCTGGCAAACGGAGACCGCCTCCTCGAACTGCTCTACAGACATCAATGTGAGAAGCTGCCGCAACTAACGTCTTTTGGAGACATCCCTGTAACCGTTGAGTGAACCACAGGTCACTCAATACAGTCCGTGGAGTCATCTCAGATGACGACCTAAAGTACTTGTCTGAGGAGGAACTTCTAGAAGGCCTAAAAGAGCAAAATGTCACAAATGTCTACAGAATCAAAATCAAACGTGAAAACAAGGAAATTGAGACTAAGCACATTCCGTCCTGACCATTCGCATCAAGCATCCTCCCAGAATCTGTAGAGGTGGGGTACACAAAGATGAAACTCAGACCCTACATACCAAATTCACGCCGATGCTACAAGTGCCAACGCTACGGCCACGGCTCGCTGAGCTGCCGGGGCCAAGACACATGCGCAAAATATGCCTCCAACGAACACCTTGCCGAGAACTGCAAATCTGAACAACAGCTCTGTGTGAACTGCAAGGGCAACCACGCAGCATACTCTCGTGCTTGCCCCGCATGGAAAAAGAAAAAGAAATAATTACACTCAAAGTGACAGAGAAACTAACATTTCACGAGGCAAGGAGGCGACTCTCACCGGCACATACCCGATCCTACTCCGTTGTGGTGCAAACAGGGCGCAGCATCACAGCGGTCTTCGGCGCCTGCTGAAGCCACACAGAGTGAGGCTGAAGCAAGGCCCCCTGCGCCCCCGGTGGAAGCAGCTAACGCTGCGCCACCACCTCCAAAGCGGGCTGCATGGACCCCTGGTTCGGCAGTCTCCAAGGCCTCACCCCACACGGTCAGGTCAAACACTTCAGCTAACGTGCGTTCTGCACGAACCTGCAGCGCTCTGAAGAGACAATGGACACAACTGAAGAAGGTTTCTGCGCCCTCTACGTCGGATGGGCGGCGGAACTCCCTAGACAACACAAAGAGACACAAGCCCCGAATCACTGGACCGAAAACCTAGTTTTTCAGTCCATCAAATAACCAACATGGCATTCGTTGTCCACTGGAATTGTAGAGGACTTTTAAATAATTTAAATGACATTAAAGACATTTTCGCCACACACTCACCTGTCGCCATTTGCGTTCAGGAAACGAACTTAGGTCCTAAACACAAGAGTATACTGAGAGGTTACCAGGTCTTCCGCTGCGACCGAGAGCAGGCGAGTAGGCTCTCAGGCGGAGTGGCAAATAATTGTCCAAAATGGTGTAGCAGCTCGAGAAGAGAAACTTAAAACTAGGCTAGAAGCAGCGGCTGTCACCCTGCTTGCATTTAAAACAATCACAGTGTGCTGTGTGTACATGAACCACACCTCACAGTAACACTGCAAAGATTTTGAAGACTTGGTGAACCAACTACCGGAGCCGTTTTAATAGTTGGTGATTTTAATGCCCACTCTCCTTTTGGGGGAGTGACAAAACTGATGCAAGGGGTCAGATTTTAGAGGATTTTATTCTATCCAATAATGTCTGTCTTTTGGCAAACCTACGTACTGCTCTCCAAGCTCAGGAAAAATGAGCTGCATAGATTTGTCTTTTAGTTCGCCAAGGGTTTTTAGTGATTTTAAGTGGGACATCATAGACAATCCATATGGGAGCGATCATCTACCCGTGATCATCAGTGTTATACCTTCACCAACCATTATCACAACGAAACCACGCCGGTGGAAACTTGAGTCTGCCAACTGGGAACTGTTTACTTCCCACGCAAATTTAGACAAAGTTTTCTCGGATAGTCTTAGCATTGACGAACTGAATGAAGTATTTACATCCTGCATCGTTAATGCTGCACGTGTAGCTATTCCACAGTTCCACGGGAGGAGTGGTGAGGCAAAACCGCAAGGTGTGGTGGACCCCAGAGTGCAAACAGGCGAAAAAGGAGCAAAATAAAGCATGGGGTGTATTTCGAAGGTACCCAACGCAGGAAAACCTGATAAATTTTAAAAAGAAAAGAGCTAAAGCAAGGTACATCCGCCGCAATGCCGAGAAATCCTCGTGGCAAAATTATGTCTCTTCCATAAATAGCCCTGTTACATCAAAAAAGGTATGGGAGCAGGTTCATAGGCTAAATGGGACCTACTCTCCCTACACACTCCCCCTGTTAACTGCACCAGGTGTACAAACAAGCATAACAGAGCAGGCAGATATACTGGGGGAACACTTCTCCAGAGTTTCAAGTTCTGCACATTACACTGAAGAATTCTTAAAGTACAAAAACACAGCAGAAAAACAAAGACTTCCAACATATGGTGGAACAAACATACCATACAACAGTTTAATTACACTTCAGAACTAAAAAGAGCTCTGTTGGCCGGAAAGAAGACCACCCCTGGACCAGATGAAATACATTACGAAATGCTTGCACATCTCTCGGGTCCATCGGTTGAAGCACTCTTGAAGTTTTTTAACAAAATTTGGGTATCTGGAAGAATGCCAGAAGGTTGGAAAAAAGTATTCATCGTAGCACTCTTAAAACCTGGGAAGCCACCAACCTCTCCCAGTAGTTACAGACCTATCGCCCTTACCAGCTGTCTTGCCAAAACTGGATGGATTGCCATAAGCAACCAAAACGCCATATCAAAAGGCTGTGTTTTTGAGAATTGCATCCACAGAAGACGTGAAGGATCCAAAACAATGTAATAGTGGCTGTATTTAGTGCTGGTGAAATCTGGTGAAATTTGGGCCAGGAGATGGTGTCGATGGGTATTTTCAATCTGGCAACGCTGATTGCATGAATGTGCTCCGCTGCTGGCGCGGTGCCGTCATGTATGCGTTGTGAGCAGCTGTCCTTGCCGTTTTCCTTCTACCATTCTTCATAGCCAAGAGCAAAAATCATGTTTGCGTGTTTGGTCTTGAAGCCTAGTCATCCTATCTTAGTCGCGAGCGCGCGGTCATGTTAAATGCAAGCGCGCGCGTCTTGCCTGCCAAGGTCAGTATCTGCCGTGCCCTGTCGGAGGATAAGATAATGGCACTGCTCCTGCCACAAGCGACAGGGGGGCTTCCCAGGGCCTAGCAGTTATCTGCAAGTAATCAGCTCGGTGGGCACGCCTTGTTGTACAGCGATACGTTTTGCGCCTGTATATCTTCACCCCCCTCCGTAACGCGTTCTTTGGGTGGTGAAAAAACAGATAACCACTGATTGATTGTAGTAGGGTTTAACGCGCCGACGCAACGCAGGCGATGAGGCGCGCCGTAGTAGGAAGGGCTCCGGATTAATTTTGACCACCTGGGGATCTTTATCGTGCGCCGAAATATCGTACACACGGGCGTTTTTGCTTTCCGCCTCCATCAGAAAAGCGGCCGCCGCGGCCGGGAATCGAACCCGCGACCTCGTGCTCAGCAGCGCAACGCCTTAGCCACTGAGCCACCGCGGCGGGTCAGATAACCATTGGTATGTTTGTTATCCAAATAAACATGAGTTCTTGCGCGTCACTCCTTTTTCTAAAACATCTGTATTATGCTGCAATGTTGGCGGAAACCGTACGGGGCTATTTTTCTGGCCTTTTCGTGGTGTGTTGGGGCAGATTTTGCCTCAACGAATTTTCGCTTCAACGAAATTTTTCGCATGTCCCGTCAATTTCGTTGTAGCGGGATTCGACTGTATGTACAGAAAAACGGAGTCCCTCAGGGTTGTATTCTAAGCACAACACTGTTTGTTGTAAAAATGAACTCTATATCCAAATAATTCCGAAGTCGATTATGTATTCTCTCTATGTTGATGATCTCCAAAATAGCTTGCACATCCTCCCAATGTAGTAACATGCGAGAGACAAGTGCAGCTAACTATAAATAGACTAACAACATGGGCAGACAGAAACGGTTTTCAGTTCCTCACCACACAAAACAGTAGCTGTTCTTTTTTCACTTCAAACGAGGCTTACAGACCAATCCCAATGTACACCTCAAGGAAATTGACTTACCCATACAAAACGAACACAAATTTTCTTGGCATAATGTTGACAGAAAACTCACTTCCTGCCTCACATCAATATGTTGAAAAAGAAAGCATCCAGAGCTGTAAACATACTTAAAGTCCTGTCCCAAAAACACTGGGGTTCAGACAGGGCCTGCCTTTTACAAATTTACCGCTCGGTTGTACGCTCCTGCTTGGATTATGGCTGCATTGTATATGGCTCAGCCAGAAAATCATATTTGAAACGATTAGACCCAGTCCACAATTTAGGTCTACGTCTCTCGTCTGGGGCTTATAGGACATCACCCATCAACAGTCTTTACGTCGAAACAAATGAACCACCACTCACAGACAGAAGAACAATGCTGACATGTTCATACATCCTAAAGATCCGTTCTCTACCAAAACATCTGTGTTACCCCATAGTCACAAAATCTTTGTCAAGGACACTGTTTATTAACAAACCCCAAGCAATTAAACCATTACTTCTTCGGTTCGAAGAAAAATGCCAAGAGCTGAGTATGTTAGATGCATTACCTGAAATTGCCCAGAGACATGACCCACTACCACCTCGGTGTACTTTTCCTACTGTATTTGACTTTACACTAACACAGTTTCAAAAAACCAAAACACCACGTGAACATATCATGCAGGAGTTTTTAGCACTCAACGAAAAATATAAAGACCACACAGCTTTTTACACAGACGGTTCAAAAACATCAGGCTACGTTGGGGCTGCAGTAGTGCAAGGGAAATGGGAAAAGGTGGTCAGGCTACCTCAATGTGCCTCGATTTTCACAGCGGAATGCTACGCCATTGTTGTTGCTGTAAAAAGAATATTAAAAGAAAAAATTAAAAACAGTATTATCTACACAGACTCGCTAAGCGCCATCACAGCACTGAATTACAGAAATGCGGCCCAGCCTATAGTAGGAGGCATAATACACGATGTCGTAACAGCGGAAGCTCTCGGACACAAAATTATATTCTGCTGGGTTCCTAGCCATATGGGAATTAATGGGAACGAGAGAGCCGACAGATGTGCCGCACAGGCCAGTACTCCATAACTAAACTCCATAAGGTACTCCATAACTAAAGTAAACATTCCTCACCGCGACTGCATGAACTTTATACGACGTAAACTTGCAGCCAAATGGCAGGCCTTATGGGATATTGAAACTAACAACAAACTGCACACGGTTAAACCCACTATAGCAGATTGGCAAACGAGCAGACATGAAGATCGCCTCACAGAAGTCATTCTATGCCGCCTTCGCATAGGACACACTCATCTGACATATAACTTTCTCCTGATGAAACAAGATAAACCGAGATGCGAAGAATGTGACCAAGATCTAACAGTAAATCACATCCTACTCTCATGTGCGAAATTCGAGGCCATCAGGAAAAAACATTTTCCGCAGTTTTACAAACAACACATCCCTTTTTCATCCTAGCTTACTCATAGGAGACTATGCCTTTGTTGAAATTTCCTCCCTTGTTAGTTTTCTAAAAGATGCAAAACTCTTAAACAAGCTCTAAATGTTCTAAAAATAAGCAAACACACAAAAGTAAAAGCACTACCACCTGTTTGGCGCATGATAGCCTTAGTTGCTTATGTGCCATAAAACTCCACTCCACTCCAAACTTCAAAGATGTTTTTTCACGCTGTAAACAAAATTTACTATTATGATTTTTTTTGACGTAAAGGAACACTAAAAGCTGAATATAATTTTGTTTTAACTTAAAGATCATACTTTTTGTAGCTCTCCCGTCTTTTGTTCGACGAGCAACGATGCGTTATTTGCTGAGAAATAGGCAAACAAAGCTGGCATTTCTCTTACCTGCTTCCCCTTTCATTTTTTCATGACGTAGCCATTGCATCTCAAACTAAAAGTGAAGCACCGGCAGCACTGGTGCGGTCTAGAGTGTAAACACTGACAACAATAGCTTATACGTCTGCAAGCCATGGCCGACGTTTCTCTTGCTTAGGGGTCTGGCTTGGACTTCTATGATTTGGCCGTTACGGAACAAGGAATGCTTTTTCATATATCAATGATTCCCATGGCAACAATATCGCATCAACCACTGCCCAAGGCCACACACCTGTGACGGGATACGTGAAACAGGAATGCTGCGCCGCCACACGTGAGCTTTTCTCCGACGCTGCGAGCCCCCGCGTTGGCGCCTTTCCAGCGTGGTGAACAGTGCATCAGTGAAAGGCGAACAGTTGCGACCGCATTCCCCACTTTGTGCTGTCGAACTCGATAAGCTGACAGTGAAGATGTCTTTTTGTACGCTCCTTGAATAAACCACCGGCCACATATTACAGCCTTCAAACATTATGATTGAGTAGTCCTGCCAGGCTCCCCTGGGCCCAACGAAGTGCTATGCGACGCTTACAGATTATCAACAGTGGCTTGCAGTGAATGGAATACCACAAGGTAATTACCCCTTTACCTTTCACGGGTGATAAGTTTCGAAGTGGGCGCGGGCACGGTTTACTGATAGCAACATCCTTGTGCGGAGAACGGAAAATTAGAAGCTCAGGCAAGTTGCTTAAACATCTTGTTCCTTTTGCCGTGTCCTGCCGGGGTTGTTTCTTGCAGAAACTCAAGCATTCACGTCATTGATTATTGACTTCGCTAATTGCACACCAATGTAGAGCTGAGCACATCTTTTCCAAAACGAAACTGAAAACATGGTGGCCGACTTTGAAGTGTCAAGGAAGCAGCCCGTCTTGCAATGTATAAAAGCTGTAGTTTGTGTTATTTAAATAAGATGAGCTCACGCAAGTTTTGATTTACATTTATTTCACATGCTCAACCCCCGAAGAACTGTTCATATCA
Source organism: Haemaphysalis longicornis (assembly GCA_013339765.2). NCBI lineage: Eukaryota > Metazoa > Arthropoda > Arachnida > Ixodida > Ixodidae > Haemaphysalis > Haemaphysalis longicornis. The sequence goes on along the minus strand of CM023448.1, from coordinate 143,370,819 downwards.
GGAAAACATTTATAGATGCTCCTCTAATGAGCTCTTGCCGTTCACCACTTTTGTGACGTCACAAACCGTGGTACCCAAAAGTGGACGGGGCGTCGACACCCATTTTCACGTTTCTGGCATTTTCTGCCTTATTAAACAATTACTAGTTGCGAGAATGGAGTATTTATATTCTTGGCACCGTAATCTATTGATACAGGCCAACTTGTTTTTACCCTTTAGTGACCCTTTAAAGTCCAACGTACAGTCTTCTCAACGAACTATTCTGTGTATTTTTACTAGTACCGTATTTACTCGCATAATGAACCCACTTTTTTTCCGGAAAATTCGGCATGAATTGGGGGGGAGGGTTCATTATGCGGGAAAAAAATTGCAAGAGATTTTTAAAAGTTGAAATTTCATACAATGAAGTTGCTAAGAGAAGCGCTGCCAGAGCCTTACCATTTTCGTAAAAACACGTAGGTCATTATGTAATGAAATTTATATTTTATTTGCAACTCGCCATCGTCCCCCTTCGCCATGGAGCTTCCCTCCTCACTGAAGTCGCTTGCGGCCGCACTTTTGTTGTCGGCACCGTCTTCCGTGCCGTCAAGGTACTCCAAGATTTTTTTTCCGACACCGGCAAACTTCCTTTGGGCCCACGAAACACACGGTGACCCCTGTTCACCGCCCGAAAACCTCTCGTTTTCGCCCGTAGCCTACACGCACTGGGTCAACACTGAAGTGCCATACAGCTGCGCCATTTCCATGTGCAGCGCATGCTCCGCCACCGTAGTTTAAAACGCCGCGCAGCAGGACCACAAAAAAAAGGTTGGAACACAGCTGAACAACAAAACCACGGAGCGTAATGGCGAAGTCGCGTAACAGCAAGAGCAGAGGAGTGCGGAGTACGTTTAGTGCTTTGTTCGCACGCCGGTGGAACAAGATTAAACATCAAATAGCAGGGAAGGAGTGCAGAGTACGTTTGGTGCTTTGTTCGCACGCCACAAAGTTTTTATGGCGCAAGGTTTGTTTTGCATTCAGCAGGTGGCGCACCGCAAACGCGCAATTTTTAAATTCTAAGCCACGGCATTCGCGCTCACGCCTCCGGCTACTGATGAGATTTGTTTTTGTTGGAATGCATTTTTAACATTTCTGCACGTACTGTAGCACGATATCAAGTTACTGCGATCGCCTGCGGCATCAGCAACCATGCTTAAATAAAAACATATTACCGCCACATTTTTTATTCAGTGACAAAAAAGTAAATTCTCAACAAGAAAAGTGAGGGGAGGGTTCATTATGCGAGTGGGTTCATTATGCGAGTAAATATGGTATTCCCACATTGTGGAATTTTCACCTGAATCTGTGGCAAATGTGTGTTTTCACTCAACTGCTCTAAAAATATTTTTATAATTGCATCATGGTCTCGCTTGAAAAAATTTGTTGGTTCGCTCCACGTTGTGGAAGAAATTTTTAAATATTGTTGAGTTACACCATTTTAGCTGCACTGTTTTAACAAAAACAAGGATAAAATACTTTTTAAGGACACTCAATTTGAATAAAGAGACCAGGAAACACATGTGATGCGACCAGAGTTTCACATTTCCATCTTGTCCATAATGTTTAAAATAAATTTACTAAGTTGACGCAGTTGTCACATGCACCATAGCTTTTAAGGGTTGTCACACGGAGAAATTTTTTTCACTTGCAAAATTACAACCAGGGCTTTCCTGGAATGAATAAACAGTGAATTTTTTCAGCAAGATTGGAGAGGGTCGAGCGGTAGACCTGGAACGTATGGCAAGGAATGATCCCATGTGAAGTTTTTGATCGGAAAACACTTGAAGGGAAACAAGTTAACCATAAAAATCTGCAGAAATATTTCTGTTTGTATGTTTTGGTACGCTTTACTGGAATTTGAGCAAAAAAAAAAGCTCAAACTACTGGAGCTGACAAAAAAAAAAAAAGTTGGCACAGCTTGCACTAGTGGTGCAAGGCTGGAGAAACAGCAGGGCTGGCGACCCCTCTCCATTCGTCGGAACCCCGCTATTGCATCTCACATGGATTTCCGAATGTGCCGCTGGAAGTTCTCCTTGACTGGCTGGCCCAGATTGTTTTGTCTGCAGCCTTTCCCACCGCTCCCAAAGTGGACCGCGTTAGCATGAGCTAGAAGCTGCAGCAACCGGCTTCGCGAACTCGGCGCCTGTAGCGTGATCTCGGCGCTCGACGTCTGTGCTCCCCACTTCAGGTGTGGACACATGTGAACTGGTGAGAGACCATGCCATGAACGCCGGGCAGGGTGTTCTTGAAGGTCGAGCTGGCCGACGCCAGGTGCTCCTCACGAGGCACTTCTTCACGTGCGCTCAGTGGGTGCTTTTTTTTTTTTTTTTTTTTTTTTGCAAGTTTTTTATGTGGTGCAAGCCCACATGCAAGCCTGGCCAACGCCGGGCGCTTGGTATTTTTTTTTCTTTTCTGGTAACTCTATACGGCAGAACTAAAAGCTTAAAGGAGCCATGAAGAGAAAATGCAAGTTGGTTTTATTCGAACGATTTCGTGTTTTATAGTGCCCCCAGCGCTTTTCCGGATACAAACGATGCTTTATTCACTGAGAAATTTAAAAAATTTAGGTTAAAATTTTGATTTTCCCGCTAAATCGTTTGTTTTCGGGGTCTGCAATGACATCACAGGAACCGACCGCTCTGCAGCCTAGAATACCTTCATTCACGCATCCGCCGTACAGGGTAGAGACACGTATACGCTGGCACCGCCATTTTGGGTCACTCGCTCACCGCCGAAACAAGTCATTGTGTCAAAACCGCGCTAACATTATCGCCGCAACGCGGTTTACTGAAGAAGTTTGAATGATATTGTCTGTTTCGCGTTGCTAGGTCTCGTGGGAAACGAAAAGAACAACGCGGTGAGCACGTTGGCCCAATTTCGGCGGCACGGGACCGTTCAAAGGTTGTCTCCACCCTGTACAGAGGTATTGGTTTGTTCCCGCGTTTCTTTACGTTACCCGAACCTAGATGGCGCCACCATACCGTGGCAAGCGTTTGGTTTGTTTTTGCCCGTATTTAAACCTGGCTTGTTTTTGTTCTGTGAGAAAATATTCGTTCCCTGAAACAGTGCTCGCTCGACAAATGTGGTCACGTAAGACACCGTTGCTTGCGTCAATCGGCCAGTGTCGTCTGAGACAACCCCAAGCCCCGTAGTGCTGTGCAGCTAAACCAAGCATGCTGTGCGCAGTACGAACAGCAGTACGCATCAGTACTTCTATGTTTACATGTGCTTTCGTAACTTCCACTGTTTGTCCCATCATTCTTATTGCTTTGTAAAGAATGTGCCCTAAATTTAAGTGCAAATCGCTCGTTCGGCTAGTTTGTAAGCTCTACCTAATTTGCGTCTGCTTGTGCCGGCCTCCGCCAATCGCAGAGCTGGCTCGAATGACATCATAGGTTCTTTTGCGGGAAATGAGCTGGTGGGTCGCATGGCCATTCCCTTTTTTCCTAATTATGTAGCTTATTTGAGCGAAGTTTACGTTAAAAGTGGTGTCAGTATGATTCTAACGAGGCAATCTTTTGAATGAACCAAACTTGTGTTTTCTCTTCATGGCTCCTTTAAACTTCTCTGCTGTTAAAAGTTTTAATGTCATGTATGCGTGTATGAGTTGTACGTAATGAGAAATTGAGGCACCAGTTGTTACCACCTGTCAATTTCTACTACTTTTGTGATTGATTAAATGATTTCCTTTAGCTTAAGTGAAAATTCTTTACCTGTTCTTGTCTATAAAGTGCCGGGTTTTGTGTGCACTCGTGAACTTAAGTTATACTTGAGAAAAATTGGTTTGAGGTCTCTTCAAGGGAGTACTGATGGGATGTGGCCACAAAAATTTCGACTCTGGTCTGTACTAAGAGGAGTGGGATCCCAGTAAGAGTTGAAGATAAGTTTCAGAAATATTGATGATCTAATGGTGTCTAACGGTGTCTGTGCTGTGGATTTGCGGGCTTTCCATGAGATGTCCTCCAAAAGTATAGGTTGGACCGTGTGTTAGCACAGTCATCCTGGAATTACTTTTTTTTTTCCCATGATCTTTAAAAGTCTAATTGCAGTGAAATTGTCGACCTCTTGAAAACCCTATTTCCGTGTAGTGCGACTAGAAACACTGCAGAGTACAAATAATGGCAGTGGAAATACGCGCATGCACACTGCACGTGACCAGCAAAACGCAGTGATTTGAAGCTGAAATTGAGAAAAGCACAGCCGTTATGGCCAGGATCACGTAATGTTGCAACCGGCGAGTGAGTGGCCAGCTAGTCAGCAGCTCGGGTAAAAACCTGCGCGCAATCTCTCCGCGTGTGCGCGGCAGCCCTGGGAGTAGTGTGCCCAGCGGAGCTCAACCGGTTCGTCAGTTGCGGGGCTGGCGGGCGACCAAGCACCTGGCCAGCCTCAATGTCACTTTCGTTTCACAGCTGTTTGTGCGATCCGCCAACAGGTGCAGCATTGTCTGCTAAGGCGCTATTTTAAACGCTTCTACCCGATTAACGAGGTACTTCACTTGGCTACCAGTCATATCCTTGTTGGTTGGTGTACGTACTGTACATTCGAAATAAATTTGGACGAGGTGAAGTTTCGATGCAGTTAATTGGCATTTAATGCAAAGACCTGAAAAACAGTAAAAATTGTTCTTTTGTTCCTTCCTTGACAGTTTATTCACGGTCGTAAGAAGCAGCTGACGTTGACGGACGTTCGCACTGTGAACGTTGGCCAGAAGGACGTCCAGCGGGGGTTGCTGTCAGTGCTGCAGGAAGTGTTTCAGAAGCCTCGTGCCACAAGGTACTTGCACATTGTATTTCTTTTGTGGCCGCTGGAAAAGGAGTTCAAAGCCCAGGTGTACCTGTACTGCCTTTCTTCTTCTTCTCCTAACGCAGCGGTTCTCAAACAGTTTATGCTGGGCTTCCTCCCTTTTTCTATGCAACAAATAATCTCAAGTTTCATTGCAAACATCAGTGACATACGTTTCTTTGAGTTTGTCACCCTTGCACACAACACACGACCACAGCGAGTGGGTGAGATCGAGAGATTACTGGTGTTGCATGCAGTTAGGGCAACAGCACAAGCCTCTAGGCAAGCTAAGACTGCTTCCGGTGTACGTCGCAGAATCAAAACAGTACTCATGGTGTCGTGGACATGCGCATTTAAGCGTCACAAAGGCCTTCCACTGCCGCCACTGTCTGCAGTGTATTCTGGGGAACTTCGCCACCTGTCTCATCATTGGGCCCCGTCTGAGGCTACAGAGTTTGATATACCGTATTTACTCGCGTAATGAATCCTTTTTTTGTCCAGAAAATTCGGCATGAATTTAGGGGGAGGGTTCATTATGCGGGAAAGAATTGCAACAGATTTTTAAAAGTTGAAATTTCATATAATAAAGTTGCTAAGAGAAGCTCTTTCAGAGCCTTGCCATTTTCGTAAAACCACTTAGGTAATTAGGTAATCAAATTGTTTTTTTTTTATTCCCAACATGCTCGTGGCCCCCTACTCGCCGTGGAGGTGTCTCCTTACTGAAGTTGCTTGCTGCCTCACATTTGTTGCCGGCCCACAGCGCATTGTCTTCTGTGCCATCAAGGCACTCCAAAACTTCTTTTCCCACAGCCGAAAACTTCCCTTCTTTGAACCCACGAAACACACGGCAATCCCTGTTCACCGCCCAAACCTCATTTTCGCCCGTAGCATACACGCAGCGGGTCAACACTGAAGTGCCCCCCAGCCGCGTGGTTTCCATGTGCATCAATGCATGCTTCAGTTTTAATCTGCCTGTGTAGTTCATGTACTGGCCCATCGTATGGCGCGCACCAGGAGCACAAAAAAAGGTTGGAACACAGCTGAACAAATCCACGGAGCGTAATGGCGAAGTCGTGGAACAGCAAGAGCAGAGGAGTGCGGAGTACGTTTAGTGCTTTGTTTGCACGCCGCCAGAAACGCAGAGAGCAGGGAAGGAGTGCGGAGTACGTTTTGAGCTTTGTTCGCCCGCAGCGAGGTTTTTATGGCACAAGAAGGTTTGTTTTGAGTTCAGCAGGTGGCGCTCTGCAAGCGTGCAATTTTTAAATTGTGAGCCACAGCATTCGAGCTCACGTCTCCTGTCACTGTTGAGATTTCTTTTTGTTGGAATGAATTTGTAGCATTTCTGCACGTACTGTAGCGTGATATAAAGTTACTGCAATGGTCTAGGGCATCAGCAACCATGCTGAGATAAAAACATATTCCCGCTGCATTTTTGATTTGAAGTGACAAAAAAGTAAAGGACGATGCTATATGTACTACGTAGTGAAGTCCCACCGGAAATTGCTATACGCACTACCCATACAGCGCCATCTATGAGGCGTTGTCAGAAACGCTCCCGAGCTTTTTTTTTTGCTTGGTGGCGGGCTGACGCGACCTCCGTACGAACGGCAACGTACCTTTTCGGTCACGGCAAAGTTTGCGCTGTAGTCATGGGCGTGAAATAGATTATGGCTGCCCACAGGGTCGTTTACGACGCGTTTGAGCTTTTCATCGAGGCAGGAACAGAAATTACGCGGGCAGCTGGTGCACAACATACGATTGATACGGTGTTGATCAACATATCGTATGTTGGGTCGGGCCGGCCGCGTCATTTTTTGTTTATTTTATTTTTGAGTTTTGTATAAGCAAGTATGTGTAGCCCTAAGCTGTTCATTCCTGGGTATTGCCAACTCTCTAAATAATAACCCACGGCGGCTTTATATCGCCTTAATAAGATTTCTCAGGCGCCAGATAGCTCAGATCTCGCATGGTCTCTCATGGCTGCAGGGGGTACAATGTCTCGGGTTCAATTCCCGGCAGCCAAGGCTGCGTTGAATTTATGATGAAGGCGAAAAATTACTGTGCGTACCCGATGTTTCGATCAACACTAAAGATCCCTGAGTAAGATGTCTACAACGCTGCCCCGTGCCATCTTAGCGCGTTGTGGTTTCGGCGGCGCACAAAAATCCAGTTTTAATTGACTACGCAGCAGTCAACTAAAGTATGTTCTACAGGAACTCCTCAGTACAAACGGGAGAACGTGCACCTGTGCTCATATGTGTTTGTAGGACTGACGGCTCTCTTTCTACATTATCCTATCACTCCCCCTCTACTTCTCTTCCCCTGCACTGGGTTGTATGCAGGTGAGCTCTCTGTCGCGCTCAAAATATCCCCAGTGAATTTCCCTTTTTTTTTCCCGTCGCAAACCACGACCACCGCACCTTGCCTCGAGCTGTTAAAGTTGGCTTTTCCGCATGGCGGTTAAGCTGTGCAAGAAAGTCACCGGGGCTAAATGTGATAGTAAGAAACGCTTCTGATGTACAGCAGCTCATCCATAGTCTTTAAGAAACGCTTAGGACACATTCTTTAGCAGTGTGACCTTTAAAAGTTTCGCACCCCTCCTCCCACTCGGCCTTCTTTTGATAAATAAAGGCGGTTTCAACATGCAGACACAGGAAAAGGAAACAGGAAGATGTATAGAACTTTTTTCTTTCACCTACATAATGTTACATGCTAGCAGTGCCATTTGTCCACCACGTTTTACTTTGTGCATTGTAGCAGTTTCTTACCAGGATCCAAAGACTCGCTAAAAAAATTTCACATCACGAATGGTAAAAAAAAATTATCTCTGTAAATTATGTGGAAGCAATGCCCATCTCTTCATTGTTGACACTTTCTAGTTTATCAGAGCTGCTGCAGCCAAGCGTCATGTTACATTTGTAAACGAGAAAATACAGAAAAGAGGCCATTTCTAAACAGAAGGAATTATATTGATTAGCATCTGCGTTGTTTGAACTGTTTTCCAACTGGCAGGGTAACTGCTATTATTTCTGTGCACATAAGATGTCCACGATTTTGCTCCAGTATGTGACTCTTAGGTGGTTACATGCTGATAAAAGAATTCTGTGCTATCTTCATTCATACACTGCAACTCGTCCGTGCTCATGGTGAGCATGCAGGGTGCACGTGTGACGCTTAGCATGGTAAACGTCAGGCGACGTCTGCTCAGTTGTAACGAGAATATGTCTACTCCAGAATGCTTAAATAACTGAATCAATCATGAAAAACAGTCAACTCAAAACAACCTGAAAAAAAAGAAGCACCCTCCACCCTAAACGAAAAAGAAGACAAGAAGAAACGAGTTAACTATTTTACATTGTTTTCAGGTTATCCAAAAATAAGTCTCCATGCAGAAGGTCCAAGAAAGACTGTTGTTTCTTACACTTTCAAGAACACATCAACACTGCCATTGTTTTACAATATAAAGTAAAATTTTTAATTACACCATATCCTCAGCTTCAGGTGGTGGTTGTCCTTTCTGGGTGACCTGTAAAACCAAAGGTGCAATATAATTAGCAATACGGCTGTGCTCCTTATATACATGATAGAAATAGAGCAAAAAAAACATACATGGCAAAACCCAGGACCTTTGTTGCATTGTTTCTTCATTTTGTGTTATTTTTGTCCTACCTGGCCCAATTTCAATTTTGAAACAAACTTTCGTGAAAAACCTATTGAGCATGATTTTCCATACCAACTCTTATTACATGAAATGGCTGCACATACTTTTTGGCCTGTATGTAAATGTGGCTAAGAAAATTTCTTCATTATTATTTTGAAGCAGCCAGTTTTTTACTGACAGTCACAGAAAATCGGGGCAGATGGTGCAGAACTGTATGCGACGTACCACACAGTGTGAAGTGGTGTCCAATTTTTTGCAAATCACTTGTTAGCCCAACTGGAACCACAACCACCTACAGAAGCTGTAGTAGTCTGTGACATAGCCTTATAAATTGACGTGAACCTTTATCCCTCAGTTAGAACTGATATCCTTTTTTTGCTGCTGGGTGCTGTTTACAGTAAGAACCACATTTTTGTTTAGGAAAAAGGAATTGCCACCCAAAGAAAACCACTTCTGATTCAAAATAGCAATGTACAAGATTAGAATCATACTGCAGAATGGGAACGTATACATGTTGCCCCCCCGCACTTGCACCCTCCCCCATGCCCTCTGCCTCTTCCTTCGTGAAACTGGATTTGCCGGCCCCCTCAAGATAAAATCCTGCTGACGCCCATGCTTATACATAAGGAACCAATAAAATGTGCCGCTGGCCGAATTTGTTCTCAATGCATAAATACGAGGCTGATTCAAAGAGAAACGATAAGAAAAAAGGGCACGGGTGCCTTCATGGTCTGTCCCACAACTTTCACTACAACTTGGAACGATATTTTGGCCCTGAGAAAGATATACGCCTCCATGCCTATTCGGCACTAGGAAGCGGATCCAAGCATCAGCACTGACTCCCCCCATCTCCTATCATTACTAATAGCTTGACACTTGTTGATTAAAAAAGTGCTTGTTTTTATGCGTCATCCCACTTGTAACAATGCATGCAACGACATTTAACGAGGCGAGGGGAAACGCGCTGAAGGCATACAATACGCGTTCGCACCGTTCGGTTGCACAGGCAGGCTGAAGGACCCACGCGACGTGCATGCATGCTCACGCATCGGCTTGAAAGGCTGGTGAAGGAAACGTAAGCTCGGTGGTCGATGCGGGTCTCCTACTTCAACATCAGTAAAGCAAGCATTACGGGACAAACCAACGAGGCCAGAAATACCTACCTTCAGATTGGCCAAGCCGTCTTCGAACCACTGGTGTGTTGACGGCGCGATCGGGAAGTTGCCACGCCAGCTTGACGGCCCTGGCGCGAATCGTGTGCATCAGCCCGGCCCACGACTCAATACTTTCGCTTTATTACCGTGATTTGCCGCAACAAGATTGGTGGCACCGATCCATCCGTGGATCGGTCAAAAGCGACGAAAAGCAGCCATGTCGACCGTCCGAACGCTTGAGACCACGTACGTTAAAAAACATAAAAAAGGTGTTTCTGACAGCACCCATAGATGGCGCTATATGGGTAGTGCGTATAGCAATTTCCGGTGGGACTTTACTACGTAGTACATATAGCATCGTCCAAAAGTAAATTCTCAAGAAGGCAAGTGGGGGAGGCTTCATTATGAAAGTGGGTTCATTACGCGAGTAAATATGGTATACAGCACACGCCCAGCCAAGTTCGATATAATATTTTCAAAGTACATGAAATGTCATGCACAAATTCAGTAATAGCTCAATATAGGTCGTTCATTCAATATATCCGTGTTGTGTGCAACAAGGTTCTACTGCACTGACTTCGTATTTGCTTGAAAGGCAAAATAACTGTTTGCACATGCCTAGCTAGTAGGCTGCAAATAGTAAATAGCATTTACACTTACCTTGGTGAACAAATTTTACGGCTTTCCACCCTCGTCTAACCATCCACAGAGTCAGTGAGCATTCAAAGGATGAGCTTTTGGATGTGCACTCATGCTTGTTTGTTTGCAGTCAAACTGCCACCAGTTTCCCACTTACCACTGCAGGTTCATACTTGAGGCTGTTGCACTGTGTCGGTGTAATGTTAAACTGATGAGAAATTGAGTTTGCCTGAAACAAGTACCACGTGGAAGCTGACTGCAGCATCAAATTCCCTGCAGGAAAGCGTTTCGTCCGCATGCGGATGGAGATCTGGTCGCCAGTGCTGGGAAGAATCCAGAAGATGAGCGGTAATTTCATTTTTTGTATTTGTGTCTGTTGTGCTACGAGCAGTATCATCTGCAGCGGTGGCTCAGTGACTAGGCCGTTGTGCTGCTGAGCATGAAGGTCTTGTGAGTTTAGTTTGCACTCGCAGTGGCTGCTTGTCTGGTGGAGGTGAAAAATGAAAATGTCTGTGCGTGATACTCCAGTAAAGTTAAAGGACCTTAGGCAGTCGAAGTTAATTCATAGCTGTCTGCTGCTGTGGCCCTCATAGCCTAGGCATAGCTTCGGTTTATAAAACCTTTGATCTTTGTTTTGTCTGGTCTTTAAAAACCCCAATTTAAAGCAACAACAGTCATGTCGACTTGTTCCTGTCATGTGCGAAAGTTGTTCATCAGTGCAGCATCTTCAGATGGTGTACTGATGAACAACTTTTTTTCTTGGCTACTGCATTGGGTTTCCCAACAGCTGGACTGCCAGCGTACTGCATATCTTCTTTAGGACTGCACCCCCGATCTGGGGTATCCATGAAACTCTGGAATTACTTGTTCCTTGCCACCTTGGCGTCACTGTCTCCAGAAAAACCCATGCAGATAGCTGGAACACCTCGTGTGTCAGAAACAGGAGCAAGAAGAGAGCAGCCAAGGTGTCTTCATTTAGGGTTGGAACAGGATTACCTTTCAGGCCATTGCCTTTCTTAAATGTTGGCATGTGAGTCAGGGTGTGTGGAACTCAAGAAATGGGAGCAACAGAGGGCAGTGAACACAGGTGTTGGTAAATGGCGTTTGGAGCTATGTACTGCAGCAACACAGGAGTTTTCCTTGAATGGAAGTAGCTCTGGGGGGCTACCTCCACAGGTCTCTTATCAGAAACACCTGTTCATCTGTTTGAAAGCCACCACCTGTCAGAATTGTTAAATTTTGTCATTACGTCAATGTATAGGATGCTAAACAATGTCGTAAGCTCTATGTAGATAGGTAGACTGCTAGCCAAAAACCAGGAAGCATGCGGTGTTATGCGAAGGAATATTTTGGAGCATTACATTGGGTAATGTATTTTTAAATATTACTTCAGGTAATATGCAAGCCTGCCGTGTACTGTTACTTGCTGTGTTGTTGAACAAGAGCGAAAGAGAGGAAAATTTGTCGTGAATACTCCCCCAAGGTCAAAAGCTTGTCATCCACACCGTAAAAAAATATGTTTATTATGAACGTTTTGCTTGAGCACTTGTGATATGACGTATATTTTGAACGTGTTAAAGAGTGATCTTCATATTTTCTGTTCAAGAAACAGAAGTAAAAAACTGGAGGGAAAAAGATGCTAAAAAGTGGCTTGCAAGGAACGCAGCCAAATTTTGTGTTCGTGCATTGTGGGATTTACTGCAGATCTAAGTACTTGCAAATATTACTGACTTTGCGGGTTGCTTTCAGAGCAGGCAATACAGGTTAAGAGGGAGAGAAATAATTACTCTTCGAGAAAGTCAAAGCAAAAGGAAGCAAAGCCTTAATTGTTAATATCACAAGCATTTTCAATCTTGCTTCCAGTACAAGAAACAAGTGCTCCTACTGTGAGCATTTCCTCCTCAGTAAATTGAATTTTATCAGGACAGAACGAACTGTAACTGAACAATGGATATACAGTTGAACCCGACTGTATCGAGCCCGCTTACATCGAATTATCCGTTATATAGAACTATTTCTGGACAGGGTACATTTACAATGAAAATTTATAGCAAAGGCTGCACTATATTGAACAAAACTACCAGCAACAACCGATATATTGAACGGCAAATTCCGCAGAAGTGCCCCCCCCAAGTTGGCTTTCCCTTGGGGCGGAGGAGAAATTCCGCCCACACACCCCTCAAAGTCCAGCCACTCATGGGCAGCGGGCAGCTCTTTCCTGTCCCTCACCTCGCTCTCCCTGTTGTGACTGCGCCATCGTGCCGTGTAGGGCGAGCCGTCAACACCCCCCCTTCCAAAAAATGATCTCGGCCCACCCGCCATGCTTTTTTGTTTGTTTGTTTTTGTTCATTGTGATTGTGATTGCGTCGTTTGCGCTTTGTGGGATTTTTCGGAAGTGTAGCAATGGTGGCTAGGGCTAGTGTCACCAAATAAAGGCTTATTTAGTGGCTCTAGCTAGCGCAAAGTGGCAGAAAATGCCTTTCGCAGTGCAGCTGGCAATCGTAATGAGAGTTGAACTTGGTGAGGAGTCGGACGTCCCTGTCAGTCACAAAATTTCCTAGAACACCTTGTCGAAGTAGGTTCTGGGCAATTGCTTCAAATCTGCCGGCTTGTGTGTGCCGGTGATGACTGAAAATCCTGAGGAGTACAACAAAGCCACCGCCGGTATTGTTGAAGTGTGGAGAGAGCTTTTGGAATTTCGAATTTCCGGACGCTGTTGCAGGATCAACGGTCGGCGATTTTGTGAGTGTTGATGATGGTGTCGCGACCATGGCAGAGTTTGGAAGACTACATTGCCTACATTGTACTGAGCGCAAGTGAAAGCAGGTGCAACGAGGAAAGCAACGACTGATCCTTTCCCCACAACCTCCGAAGTGATTGGTGCACTTGCACTAGTCCGGTGCTTCTTCGCAAATGTGAAAGGTTGCGGCCTCAGCTGCTCCGGCCCTTTAGACAACGTGGAGAAGTGCATACTGTCTCGGGCAGTGAGGTTGTTCAAGCAGAAGATATGGGACTATTTCATGTGAAAGTAAGGCAGTTTCACCCATAATGTGTTTTTATAAATGCTATGTGCTTTTATGAAGTCCAATTCCTTAGATTTGCTTATATCGAATTATCCCCTGTATCGAACTGATGGGTGTTTTTTTGTGAATTCAATATAACCGGGTTTGACTGTAGCAAAAGTTGTCCGATTGCCGAGCTCTATGTGAAATAACATTTGCTAAAAATCTTGCTCGCTAGAGCATTTCTGACTTCAAAACACAAAGTAAAATCCACTTTGTACTAGTAACAACTAGTAGTTAAAAGTAACTCGGGGGAGGAATTGTGAAGCATGCTTACCGCACTGGACAAACAGAGTAGAACCGTGGGCCTGAAAATTAATATGCAGAAAACTGAAGTAATGATCAATAACCTCGGAACAGCACAGAGGTTTGAGATAGGTGCGAGGCCGTGGAAGTGGTAAGTGAATATATCTACTTAGGCCAAGTTGTGACCCCGGATCCCAACCATGAGGCAGAGATAATTGGAAGGATAAGAATGGGGTGGAGTGCATTCGGCAGGCATTCCCAGATAATGAATGGCAGCCTACCATTGTCCCTGAAGAAGAAAGTGCATGACAGCTGCATCTTACCGGTATTCACCTACGGGGCAGAAACTTGCAGGCTCACTAAGAGGGCTCAACTTAAATTGAGGAAGACTCAGCGCGCAATGGAAAGAAAGATGATAGGTGTAACATTAAGGGACAAGAAGAGAGCGGAGTGGATCAGGGAACGAATGCATGTGAAGGACATATTAATGGAAATTAGAAGAAAAAATGGACGTGGGGAGGGCATGTAATGCGAAGGCAAGATAACCATTGGTCATTAAAGGTACACTGAAGTGATTTATTTTTTTATTTATTTACAAGATACTGCAGGCATGAAGCCCAAGCAGGAGTGGTACAGGCAATAAACAGGAAAAAAAGAATATGAAAGGCATCAAGCCTAACATCACATACATACAACAACCAATTAAGCGGGATTACACGACTTTCATTTTGCGAAAAAAGGGGGGGGAAGAGAAACATGGCACTGAAGTAAAGCAATGCAACAACACAATGAAACAGTGGATAAGACAACAGCAAATCATTTTCACGTCCCCAGGAAGACATGCGCGTCGATAGTATCTGTCGAAAGAAGGGCGGCAAGCGGTAGCGTGTTCCACTCACTGATCGTGCGTGGAAAAAACGAAAATTTGAAAAGATTAGTTTTGGCGAAATATGGAGTTAAGGCAAGAGCATGTAAATTACGACCGCGCCGTGTTGCCAGGAGACTAATGTAGGGGCTGGAATCAAATAAGAGCTTCCGGTTAACTAACTGATAGAGCAATTTTAGCCGAACTGATTTACGTCGGGATTCTAATGTTGGGATAGCATGTCTTTCCATGAGGGCCGAAACGGAGTCTGTTCGCCCGTACATACCATAAATAAAGCGGATGGCTCTTCTTTAATTCTCTCGAGGCAATCGATATTGGTTTTCGTGTGAGGATCCCAAATAACGCAAGCATATTCGAGTTTCGGTCTAATTATTGAAGTATACGCTAAGTATTTAACTTGAGATGGAGCATCCTTGAGTTTGTGTCGTAATAAACAAAGTTTACGGAAAGCTGCAGCGCATATGTTAGTAATGTGAGAGTTCCAACTTAAGGTACTGGTTAATGTTACGCCGAGATATTTGTGTTCATATACTTGCTTTAGCGGTTGGTCACTAGCACAATAAGTAAATTCCAAAGGGTGTTTCTTTCTAGTCATTCGGAGGTATACTGTTTTGTCATGGTTTAGTTGCATGTTAGAAGTTTTGCTCCAAGAAGCAACATTTTCTAACGCTGAGTTTAACGCAAGTTGATCCTCGATGCTATTAATTTCGTTAAAAAGGATGCAATCGTCTGCAAAAAGACGTATTTGGACCGGATTATTTATAACATTAACAATGTCGTTACAAAAAATAAGAAAAAGTAAAGGCCCTAGCACACTTCCTTGCAGTACGCCAGATGTAACGGGGAGAGCGTCAGAGGTGCTTCCATTTATGTCGACGTACTGGCTGCGGTTAGTTAAATAGGCAGTTACCCAAGAAACTATAAACGGTGGAAGCCCAATTTGAAGTAATTTGTCGTGTGGAACGCGATCAAATGCCTTACTGAAGTCTAAGAGAATGAGGTCAACCTGTCCTCTCTATCTAGAATTGAAGAAGCGTGGTGAACAACTGTAAGTAATTGAGTGATGGTCGAGAATCCCTTGCGAAACCCGTGCTGAAATGGCGAGAGGATTTGATGGGTATCTAAAAATTCCGTTATGAACGTAGCAACGACGTACTCAAGTAGCTTACAGGCAGATGATAACATAGATATGGGTCTGTAGCTAGGAATTAAGAGTGGGTCTCCTTTTTTTGGGAATAGGTACGATACGGGCTAGTTTAAATCAGAAGGTAGCGTGGCTGAATGAAGAGAAGATCGTCAAGAAAATTTTCGTCACAGTTTCCGCATAACGCCGCAGAAATGCGTTGGGTATGCAATCGGCGGGCCCTGGCGTCGATTTGTTTTTTAATTGGAGTAACATATTTAAGACACCATTGTGCGAAACTATATTAACATCAGGATAGGAAGCTACCGTATTACTTCTTTCAACTCAGACTGTGAAAATACGCTATGAAAATACAAATTAAAGTGATTCGCGATGACGGAGGATTGGTCAATTTAGAGCCGTTGAAGGAGAATTTCAGTGACGTTTTCTTTGCGCTGTCTATAAAGTTCCAGAATTTTGTGGTTCCTCTCTTATGAAGTTCGGTAAAGTAGTGTTAAAGTAGAAAACTCTTGGCACGAGTAATAGCATTGGAGAGGGCAGTAGGATCTCGGAGAGCTGTTGAGGTGCTGTACGTTTGTTTCGCAAGCGCTTGGCTTTGCGTTTAAGGTGAATTATGGATCTGGATACCCAGGGCGTATATTTGGCGGTCTTCTTAACTTTATCGGGTACAAAATTCGCAAGCAGAATAAACACATATGTTTAAATTTATTCCAAAGGACCCTCACATCATAATCAGCGAAATTAGACAGTTATTTTCGAAATCCTCAATAACTGCTGTGTCATTAGCTTTCGCAAAGTTTTTCACATTTCTGAGAACTGGGGAACTTGTTACATTTTTATAAAAAGAAAAATTGACACAAAGACAATTTTGTGATCTGAGAACCGTGTTCGACAGAGACGTCGTACTTTTCGAAAGATCTGGGCAGAAAAACGAGGTCAAGTATAGAGGATGAATTTCCACAAACTCGTGTTGGTTGCTTAACTACTTGGGACAAGGTTTGTGTGTAAGCATTATGTCAAAAATATCATCACTGTGACAAGAATCGGGTTTTGTTCTCAAGCGGATCCCAGTCCCAGTTGGCAGATTAAATCCCCAAGGACGAGAAGCTTATTGTTACTAAAAGAGGCCATATGGGATCGCAGGTTGTAAACATTGCGAGATTACTAGCGCGAATTTATATATAGTAGAAAAATTAATTAAAAAATGCTGTCCTCCTCTCTGCACCCTCGCCCATTTTCTGTGGCGTTTTCGTGACGTCAGCAGGAGATGAGCTGGCAATTGGCTGCGCTACTGCACGGCTCGCCGACCTTCCGCGACTGAGTCAATCGGCCCAACGTTTAGTCCGCCGGCCGCCGACGGGTCGTCGCAATTCGCTCGATCAGTTGAAACTAAGCCACAAGACATTTGTGAATGGAAGAATGTGCCTTTCCTTACTTTGTTAGTTTGTACACTGTATCAACCTCCGAGTCTGGGTCGCTCCACACAAGCGCTACACAAGTGCACATGCGACGCTTCGCTGACTTTACGCTAGTAGGAAAATCTAATGCCAATTGAAGGCGGGAGAAGAGTCAGCGAAGTCAATATAGGTACTAAGGAAATAAAATCAACTGAAACTTCTACCGTACAGGGCAAAACTAGAGAGCCGGATGCACTTGTTTGCGCTGGGTGAACAAGCACACCGGTCAGCAGCACGACCACACATCTGCGAACGCTTTTCCATCTAAGAAATGCAATTGCTAGACGTGAGATATTGTGGAAGTTTGGGGGACGCTTACTGCAGGAGCGCTATACAACAAATAGTCACCTAAATAATCACCTAATGGTCACCTAAATGCTAAAACTAAATAAAAGTGTAAACTGGTTGTACATTATATACCTTATATATCCCGCTTCGACATGGCTGGCTCGTGGCCGAGTGGTCTAAGGCGGTAGAATTTTTGTTTTGCAAGTCGCCGGTTCGAATCCCCGAGGGTGCATGCTTTTTTTTTTTTTTTTTTGTAAGTTGATTTTTTTGTTTGAGGCCGATGTTTTCTAACCATTTTGGGCCGTAACGTTCACTGCTCCACGAGCGAGTTCGCAGAACGCGCGCAGACTGACACTGACGCGCTAGCCAGTTCTAAGCGCATGGCATTTGAGTGTCTGCGGTGACGCGGAGGGCGTTCATGCACTGCGTAGGCCTCGGCTAGTGACTTCTACGGTGCCAAGCCGTCCTGGGAGGCTTATCTTAGGCATATTACAGCCAACAACATGGCAGAAGCGCGGTACGACGATTACTGAGATATCGAGAATGCCCATCCAACGATGCCGTCGGATGTCAAGCATGTTGTTTTACAGAACCGAAACCGAAACTTGTTTGAATGCTAACCTTGGACATCGTTCAATCACGGTGCCCCCTCCTCCCTACGTCATAGCCTTTAGTTGGTGCGGCCACCACAGACTGCGCATGGTAGTTTTTCTTCTTTCCCGCTTTATAAAATAATTACCGACTTATCAACCGGATAAACTATGAAAAGTGTGGTAATTTGAGCCAGTCTACGCAGTGCAAGCAAAACCGGGAGCTTGACAAATTCACTTCAGTGTCCCTTTAAGGGTAACAGAGTGGATCCCTAGAAAAGGCAAGCGTGGCAGGGGACGGCAGAAAGTTAGATGGGCAGATGAAATCAAGAAGTTTGCGGGGATAAATTGGTCACAGTTCGCGCAGGACCGGGGTGATTGGAGATTAATGGGAGAGGCCTTTGCCCTGCAGTGGGCGTAATAGGCTGGTGGTGGTGGGGGTGATGATGATGATTATGGTGATGATGATGATGACTAGTAACAAATTTTATCTTTGGGAGGAATGATTAAAGGGGCCATGAAGGCAAAACACAAGTTTGGTTCATTCGAAAGATTGCCTCGTTAGAATCATACTGACACCACTTTTAACATACACTTCACTCAAACAAGCTATATAATTAGGAAAAAAGGGAATGGCCATGCGACCCACTGGCTCATTTCCCGCAACAGAAGCAATGATGCCATATCAGCCAGCTCTGCGATTGGCGGAGGCCGGCGAAAGCAAACGCAAATTAGGCAGAGCTTATAAGCTTGCCGGACGAGCTATTTGTGCCTAAATTTAGGGCACATTCTTTTTATAGCAGTAAGAATGGGGGGATAAACAGTGTAAGTTATAAAAGCACACGTAAACGTAGAAGCACCGATGCAAACTGTTGTTGGTACTGCGCACACTATGCTTGTTTTAGCTGCACAGCAGTCCGCCACTTTCAAGTTGTCTTACACGCACTGGCCGATTGGCGTAAGCGACATTGTCTTACGTGACCCTGTTTGTCGAGGATATTCCATGTTTCACGAAATGATTACTTTTTACAGTAACAAAAACAAGCCAGGTGCAAATACGGTCAAAAAACAAAGCAACGGCAGGCAACGGTCCGCGCATGAGTATGGTAGCGCCATCTGGGAACACTGACGGCAAGCAGCGCTGCAGCCGAATCACAGAGTGCAAGTTCGTTTGTGTACGCGCGCTCATGACTTCATTGCTGATGTCCCAAAAACACACGATTTGGCGGGAGAATCAAAATTTTAACCTAAATTGAATAATTTCTAAGTGAATACGGCATCATTTGCTGCCGGACAATCGCTAGGAGCTCAATAAAACACGAAATCTTTTGAATAAAACAAACTTGGATTTTGTCCTCGCAGCATAGCCGAATGCGTTCTAATGAGTGACGGAGTGATCAGAGGCCCGGTGCAAACAACAAACACTGAGTGCTGCCAGCTGTGTTGACTGGCTGTGTAGGTCACGCATCTGGCAGTGCTGTGCTTGAGGTGAGAGTGCACTGCACTTGTTGGATCACCCCTGTCACCATAAAAAGCAGGGGAACGAATTAGATTTTCCAAATGTTGTTATAACTCTACCGGGAACTGAACACCCGTCGTTCGAGCTGTCAAACTTTGTATTTTTTTTAACATGCGTCTATTAAAACACAAGCTACAGCCATTTTCTGGGACGAACCATATTACCTTGTGCTTTTAAAACTGGTTCAAAAAATTATTGTCAAAAAGTGCAGGGGGGGATTGGGGGAGGTCAGGTTGCTTGTGTATGCTTTGTGTGTAAATAGAGACTGGCTGCGTTGCTTAGAAATTCGGGGTGTAGTAGTAGTGTTTCCAGGTGGACTTTCACCGTGTGCTGCATAAAGCACAGCTCTCCTGGCTCTATTTTCTGTCTGTAGAGCCCTGCAGACAGCATTATGTCATCACAATGATGATGTTCGTACTGTGCAAGTTGCTTACCCGGCCATATCGTGTACGTTGCGCAAAGATGCTTTGCTAATTGTTTGCAACAACTGCGTGTTTCAGTTTTGCCTCCTTGGTTCGCACGGCGCAAGGATTCGGGGACTACGAGAAGCTGATACAGTCTCTGTTTGACAACTACGTCATCACCAACTTCAAAGATCCCCGCTTTGAACTGGTGAGTGCAGGAGGAGCCGTGAAAAGCCTGCAGCCATTTGACTGCAGCAGTGGGCTGTGGGGAACTGTTCCTCTGAGTTGCTTCAGTTCATGTCACAAATCGAGCACAAATGGGAAGGCTTCAGGGAACTATGGTAAAGTGCCACTAGAACAAAAAGGTTCTGCGCTGGTGTTTTTGATAGGCTGAATTAAATTTGCGTCACCATGTTTCTCATCGGTGTCTAGTGCGCAGTATGGGTTAAATTTAAATAAAATCAGATTCAGGGGGAGAGGAACTCAAGCCCTGTTTATCGTTATGTTAATTTTCTTCTCGCACAAAAGAGCAAAAAGAAAGTGAGAAGCAAAGATGAAGAAAAAGAATGAAATGTTTCGGTCAATTTACTTTATCACAAAGGCTACTTCGGGATTTATCACAGCACACCTCAACGTAGTTGTAGTATTTTCATTAAAAAAGAAACAGGCATCAAACAAGACCTTTATTAATTCACACAAATTTAAGCTTTTGAAAACTGGGATTTCCACAAGCTGAGAAAAAGAAACTTACCAAATGTCAGTGCATTTAAAAAAAAAGGATGAAGGCAGCAGAAAAAATTTTTGTCTATGCACTTTGCAGGCCAATTCAGCCAAGAAGTCCTAGAAATAGAGCAGCTAATGTGCAGAACTTTTTATCATTGGAAAGAGAATCTGCTTTTGGAAGTTAACTTTCGTGTTTGAACAGCTAATTAAGTTTTTTGGAACAGTCTTTACTAGTGGTGTGCAACTACTCGAAAATTTCAACTATTGAACTGACTAACACAATATTCAATTTGGCTTCGAATCCTATAGCACTAGGCTTGTGTGAATAGTGATATTTTAGTTCGAAGCGAATTTGAAGCGAATAGTCCTTGGGGTCAAATACTTTCGAAGCGAATTCGAATAGCTGTCAGGTGTCACTGAGCTTCCTGTAACTGTGACACTGAGCTTGGTTTGGAATCATGATATAACAGCGCAGGGAATGAGACGAGGAGCAGAAAAACTCGGGGCGAGTGCTGAAGGGAAAGGTGCTTTTGAGCAGTACCTCTTATCTCCTTGGTGGAGGGGGGGCCTGAACCCCTCCATCCTTATAATGTGGTTGGGGCTCAAACTGCTCAATTTAACGCTCTCTAGATAAGAAAGCCCTGCTTTGTACTGTCATAGTCCCAGAGTCCTTGGCTTTTGGATTGAATGAGGTGCAAATTGATCTTTTTTGAAACCTGTAACGTTCTTTTTTTTTTTTCCTGTCTGAGACATCAAAAGGAGGATGAATTTGTCTAGCTTCACTTTACTAGACAGTGAGATAAAGCTTTCTTGACAAGCAAGCATTGACGCTGTGACACTTGGGAAGCTAATGTGCAGTGCACATCTGTCATCAGTTTATCACACACTTGCACCCACTTTGGTCTTCCCTTTTTATAGTATTATATTAGGCATGACGTGCATTTCTCGGAACCCATATTTAGGGCTCTAGTGGGTGCGTGCATAGACGTGGGCGGCGCAAGTGCTCTTTAAAGGAGTACTGACACAAAATTTTGAAGGAGAGATAACTTCGGAGATAGATTGGTGTGAACACACATACATCATCTGCAAAATATCAGTGGCAAATACAGCCTAGAACATATTTAAAATCAACATTAAAGTGTGCAAAACGCAACCAAGCAGCCAGCGGAGGACCTCGCGCAATTGACATTCCCTGGATGTGGAGTAAATAAACAGCATCCAAACACATCACGGGTTTGTGTTGGTCGCATCCGAACTGCCGGCATTTCTCACCGGCTCGCCGCTCCGATCGGAGGTCGGTGCTTTTGCTCTCGAGCAACGAACGATCCAATCGTTGGCGGCGGAGGTGCCAGGATTTTGTTGGCTCATCGGGCAGCTGGCCGCGACCCAAGTTCTACAGCGATTCCAGGCACTCTATTTTTATTGCTTTTTATTACACTTGACGTGAAAATGCACCGGGAACACGAAAAGCCCACTGAGCGAGCCGCACAGTCTCTGTGCAGGCGGCGGCCACGGCCGTGAAGTGGCGCAGGCCGGCGCAGGTAGCTCGAGTGATAGCTCGAGTGATAGCTTGTTACCGCTGCACAAAATTGGACCCAAATCCCAACCATGGCAGCTTATATGAGAAAGGAGTTAATGATGCAATGGCGGGTTGCATTAAAAATTGTCATCTGCACTGCTTACGAGAGCGGCAATCGGATATCCGCTGCAGTGCTAAGCCGAACACATTGTAGGCGGACCTGTAGGCAGACCGGCCGGCTGCTCCCAGCGCGCGTCTTACCACCCACTGTGCGTCGTTCTCGCGCTCCCAGCGTGCGTCGTTCTCTAGCTGCGGCAGCATTTGCACTCCCAGCGCCTGCGTCACGTCCACGGTCGCTTTTTAATTAAGCGGCTCACGAGATCAGTACGTGGGGGCATTCACCGAAACTGCCGGCGACACGGATTCGACAGTGCTACGGCACCTCTGCTCTGTGGTGTTCCTCCAATGGTCACGTGGTCAGCTTTGTTCACACAAAATCCATCGTTTCACGGCACCCGCTGAAACCGAAACTGCGAAAATGCTTCTAATTAAACAACCGTCGCACGCTGAAGCAAATAAGGTTTCTACAGGTGAAAAGTAGGTCACTAGCTACTTAACGCAACAAAAAAAAAACAGGATGCAAAATTTTTGGGTCAGTGCCCCTTTAAAAGCAAAATTCGTGGGTTGTTAGAACTTGGAAAGGGAGTGGCTGGCAAGTGCAAAGTGGTGATAATGCCACCTGTCTTGTCAAATTCACGATTGTATTTAATGGCACCTACCAATCCACACAGGCTGGCCAGGAACATCAGTCGATGAGTGTAAGAAAGAGCTTTAAGGCGTTGCCAGTCAATCATTATCTTTCCTAATTATCTAGCCTAAGTGAATGCAGTTTTTGTTAAAAAAGTACTGACGAAATTTTTGCGTTACGTTTTGTCGCGGCTATACGTGCCTACGAGCACACTAATCACAGAATGGCACATTAGATTGTCGAACGCAGCATAAATAATTACTTACAGCCCTGTTTATTTGTGTCAGTTTCGGTTTCGGTGAAGCAAACACCAAGGGAGCAGCCATGATAGGAAGGTGCATTTGACGTCACTGTTCTCATCGCACCACAGCCGATGCCAGTCTGGGCCCGCACACAAGTGCCACTCCGGCCTGACCGGTTGTAGTCGCACGTGACAGTCCCAAAAACTGTGGCGTGGTGCACAAGGCGGAGAAGTGCACCACCGTGGCCGCCTCGATACATTGTGGGAGCTCGGACGTCGGCCATTTGGGTCGAAGTGCAGATGATGTCATGAGCTTGCTCGATGGCGCGGAGGAGCTTTCTCGTGCCTGCAAGGATTAAAATTGATTTAAAACATGTTCTACTGAATGGTTGCGGTTTAAACTTCCGAGGGGTATCTCCATATACAAAGGAAGCTTTTTACATAGTTACCTGAGCTTTAAAATTCCGTGTCAGTACTCCTTTAAACTTGGAATTTACTTATTCTGATCCGGCAATCTTTTGACCGAAGCAAAGTTGTGTGCTGCTTCAGAGTCCCTTTAAATCCATGCTTATGAAAGTAAGCCTAACACTAAATGTCCAAATCCATTTATTGTCATTGGGAAATGATTGGGTGTTATTGGGAAGAAATTTGAAGGGGCACTGTGTGTCATGGAGTATGCTCACGCTAAGAGTACATTTCGGCTTTTGCCTTTAGTGAACCTTTCCTGCCCGATAATTTTGTCCACTTCTTGGCTAGTTGCTTCAATTTTAAGCCTATATAATGAAGCGTATCTTAACTTTTCATGTGTGTGTTTAGGTTGCTGGGCGATCTAGACACTTTGCAGTGGACAGTTTCCCAAGCATACAGTCCGTAGTAGCGTTGCTTACAAGCTGGTGGCCAGATTGCCTGTGCCGACATCTTATGCTTTCCTCAAGCTGACCCGTCTTCCCTGTGGCAGATTCACGAGGGCCCCGAGTGGCTGTGCTTCACGGACGAGCTGCTGAGCACGGTGCACCGGCTGCAGAACTACTCGCTGTACCCGTACCTGCCGTACGTGGCCCCAGCCTTCCACAAGGTCTTCTCCGTTGTTCCCTACACCAAGATGGTCTTCCAGAACTCCTTCCTCGAGGTATGTGCTGGCTGCACCTTCTCTGTGCGTGTTGCCCTTGTTAAGAGCGTGCCATTAACTACTGAGCTTGACGTAGCGCGTCTTGCCCTGCACTCGCTCCCTTCACTGAGAAACATGACAACCCTTCCAGGTGGCCAGTAGCTACCAGCGAATGTCGCTTGTGTGCCGCACGCAAGCTTGGTGTCTGTGCTGGAGGGCAAGGCTGGGTTGTCTGACCTGTGTGGCATGTGCAGCCCAGCCTTGGCCAGAGATGTGCGGGCTGAGATCATTCAGAGCCATTTGCTCTATTTACTGTAATTTAATTCACTCTTGAATCTAACGCGTACCTGATTTTTATGACTATAAAACGGAGAAGTGCTAAAATTTTCAGCTCTGGACAAGCTGTACATTGATGCTGGAAATCAAAGCTCTAAATGCACTAAGATACCTTTTGGGCACTCTCAAATCACAAAACACTGAATGAGCTTGTATTCAGGCCTTGTCTCGACCCCACTGCCCACCCCCCCCCCCCAAAAAAAACAAAAAACAAACAGGTTCTGAGAATTGGAAGGAGGAAAAAAAAGAAAGTATGCCCAGTTGCTGTTGTAGAACAGCAATATCTTTTACCCCCTAAAAAAAGGGGAGTACACCATGTAGTACTAACGAAATAATGGATATAATGAAGTAAATGAAATTCTCCTTGAAATATTCATAGAGAACCATGCATTTGAAACCTCATTTTAACAAAGTAAAAATGTACCTGTTAATGGATATAGAATAATATTTGTCTCCCCTTCAAAATAACCCAACCACGGTGCGTGAAGTGTTCCGCGGAGTTCTACACTCGTTCGGCGCGGCTGTTATAAGCTCCCGCGTCGACCTCACGGCCATGCAGAGCCACGCCACACAAGTCCAAGCGAGCCCGCCTCTTCACTCAGTTAGACGGGCAGAGCGAGGGGGATGCCGACGCAGTCACTGTCGCTGGACAAACCGATGCAAGCGACGACGGAGACACCGAGGTCCACCATGCGCACGCGTTCGACGTGCCAGCGTCGTCGCAGGCACTTGGTGCGCTTGACCTTCTACATTGTTTCTTCGGCGCCCATGCCGACGCTAAAAACGGCATTAACGCTGTGGCTATCGCTGAAAAGGAAGTTTTTCATTTGCAATATCCGAAACAAATGAGCATCTCGCACTGTTTTCCAGATATTCCTAGCGGATAATAAAATAGCCAATGTGCGCATTGAGGGAGCAAAATATTTGTCTTCTATTCAATTTCCATCACTTGCACAGTCGCGTAGCGGTACAGTTGACCGCGAGGCAGTTTCCTTCTTTTCATGCTTATAGTTGTGTACCCAACTGAGCATAAGTTGCCATAAACTGTTATAATTGATATAACGAAATAATGGATATAACGAAATAATGATGCCTCCCCTTCAACTTCGTTATAACGAGGTTTGAGTGTATACTTTTTCCAAGGCTTGATGGCAATCAACATAAAACATCGAGGAACTGCGCAGGGCCACTTGTGGGCCAGCGTGCTGGTCTATGTAACTTTTACTTAGTTATTTTGCTTGCCAGGCGTCCCACTCAGAGTGTGGGGTTGCCTGGAGCAGGGCATTACAAAGGGGCAGAAACTTGAAGAGGAGAAGAACTTAGCAAAGGGAAAAATATATGGCACCGATGAGCCATTCAGAGCAGCAGAGCTAAGCACGGTGAGACCCCGATTATCTTAGGTTTTTGGGGCTGCGTGAAAACGTTGTATGACCAGGGTGTCTTTTGATAGTTGTGAGTAAAAACTGCAGACACCGGTAGGAGAGACCGAGGCGTGAAAGAAACAGGGGGGATAGAGCAGTTGGGGAGATGTGCATCATTGGTGAAAGAGAAGCGTGGAGAAATGCCAGTTTCTCAACCACCATGGTGCGTGAGCCGTCGTTCATACAGCAGCTGTCGCATCACCGGTGTGGGTATAGTTGCACTCAAACGATGCTCCACACGTGGCTGCCGGGTCTACTACGGTGCCATTGGGGAAGGCAGGCAAGACACAAAAGCGACCGACCCAAACCTCCAAAACCTCCAAGGGGGTTTATTCCCAAAACCACCCTAGCGCTCCCGTCTTCTATGTCCTCGACGGGCCCCGGGAGTGGTTGGAGTCGTTCAGCTCCGATGCTACCAGTGGACACCGGTCAGCCCGTGCTGGAAGGGTAGAGCCGTGTTGCTCCGTTGCCCGCCCACCATGATGTCCGTAGCCATTCTCTGCTCGCCGCAGCCCTCCCCTTCGCACCTTCATGCCAGCATATCACTCGAGCTCCCTGCTCTTGTGGGCTGATGTGGTGGTGCCATCTCACAAGGTGCAAATGAACCCCACCGTCATTGCTGCTGAAGAGCCGTGCTCTCGTCTCGGAGCACGTCAGGCGCATCATTTGCTAACCGCGCACTGAGTTTGAATTGCAGGTTTCCACAATTCCCACACTGGGGGACGTATACGTATGGTTTCTATGTACATGATGAGTTTTTACAAAAGGATTTGATATTAGTTTCAATGTGGTGGCTATTTGCATAACAGGCACTTGGCATTCAGTAACTGATGATTAATCCTTTCACTGTTACTCCCGAGACAACTCGTGTAAAAAATGATTGTGGGCAGGTTATGCCATTTGTTGGAAGTCACATGAACACACAGATCGTTTCTGGTTAATGTTAGACAACAGATGGCGTGCATGCTTCTTCGCTCGCGTCGCTTCGTCTTATCTCAGCAGCATGGCCACGTTGGCCGCGGCAAGTCAGATGCAATTAAAGCTGCGAAAGGAATGTCGCTATCTCCATTTTAGCTGCCACTTTGCATGGTGCGTTGTTTGCAGAATATCATACTAAAAAGTTTTCCAGAAACCTGAGCATTCTAATTAGCAGGTAATTATTTTTGTGATTAATCTATTGTTCGTTTGTTTGTATTTTGTACAACTTTATTAGATAAAGTAAGCCTAAATAAAGTGCTTACATGTCCTGCAAAGCATCATAGTGCATTACTAGCATAAAATTTTCACCAATTGAACTTGAAAAAAAAAAATGGTAGGAAGTGAGGACCAGCCATAAAGAACTCTGCAGTGAAAGGGTTACGTAACAGAGCATGTGGTGTGGGTCACACTCGGGGAATGCTCCACACACGGCAGCCATGGCTACAGTGCCGAAATAAGAGGCAGGCAAGAAGCAAGGCCAACAGACGAAAATCCTCAAGGGGGTTTATTATCCAAACCACCCAGCACTTCCCTCTTCCAGGGGCCCCTCGTTGGTTCATGTCCAGAGCCGTTTGGCTGGGTTGCGGATGGGTAGACGATGTTGGTCGAGGCTAGCTGAGAAGGGCCCATTTCCCTTCGCACCTGTTCCTGTAGCCGTCGCCTCATTGAGTCCCCAACACTGGCTTCCCGCGTCAGTTGTCACCTCTTCGAGTGATATCATGTCACTTGCCCCGTTGTCCCATTGGACGGCTGGGTTTCCGCGTAACCCAGGACATGATCATGAATGCGCACCTGACTGCTGAGCGAGGGGGACGGTGCCTCCTTGCCAGCCGCTCGCTGGTTTCCACGATTCCCCCTGTCTTCAAGCATTGTCGCTGCTTCTATAAAACCTTGTTTACTATGCTTACGTAACTCCTTTTCGTGGTTGTGTGCTAAGGTACTTCTTTCTTGAAAGGCAGTGAATGGAGTCAGCAAAGTTGGCAGGAGTGGTAGTTTGAGGGGTTAAATTTCCTCTCACTCCCATCCTTCCCATGATCCTGTTGCTATCACAGTGTTAGAAAAAATTCCTGTTATAAAATTGGGGCTATAACGGTGCTACTATATAAGACTGAACGTTTGGATATTAGGATAGTGTAAATTGCCAAATTCTTTAAAGAACAAGCAACAATCCTATTGAACTTCATTCAAAATACCCCCCGTAAGGGTTTGATGATGCCATGAAATGGCTTTTTGTTTTTAACTTTATACTCAAAGTTGGTTTTAACTTTATTCTCAAGGTTAGAATTTTGACTGTGCATTACATTGCTTATCAGTAATCATTTTGGCATCCAGCTTTGTTGTGGTGTAACTATTGAGGAATTTTGTGGAGGGCATGTTTTTGAATTAAAAGGCATGCTGCACTTAGAACTCAGTCTTAAGTTTTGTTTTATTGTTACTTATTTTCAAACACCGTCATCAGAACCCCTTTTAACACATTATGCTTGCTTTTTTATGTTGTATTCTCTGCTCAGTGTAGAGTCGGTACAAGTGACATCCGTATACAGTCATATCTCGTTAATATGGACCCCATTAATATGGACACCCTGCAATATGGACGAAATTTTCGGTGACCGGTCTCTCGCCATGCAATTCTACCCCATTAATATGGAAACCCATAGTCCGGACTATGGACGGCTATAGTTGGCTTCACTGCTATACACAAGTGCATTGCTAGTGCATTGTGTCTCAAGTTTTTGTTTTTATTTTTCCATTCTTCGTTATGAATTCTGGAGGTTCCAGTTGCATACACCTATATTATTATAGGGATTAGATGTGTTAACTTGACCAGTTATGCATTCATACTGCAGATATAAGGTTTCACACTGTTTCAGTGGGGTGCCTGCAAAAGAATTCTTACGCATTAAAATGATTTGGCATTGGGGATGTTCCAGGGTGTCCATGCTTGCAGAGCTGCCATACTGGTGAAGCCTGTGAGCATTGTTAGTGAGCGTTGGCCTTCCACGACTGAGAGCGGTTATGTTTGCTTCTTTTTCGGTTCCAGTGTTTCGTTATCCCACTTGCAAAACTAATGGTACAACCCCATCCCGCAGTTGTGTGCACCTGCCTGTTGGCTGTGTGTATAAACCGTGGCTGGGTGTTGTGCTCTGGTCATGTGCAGTAGTGAGACACTCGCTTGCCCGTGTGTCTGTGCGTGCAGGCACGGAGCAAGCAGATGCAGCTGTCCAACATCCTGTCCTCGCTGACTGCCGAGTGGCCAGCGCAGATGCGCTGCTTCCTGACGGAGACCACCCTGCTCAGAGACGTGCTGCCCTGGCTGCTGTGCATCGTGCAGCCCGTGTTACGGCCGGTAGGTGGCACGCTGTCCGCCAGGGCAGCCGCATTTCCGTCTTTAAGGGGGCGGCATTGAATGGAGAGAGTTGCAAGCAGTGTCTAACTTGTTAAGGCGAAAACCTTAAGTGTCCCATTGTGTGAAAAAAACCAATGGTTTTGTTGCTGCCCAGTACAGAGGATGACCACCACTGAAAGAGTTAAAAAAACACCCCTGAGTTCGTATGACAATCAAACCTATGTCTGCATAGCAAGCACCGAGTACATAATTACTGCACTACCGCAGCTTGTTGCCAGCAGTGGAGCAATAGTTAGCCTAATGTGTGCAGTATTGACGTCATATCGTGTGACAGGTGAATGCGAGGCACGTGAGTAGAGCAGGTGCTTTCCAGCCAGAGAGAACGCTGATTATGGGTGCCTGTCGAAGTGATTCGCGCCAAAAGATGAAGAAACAGCAGTGAAAAGAAGGACACAAACAGGATGTAGCTGTAAAGAAGTTTCATAGGTATTGCCAGGGGGCGCCATAATGCTTTCGCCTTCAAAGCACATAAGCAGGGGGAAGTGCTCCGAGAAATTTTTTTCGTCCTAACATATTTGTTCAGAGTTCTGGCTTACGAGGTGTGACCCGTGTTCTTTGTAGCCTCTGTTTTGAAGTTTTATGCTAAGGCTTAGTAATTGAGTGCATGGAGTGGCTCAGAACGAGTGAAATTTAGAACATTTGCAAAAGGCAAGTACTGCTATTGGATGCGACAGAAGTCATATAGTAAGGAAATAGAGCTCATAAAAGTTTTCCACAGTGAGTCTGTATTGTGTCTGGAAACTCTAGGTGTGGGCAGAAGGAAATGTTTTAGTAGTACAGTGGAACCCCGATAATACGACTTTTAAAGTACCTCGCGGAAGCATCGTATGACCGGGGCGTCATATGATCTAGGTATGGGTAAATGTCACCCTAGTAGGCGGTCTCACACAACAGGTGGACTAAGAACCTATTTAAACTACTATATTCAGCGCGTTGTCGCGTAATTTGCTAACCTTTAGCTAAAATCCCAAGTTTCTAAAAAAAAAGATAAACACTTTTTTTGTGCCCCCCTCCCCTCCACGGCGTCTGCACTAGCCTGCCAGCTCTGCGCCTCGCGCATACGAGATAAGTTGGAAAGGCCGATGCAGTAGAGCAAATTGAGAGGGGAAATGGCAGGAGTGTGAAGCTACCAAGGCCAAGTGAAATTAACAATAGTATTTGGCGGTGATGGAAAAAAAGGCGGGAAAGCAGGAAAAGCAGAGAGCAGAGGGGAGGGGGGGAGAGGGGGAGGGAGAGAGAGAGAGAGAGATCTGTGAAAGGAAGAAACTTGGATCTAGTGGGCAAGGAAAGCGAGTGTTTGGTCATCGCCGTTGAGTTGCGTTGTATGTGTTTTCACGTTCGTTGGCTCAATGGGAGCTTCAAATTCGTGGTCTGCCGGCCACCTGGACTTTGACTTCTCGCGGTTGGCACGTTGGCGTTCTGCTGCCGCGTGGGGCCGCCGAAGGCTAACTTTTGCCACTCAATACCGGCCTGCTTGCTTGCGTCTGTTCAGCTAGTGGTCTAGCCCACCTGCGGGCCTTTGCACCTCAAGCAGTGTCAAATGGGAGTTGAGAATAAAGAAAGGTCAGGACGAGGCAGCGCAGCGGTGTAAAAGATGGGAAAAATGCCAGTTTATCCCCGCCAGGGTTTGTCGTATGAAGCTGACCACGTGCACCCGAGCATTGTATAATTGGGGTTTTTAAGGGAAGTGTCAGTGTCAGTGCAGTGGC
Organism: Haemaphysalis longicornis; assembly: GCA_013339765.2. Classification (NCBI taxonomy): domain Eukaryota; kingdom Metazoa; phylum Arthropoda; class Arachnida; order Ixodida; family Ixodidae; genus Haemaphysalis; species Haemaphysalis longicornis. Next base: position 143,339,758 of record CM023448.1, on the reverse strand, counting down.
CTAGTAATGAGTCCAGCACCAGCATCGACCAACAAAGCACCTGGTCTTTATTCCCAAATTGCGCGAAGCCAGTCACCGACGAGGTCACTGTTCATCCAGGAATTATCTTCCACCCGCACAACAATCCCTGGTGGCAATGGTGTACTTGGTAGCGTCTTATGCTTAACTCTTTCGCTACCGCGCCTATCAAAATCGATCAATTTGATCGATACTTTTGGGAGCGCCTTTTCATAGCGTTCCAGGCGTTTCTCGAACAAGGAAAGCTGTTTGGAGTTAGATCAGAAAATGGCCTTTCAAAATCAGTTTTGTTTTCATTTGTGCAACGGAAACGTAATTTTTGACACACTTTTGAATCACCTGGGTGTGGAAAAGGGGCATGGTCATCGCGCGTCACTGCTACCAACGAAGAATGCGTGCAACCCGTAATTACTCTGCACCAGCGCTTGTTTTTTTGCTATCAGGGCGTGAATGGGGAACTAGCAAACGATTTTTAATCGTCAGGTTCGCGCTCTGCACAGTAATAATCCCAGAAAATCGGCTGAAAATGTCAAGCAGTGCCTGGTTGCAAAGCTACTTTATGATTTTAGGGGCAGTTTTATTGCCTTTGCGCACGTTGTTCTAAGTTTCTGTGGTAGTTATACTTACCCCAGGACCATTCGCAAACAGTTTTACAACAGTTTCGGTTTCGTTTCTCTGCATCGCGAAATTCATATTTAGCGCTACTACGCAGTTACCCAACTTCAAGGCTACCTGCCTTAAGCGCCTGGAGCGTCCGCGACTGGATCCTCGAACAAAGCACGCCGCTCCTGATTTCCCCCACCCTAACCCGATTTCTGCGATAAGAACTTCAGATGCAAGTCAAAAGATCACACCCAGTCGCCAGATATCTGTTCCGCCGAGGACAGCGCTTCAAACCGGCCTTATACTGCCAGCTGTTCGCCTTCCAGTTTCGTTTCCACGCGAGGGTATATCCGGGTGTCTAATGTTGCTGCTTAGTTGAACTGTCTGTCTCCGATAAGTTTTTGTAGTGTTTCATTTGAAAAATGTTAGGTGGCGTTGCAATAGAGGAGGCTCGTTGTGCTGATCTTTTTCATCGCGCAACTGCTACTCGGCCAAAGATCGCAAGGCACGATTCTAGCTCATCGTACCTCATTTTTGCGAGCAAGGCTACAATTGCGAGTAAGAAGATGATAATAAAGCTCAGCTTTATGTTTTGAGAGATAACTGACCGTGAACGACAACAAGCATCAGCCACGGCGTTCTGCTTTCAACTTCATGCATGTTTTTTTCCGCATCGCGTGCTTGTCCCAAATATTGTGCTCGCTGTAAATGCAAAGTCAGCCATTGACAAGATGTTTTTATGTTATGTGGGGGCAAATGGATGCCTCTGATAATGACAAACCGCCAGATTTATTCCACGAAACCACCTGAAATTGCACATTTTGAATTAGAGGTTGGGCTTCACCGCATGACACGAGCACCGTGCATGCTAACGTTTTTTTTTTATATCTGACAAACTGTTCCGCGCAAGTCGACATTTCTTCTAGGGCGTGTTTTTGAAATGTTTTCCTAGAAAATGTATACAGTCGAATCCCGCTACAACGAAATTGATGGGACGTGCGAAAAATTTCGTTGAAGCGAAAATTCGTTGAGGCGAAATCTGCCCCAACACACCACGGAAAGGCCAGAAAAATAGCCCCGTACGTTTCCGCAACATTGGCAGCATAATACAATGTTTAGAAAAAGGAGTGACGCGCAAGAACTCATGTTTATTTGGATAACAAACATACCAATGGTTATCTGTTTTTTCACCACCCAAAGAACGCGTTACGGAGGGGGGTGAAGATATGCAGGCGCAAAACGTATCGCTGTACAACAAGGCGTGCCCACCGAGCTGATTACTTGCAGATAACTGCTAGGCCGTCGGAAGCCCCCCTCTCGCTTGTGGCAGGAGCAGTGCCATTATCTTATCCTCCGACAGGGCACGGCAGCTACTGACCTTGGCAGGCAAGACGCGCGCGCTTGCATTTAACATGACCGCGCGCCCGCGACTAAGATAGGATGACTAGGCTTCAAGACCAAACACGCAAACATGATTTTTGCTCTTGGCTATGAAGAATGGTAGAAGGAAAACGGCAAGGACAGCTGCTCACAACGCATACATGACGGCACCGCGCCAGCAGCGGAGCACATTCATGCAATTTCAACTGGATACGGATTGGCTGTAGCTCTGGGGCTCCGCCTTGGCGAAGCGAGCCTGCGCCTCGTGTAAAGACGGCCAGCCACATCGTTATCACCATCAAGCAATGGCGTGCGCCTATGAGTTATTTTTTTTTTGTTTTGGGTGGCGGTGTGGTCGCAACGCGCATGTTTTCGGTGAAACTAAGCGTCCTGAATGTATAAAAAGTTACAGATAGCTGGCGCTATGCTTATTTTATTGTAAAATAATTGTTCGAACCCAGCCCAAATCATCTAAAATTTCGTTGAAGCGAAAGCAAGCCAGACAAATGGTTCGTTGTGGCAAGGACTTTGTTGCATTGACTTCTATGGCTAGCTGACGGGGAATTGGAAATATTTCGTTGAAGCGGAAATTTCGTTGAAGCGGCGTTCGTTGTAGCGGGGTTCGACTGTATTCTAATTTTTTCTACTATCGGTGGTTTGATATACACAACTCCTTTTTTATCATTTTTTTCGACAACTTGACAAAAATTTTAATTTTGATATTTTTTTTTACAACTATGATATATAAAGACCTTTTAAAAACTGGTGTTATTGGAAAGGCCGTTAGATCATCTGCATTTTGTGTTCCTGCAATTAGTGCCTAACCAATTTTTTAGCAGGAAAAAAAAATGTTTTCTTGGACCCCTAAAATTGGTCAATTTTCCGACGGTAGTGAAAGAGTTAAAGATAACATACGGACCGTCAACCAAAGTGCACACTGTGCAGCGCAGCTTGGTGTTTCCGCCAGTCAGCATGCTAACAGATTTTGAGCCCTTTTTTTTTTGAGTCATGTCCATGGGCATCTCGAAATACACTTGTGTTTGGTCGGCATTTCCCACATGAGACAGCAAGTAGTTGTGCTGCTTCCTAAGTCTGATGACGTAACATTGGGAGTTCAACCGTTTTTCTTCGTAGGCATTGGATAGCCACTGGCATATGGCAGTTCGACGCCGCATTGAAAGTCCATGCTTGGCCATGAACCGTTGGAACCATCCACAGCTCGCACAAAACTCGCGTTTGACATTCATCTCCTGGGTCAATCTCAGGGCTTCCATCTAGTGCCATCTCTGTTGACATAGCGTGGCCACAACTCTGCCGCTCCTCAATGAATCTGGCAAGCTGCATCTCAAGAAGGGGGTACGCACCAGTCTTCGGGCCACGAAACGCTCCATGTCCCTGTGCATACTTCTGAGAGAGGCTTTTTTTCTTCCGCCAATCGTGAATGCAGGACTTGTCGATGGCGTGCTTTCTCACAGCAGCTCTGTTGCCAATTTCCTCCTCAGCGACTACAATCTGAAAGGCCTACTGCACTCAAAATTTCGACCTCTTGAAAACCCTATCTCCATGTAGTCTGCAAAGAAAGCAACATGCAAAATACAACAGCTGAAATACGCGCGTGGATGCCGCAAGCGGTCAGCAAAAATCTGTGATTTTAGAACCGAAACCGATGAGAGCGCGGCCATTGCAGTGACGTTGCAGCCGTCCAGCAAGCGGCCGGACGGCCAGCCGCTCGGGAGAAAGTCTGCGTGCAAGCTCTAAGTGCGCACGGGGCAGCGGATGGGTGACGCGTGCGCAGCAGAGCTAGACCGGTTCTCCAGCGGCGTGGCTGGCCAGAGGAAGAAACCCCTGTCGGCTGGAACGTCACAGGCGTGTCATGGCTGTTTACGCGATCCACCGGCAGGTGCAGCGTGGTCTGCGGCGGAGCTTTTTTAAACGCTTCTGACTGATTAATGAGGCGTTTCACAGGGCTACCACTCGTGTCCCAGCTGATTTGGGGGTCCCAGCTCGTGTCCTGGGACTCGTGTCCCAGCTGATACTAAGCACTAAGAATAAATATGATCAAAGTGAAATTTGAGTGCAGTTGGCCTTTAAGTTTCTATTTCGCTGTGAAAGATTACCACCGAGACCCTCTCGTGGTGCCTAAACGAGGCTGGCCAACTGTGCAAACTGGCCGCACCTGACTTGAGGCCCAACAACGTTGAACAAAGCGCACGCAAACCAAAGCAACAGGCACCATTGACCAAACAAAGCATGCGAAAAACCTGAATTAACAGGTTATGGATGGGGATCTGTCTATGGCCTCTGGTGCAAAGCCTCTTATTGGCTTTGCACCAGTCGACGTTGATAGAGATGCGGACTGCATGGCAGGTCGCGCGTTGCCGTGAAGCCAACCCATACTTTTAAAACACTTTTTTTTTTCAATTTGTGGTGCAGGTTGTATGTGAGAAAATACAGTAAATTTAAAGGACAGTGTGATGCGGATTCGTTCCAGGTTTGCAAAGAAAGCTCATTCGATTAATTTGCGTCTATAAACCGGTTCAAGTGTATCTTGCTTGCTCTCTTTAACATGTGTGCATCAGACACTGTGTGATGTGCTGCTTATAAAGCTTTGCCAATTATGTTTCTGTGGGTGTGTGCTGCTCTGTGGGTGTGGTACGCTGGGCTAGGCTTCAGAGTATGCCCACATATTCCTTGTGGTCTAATTTATTGGGTGGTTGATCGATTTTTAGATTGAAATTGTCGATTGACCAAAATGACTGAGTTAATTAGCTGTTTTATAGAGCGTTCTCCAACACACCACAGCAGGTATGTGTTGCTCTATTGGTACGTAACACTGTGCTAGGTTTCAGAGTTTGCACACAGGCTTCAGAGTGCTTGCACAAATTTCGCAAAAAAAAAATAGCAGTAGCTTAGCTCGGCTATGCCAGGATATACGTAGCTTGGGCTGAGGTTCAGCAATACAATCCAATCCAGTCCCATCCCATCCAGTTCAGTCCGGTCCAGTCCTGTCCAGTCACTTCTCCTCGCGCATGCGCAGCACGGCTCTCTAAGAGCCACACGAAACGGCTATCAAGCGGCTCCAGCGTAGTGTCAGACTTGGCTACTGCGCAACGGAGGCGCACAGCTGCGCACGTGCCGGCGCCAGTGCGTCTGCCGCTGCTATGACGTCACTCCTCTGGAATGCACAGACCGGCGAATGTGCAGACCCAATTTTCTACACACCCGTACTCCAATTGGATTGAATTTCCAATCCAATTCAATACAATACAATTTAATCCAATCCAATCCAATCCAATTCAATCCAATGCTCCTCGCGCTTGCGCAGCACGGCCCTTCAGAGTCTGCGCGAAACTGCTCAATCTCGGCCAGTGAAGCTTATGTACAGAAACAATGCCCTTGAAGGGGAGCACACGCGGTGAACCTAATAAGAGCAGAACTCATTCGTATGTGCCCTTATGTATTGTGATATCCAATATATGTTGTTGCAGGCTGCTGCCAAGTTCGGGGTTACTCACTGTATTCCCCGCAAAGTTGTCTCTGTGTACAAAGTATAGACACTTACTGTATTTACATGATTGTCATCATCACCAGCCTATCTACGCCCACTGCAGGGCAAAGGCCTCTCCCATTAATCTCTAATTACCCCGGTCCTGTGCTAACTGCGACCAATTTATCCCCGCAAACTTCTTGATCTCATCTGCCCATCTAACTTTATGCCGCCCCCTGCAACGCTTGCCTTCTCTAGGGATTCACTCTGTTACCCTTAATGACCAACGGTTATCTTGCCTTCGCATTACATGCCCTGCCCACATCCATTTCTTCTTCTTAATTTCTACTGATATGTCCTTAACACGCGTTTGTTTTCTGACCCACTCCGCTCTCTTCTTGTCCCTTAATGTTACACCTATCATCTTCCGCTCCATTGCTCGCTGAGTCGTTCTCAATTTAAGTTGAACACGATGGTAGGACGACCCTTTTTTCGAGTTTGACAATCGAACGTTGGGGGGTCGACTTAGAATCGAAATCAAACTTTGTGCCGCTTGTAACGGCTAGTGAAATGAGAAATCAGGGGTGCTACGAGCTGAGGAAAGTGTAACACCCTCGCTTTTATGGTTACGGTCAAAGCGTAGCGTTTACCATTGCATACATTGCAATAAAGGTGATGCCGACTTTGAAAGTTCGCGTTCCTGATCTGTGCCCTTTGTCCACTGTACCTAGAGCGGCTAACCTTCCACCAGCATGTTCAGAAATGTACTGAACGTGATATGATTGTGTCTACGTCAGCGCCGTGCATTGATTCAAAGGATTCGGTAATACTCATTTTGTTTATTAGAAACGAACAAAACGCTTCTTGAATGCGAGTAACGTACTCATGAATCAAAGGGCATCGCGAGCAGCCACTACTGTCAGCCGCCATGTTGTTTGTTTTGATATCGCGAGGCAGTGGCCGCTGCCGGTAGCTTCGATGGTTGTCATCTCGCAGCAAATGTGTTCTCATGATTGGGAATAAAGTTTCCTGCTCAACCCACCGTGCACGGTTATTCCACGTGCTTATACAAAAGCTTTTTTGTTTTAACATATACTGCGCGCACCACGAGCGTACGGCTTCATTGATGGAAGAGCCGCCGTATGGGGGGAATTGGTAGTTGACGGAAGAGCTCCTCTTTGTGATACGATTTTCTAGGCGGCCGCGTTGCCATGTGCTTGTGTCACTTCTGTGTTGTGCTGAATCTTCCCGTCTGCCATGAGTGCCCTGGGCCCCAAGAACATTCTTGGCGCTCATTCACAGCAGCGTTCAAACAGACTGCTTTCTGCACTCGCCTTTTTTTTTTTTTTTTTTTTTTTTTTTTTTTTGAGAGAGAGAGATGCAATTTTGGGGGGGTCGACCTACATTCGAGAGTCGACTTACAATCGTGTAAATGCGGTATGTCACACGCATTGTCACATGTTGTACTCTTCTGATCATGCTGTCACATAGCAGTGGACATAATAATGCCAGAACCCATATATGACATCAGTTTTGTTTGTTTGTTTGTTTTCAGATTTCACTGTGTCACATTGCAGGCATAGATTGTACGTGAATCTGAATGATTTTTCTTGCCAATCTTTGGCACGTTTCCTATCCGCTTCTTTTTTCTCTTTTTTTTTTCCCCATACTCTGCCACCTTTCAAAGATCAGCTGCACCTACCTATGAAAAGCAAAAAGAATTTGTTCCTTTCTGATTTATCCTTCTTTGAGGTCGAGAGAGAGAGAGAGAAAGAACTTTATTCGCCCAGAAGTAGAGAGCTTGGACTCTCTTTGCCGCGTTAGTCAGCCAGAAGATCTTGGTCCCTGGCGGCTTCTTCGGCCATCTGGACAAGGCGTAGCTGCGTTAGAGGATCAGAGCTGCGCAGCAGGGTTTCCCAGTGCTCTAGGTGGTTGATATCTATGCGGGGTTGAGGGGTCTTGCTCCGTGGTTTCTTTTGGCACTTCCACATAATGTGCGTGAGGTCTGCGCGGTGGCCGCAGTGCTTGCACTTATCCGAGAAGATCTCTGGATGGAAGTGACTATAGGCCAGCGGGTTCGGGTAGGTATTGGTTTGAAGTTGCCTCCATGCTTTGGCCTGCGCAGCGTTGAGTGTGTGGTGGGCGGCTGGAAATTCGCACCTGCTGTGTTTGTAGTAATTTGTGATCTCTTTGTACGAGTTGACGCTGTCAATTTCTCTGAGTGATCTGTTGCCACTGCAGGGGGGTTAACTGCTGCTCGGGTGACGATCTCGCAAGGAGCTGTGTGGGCCCGTTCGTTGCCCTGTAACCCTTCGTGTGCAGGAGTCCATATAAGTTTCGTTGACCGGTAATTTGGTGCTCGCAGCTGTTGAAGCATTCTTGCGGCGACTTGGGATATCCGCCCTTTGCTGTAGCTACGTATGGCTGCCTTCGAGTCGCTGATTATGTATCTGGCTCGAGTTGCGGTGATCGCAGGAGCGATAGCTGCTTGTTCTGAAGATGTAGTATTTTTTGTGCGAACTGTCGCCGAGGTGAGCGTTTGTCCTTTGTGGTCCACTACAGTTAAACCTGGATATAACTAAGTTGACAAAATCTCGCAATTTTTCGTTACATCCAGGTTTTCGTTACATGCAGGTTTTGAGTTAAGGCTCGCGTGAATGAAGCAGAAACGAAACCAGAATGCTAGGCATCAGTGATGGTAAACTCACCTTTCAAGTAGGGATGGGCGAATATTCGGTATTGTCGAATATTCGATCGAATAGCTCTCTATTCGTTATTCGCTTCGATCCGAATGCAGGTATTCGATATTTTCGAATTATTCGATGCTTCCGAATAGGCAGCTAAAAGCCAAGCTTTTCGGTCAAGCTTTCCGAGAGTTACCCCAGGCTTGGCTCAAGACCCACCAACGCGGACATTTCTATTATCAGTGCCGGCACTGCCGAGTTGCTGCCTTGCCTAGAGGTTCGACGAAGCCTCTCGGCCGCCAGCACACTTAAGTTAAAAAAAAAAGGCGGCACTGAAACGACACCGCTCCGAACATAGCGGCACGAAGCCAGCAGACTTGTACAGGCCGCCATTTTGAATAGGCATGCCGCCATTTTGAATAGGCTCGCACAGCGCGGCAGTACGCCGCACTAAGCGAGCCTATTCAAAATGGCGGCCAGCCACTTGCGCTAGAGTGTACTAGAAGTTTTAGAGTGGCCCGAGCGGCGGCCTCTCCCATTGCTCCGCCGGGTCGACTTTCGCGCAGAAAATAAAACCGGTATAGCGGCGGCGCTGCTGTCGTCAACAACTGAACAGCCGGCGCTCCCCGGCACCAGCTCCCAGCCTGCGCGCGGCAATATTTGCGTTGCTCGCTGCGGTGTTTTGCGCTTGCGAAGCTGATTTATTTTGGATTATGAGGTTTAACGCGCCGGCGCTACACAGGCGATGAGGCAAGCGCTACTGGAGGGCTCCGGATAAATTTTGACCACCTGGGGATCTTTAACGTGCGCCGAAATCTCGAAGACACGGGCGTTTTTCGCTTTTATCATCCATCACAAAAGCAGCCGCCGTGGCCGGGAATCGATCCTGCGCCTTTGGTCAGCTGGCTTAGAAAGTAGACACAGAAACGTTATGACTCCGCTTGAGCAAACTTTAAACTAGTACGACCCGCCATAAAATTATCGACCTCCCCTCCTCCCTCCCCCCCCAACGATACTTTCTCATTTTGCATGCGTTTTCTGAAAACGTTAATTGTTGATATACAGTAATCTCTCGTTAACTCAAAGTCGTAAAATTAGCTGAAAATTTTCAGATAAACGCGGAGTTTCGAGTTAAATCAAATGCAGAAAATTTGTAGCCAGGTCCCTGAAATAACAGCTATATATATAGTGCTGCTAACAAAAGCACTATTGCACAGGGGAGATTTCGTAATAAAGGCAAAATAATTCGCAAGAAAAAAGAAACTTTTATTATTGCAGAAGAAAGAAACAGCTGTGTTGCGCTCGGCTGATTCGCGTTCGCATCTGCATCCCAGAAAAGCGTACCCGAGAATTGTCAACGCATCGCATGAATTGGTGGTCGCCACCGCTACATTCTATCTTGTTACAAAGCAGACGCAGCATGTATGTTGTTTCTGCCGTTGTAGGCACTTCTGGAGGCTCCTCCCCGTCCGCATGATCAGCTGCGTCGTCCACAGCTAACTTATGCGCCAAACAGCATTAATTCCGTTAACGGGGACGCGTAGTCCGCGTAAACTTGCACTTCACGACCGCGTTCGGCGAGTAGTGGGAATAATCATTCGAACGGGGACCTTATCAGCTGCCTGCAGCGGACTTTGCCTTGTGTCCTCTGCCAGTATTTCGAGACATCTGTGTTCCTCCGAAAAAACGTTTCGTGATAAAGCGGGCAAATGCGTAGCGCCTATGGGAGGTAAACACACAGTGAGGAAAAGTTTCGAGAAGATATTTTGAGATATAGCAGAGTTAGAGTTAACGAGGGCTTAATTTGACGGACAGGCACCAGGAATGTTCTTCCCTTCCCCTTCTTGACTGCGCATGAAGCAAAAGCGGCGGGGCGCACATTCTATGCTGCAAAAAGTTTACTGTTTTTTACGTTCCTATTTGGAACGAAAATACCAAAAGCCTTCTTCTGGGATACCCCTACCGTTGATGCGTGTACTGTCGTTAGTGGGCTTATTTCATTAACCTACTTTGTCGCAGACACTTGGTAAGAAAGTGTGTACTGAAAACGAAGTGCCAAGTCTGCGGGACCAACTACTGCTTCCTGCATGCCAGGGGACGATGCCGCTGTATTTACTACCTCTTGTGATTTTGGGGGACTTCTGAATCCTTCCGCGCATTTTTTAAAGTTTATTAGCGATCTCTAGGACGTTTTTACCGGTTGCTTCAGCGACAAGGAGCTCCACCATGACAGCGTTATGGATGTGCTGCAGCCCTTATTCACAACAAACACCTTAACGGCGTTGTTTGCGACCAGCACAGTGAGACCTTGACAGCAAATTGGGTTGGTTCTGTATACATTGTGACACGGATTCATTTCTATACAAAAGGTTTAAACAAGTTCCGTGATTACATGCGGAGGTGGGAGCAACACCTTAACCTTAGCCGTCGCTAATGATGGAGGGCGAGTTATGAAAATGCGTTGACCAAAAATGTCAATTTAAATCTCCGTGTTACCGTTATTCCTAAACCTTTACATGTGTAGACTTTGTGCATGATTTCCCGCGTTACATTTCATTTGCTGGGCTATTGAAAATGAAAACAAAATGTGTATTTGTTCCAGTTCCGTTTATTTGAACCTCCATGTTAGCCTTCTTGAACCTTTACCTCTATAGTAGACGTATTATATTTCATTTTTGTCGCGGTCAATATATCTTCTGATCTATGTTTTGCATTTGTTTTATGTGCGTGTAATTGTACTCTCAGCATATTCGCGAATTAAATTTGTGTTAATCTGATTCAACTCCTTTCTTGATCGAATCAGGTGAAAGGTGGTGCCATTAATAGAACGTTGCGGGAATAGTTCTATGAAATATGGTCATTGAGACAACTGAGCTAACGGAGCTAACCACTCTAAAAAGATCTCTCGCTTGCGCGTGTCATTTTCTGTTCGGCCACCACGGTGACCCGTAATTATCCCTAGCGGGCCACTGCTTAAATACTGCTATAATAACAACTCACGCAATAAAAAACAAACGCAACAACTTACGATAGTAACCCACATAACTGCAGTCCGAGCGTAAATTGCAAGACAATAACTAAGACGTTTTTCTGAGAAGCTATCATCCCAGTCCTCATATTTTTTCGTGTCATGTCCATCAAGCAGCCCAATAAGGACACAATCATAAAACAATCATAAACTGGTTCATAATAGTCAATTCAACGCAAAATACATTTTTATAGGACATTGGAATAGCGAAAATCCGTAATTTTCCTTGTCGAGCGGGAAAGGCAAAACTAACGCAAAATGAGCTGCAGCGTTTATTTTTCATTTCGTTACCCACAGCCCACTGTACCTACAGTACATTTCAGCAATTGGACGACCCGCAGAAAAAATTTCCAGCGCTCCACGCGTAAAGCGTTTCCTGGCCCGTCTGGGCGCGCTGCCGTGCGCGCGGCCAGCCGCCGCTTTCGCTTTCAATGGTCATTGACTACAGCGCCGCCGCTATTTTCTGCGCGAAACGAGCACCTCTCCGGGCGGCCGGTCGGGCCACTCTAAAACTTCTAGTTCACTCTACTTGCGCTTTGCTTGGCTACGGCCGAGGATACTAGTGGCTACAATACTTCTTTTTTTAGCGGAGCTTCTAGGCGGCGCTTAAACTTGTGAATGAGCAGCCGGCGGAAACTGCTGCACCTAGAGCATGTGACGCAACAGGCATTTCTTCATGAAAACTTGTGAATACAGCAAAGGAAAGCTGTGTGTAAGATTTTGCAATAAATGTTCAACTGGTAATAGTTTTACACAATGCTGTGCCTACGTGAGTTCTAATTATTAGAAAAAAATGTGTACATTAGTCAGGTCACAAGTTGCTCATTTGTCTTTGTGATTTGCAATGTGCACTATTCGAACTATTCGATTCGAAATTATTCGACCAAATCACTATTCGCTTCGAATTCGCTTCGAACCTCAAAATCTATATTCGCCCATCCCTACTTTCAAGTACTTATTTCACAGTAGAAAACTGCGTGATTCGCGCCTGCTGCTTTCGCGTGAGTTTATACACGGCGCTCCAAGGAGGCAAGGTCACTTACCCCGTATTCACAAGTGTAATTTAATTATCCCTTTTGCCTTTCTAAACTTTTTGGCTCCAAACGCGTTTCAAAAAATAAACTTATGCTAAAAAGGGCGCCTTTTCGCGAACTTGATGCTCACTTCCGCACTCAAAATTGTTGAGAGGGGGCTAGATGGGATACTGTGCCGGGCGGCAATGGCATTTACTTGCTTGTATTGAAAAGAGAGAAGGTTTAGTTTTCTGGCAGCAGAACTCATCACAGACGAACCCACACCATAGATAGCAGTGGAGACGCGGGACTAGATGCCGACAGGCAGGCCTAGCGCCTCAAAACTTAATTGTCGAACCGACACCGCACTCAGACGTGCGAACGCACGCACGGTCGTTTGCGGTGCGGGAGAAAAAACCCACCTCCCCTCATGGGAACCCCTATGTAGATGCGACGCATAGGCGGAGCGGCGAAGGGACCGCGTTTCATAGCGCGCATAACGTTGAGGGGACTGCGTAAGCCAGTCCCAGTCGATGACGACGTTGGCGTACTTGTAAAGCGGCGTGGACTCTAGGTGTTTGAGGCAAGCGTGGATGTTGCTTCGCCGGAGAACGGCACACCGGTTATATGCGCAGCGCGCCCGAAGGAGAGGAAACCGCGGAAGAGAGAGTACTGCACATGCGCCGGCCCCAGCGCGTCTGCCGCGGCTATGACGCAACATAATCCAACACAATCCACTTTAATCCAATCCAATCCAAGCCAATCCAATCCAATCCAATGCCCCTCGTGAGAGAGTGTTCGCTATCGGAGAGGAGAGGGGGTGAGCGGCGGAGAGCGCAGCTGGCGCGGCGAGGAGAATGGGGGAGGGGTGGACAACGCCGACGACAACGACGCCGACGACACCGGAGGGACAAGGCGAGTGAATCAGATGCTCTGCATCTAAAAAAAAAGTGAAACGTAGCTAGCCTTGCGACGTGGTGTCACGCTACACAAGCGAAACCTCAAGTGGGTGCTGCGTTAGCCATCGGATGGCGTCAGCCGCTCCATTAATCATCACCATACTGACTAATTTTGTTTTCAGTGATTCTAGACGTTTTGTTGCTGCTAACTCCTAACAGTAGTGCTAGTATTCGGTAAAGTTCACAAAACATGACTGATCAGCTTAACGAGTTCGTTAAATAGAGGTTAACCACCGCAACGCCTTCGTTACATAGAGGTCGCAAAGCCATGGGCTTCAGTGGGGGTGGAAATGGGGAATTGGAAAACTTCATTAAATCCAGGAATTCGTTACATAGAGGTTCGTTAGATCCAGGTTTACCTGTACCACCACAGCCATGGCGTTGTTGTCGGGATAGTCCGCGGCGTCTACAAATACTGTTTCGGGGTTGAAGTTGCGGCCCAGGAGTCAATGTAATTGGTTCTTGCTGCTGTTTGTGAATGCGAAATCAGCGTTTTTTAAGTTTGTATTTTGTCACAGAGCCCAAATGTAACGACCAAAGGTGGTGTAGGCTGAGGATTGAAGCTTGAATAAAATGCATGTCCAGGTTATTCGAGAGTTAGTGCACGATTAATTTTACACGGGGGTTTACTTTTATTCCACGCTGTAGGACTGTACTGTGAGCACTTCTGTGAGACTAAATTATGTTTCCAGGGCAAGGAGTAGTTTCGTTAGTGGGTTGCTTGTTTTGGTTTAGCAATGTTGTGCTGCTGTTAACATTAGCACCAACAGACAAGGATGTGGAAGGGACAGGACAGGCAGCAACTCCAAACTTCATTCGGATAACCTGCAGGGGTTTTGAATACAACAGCATACCGAACAAAATGTGTGAAGTTTGGGGACACAAAACTTACCTAATTGCTTTTCAAAGTAACTTTAATTTTTCATGCAGAGATAGCAAGCTTTCTAAGAGTGATTGGGTAAATTTCTTTCTCCAAAGCTCACACATTTTACGTGTTAGCTGTTGTATTTGAAGGCATGTAGGTTGTCTCAATGAAATAGATGGCAGCTAGTGCCTGCCCTGGTACCATGTAGCCCAGTAATGTGTCTTTGTAAATTTTTAGCTTGGAGTTATTCCTTTGCAGTTATTTCTTGCAGTTTGTGCAATATATGTTACATAGTATTCGTTACTAACCTCTTCGCATTGCATTAACAATTTTTTTATTTCTAAGTGGTGCATTACCATGTTTTGCATGGGCTCCAAAAACTACCAGAGCTGCTACAAACTAGCATGTCCCCTGCCACGAGACCTGCTGCAAAATGTGAAATGCCATCACTGATGATGCTACAATGTAAACTACTATTCTTACTGACAGGAGAGTTTGACTCAGTAGATCACCTGTTTCATATCAGGAATTTCCACCCAAGGTGCTCTGGGGAGAAAGAGGACAGTCATTGTAGCTGTTGCCTCCTCAAAACAAAAACCTGGCTACACCACTCATGTCAACATTGAATACTATGGTTGCTTTCTTCAAAGGCTTGATTGTTTTCCTCAGAGCAGCATCTTTACTGTTTCGAGAGTTGATTTTGCCAGCTTCCTCATCAGTTCCACCGTTGGACAGCTATGCTTTTATATCATTTTTATGTTTGGCACACCAGTGGCACGATCAATCATTGAATGCGTGAAAATTGCTGGAGAGCTCTTTTAAATGATAAGCGACAGACGACATTGTCTGCAATTAGTGGAGACTGTTCAGTAAAGTTTTAGTGAAAAGTTGCTTTCAAGAAAAAAAAAAGCACCCCAACGCACAGTGGTAGCACACAAGCCACCCATGCACTCCCAGTAGTACTAACCGCTTCGGCTCCATTGGTTTAAGTGGCTTATCTAGTGAGGGTATCTGAGAGGTCATAAATGCCTGTCGTGCTCGTGGTAGTTGGCATTGCTGGAATAATTGCACGCTGGCACAATGCTAATTGTGTTCCAGTTGATTTCGGCTGTAGCGGTAGTGTGTGCACGCTCTTCTCCAGGTGAATGCCCAGCTGTTCAGCAAGGAAGAGCGCCAGCAGTTGCAGCAGGTGATTGCAGTGATGTCCTCGTTTGCCATCACGTACCAGCAGACGAGAAACGCCGACGGTGTCTACCAGTACGCCCTCGAGCCGTGAGTGTCGTCACAGCGCTGTGGGGCCAAAAAACTCAGGATCGTGATGTAAAGTCCACCAGCTTGCACAGCCACAGTGCTTTTAAAAATGTGGGCGACAATTTCTGTGCGTTGCCTGGGGAAATTTTTTACGCTTTGAAGTCACATAGGGTACTTACAGCTGCTGATCGAAGAAAGGTGTAAACAACTCCCAAGACAACAACTTGTACAGCGTTACCTGAATTAAACGTAATTGATGGTTCTAAAAGGAGCCCCCTTCAATGCAGGAAAGCAATTCACCAAAATTTGTTTATTTTTTCGTGGGTGCAGCAAAATTTTTGCCATGTCATTCAGCAGCAGACCACACAGGTAGATATTTCATTATTTTCCATGTGCAAGAAAATGATGAAACTAGCTTGTGCTCATGCATATTTGGGGACAACAAAGCACATTTGGCAGGTGTACCATTGCAGATGTTTTGCGCCAACCTCAATACCTAGGAATTTATACAAATCAGGAACGTTTATCTCTGGAAGTTTCCGGGAGAGGGCAGTTTATAGGCGTGTGGGGATTATACAGTGACGTGACTTGTAGAGCAAAAAATGCAGTAGTTGAGCAGGATTTGCGATATACAGGATGGAGCATGGATGTAGTGCAGCATAAAGGATAGATACCAAGTGAGACTGATATCCATTTGAAGGGACAACATCTTTGGAGAAGTGGGTAATGCCAGCTGAGGGCACACAGTTGGAGTGACTGGGTTGCTGAAAAATACCTTCAAGCAGTTGTTGAAGGATGATGGTAGGGGTGATAACAGGGCATTTGGTGTGTGTTCTACACCCCTAGGTGGCACCTCTTGTGGGAAGTTGAAGCTTTTTGCATGCAAAACCCAAAATTTGAACCGTTGCCTGTACGGAAAGCTTAATGGAGGCACCAGTTAAAGGAGCCATGAAGAAAAAACACAAGTTTGGTTCATTCAAAAGATTGCCTCGTTAGAATCATACTGACACCACTTTTAACGTAAACTTCGCTCAAATAAGCTACATAATTACGAAAAAAGGGGATGGCCATGCGACCCACCAGCTCGTTTCTCGCAACAGAACCTATGATGTCATTCGAGCCAGCTCTGTGATTGGCGGAGGCCGGCAGAAGCAGACGCAAATTAGGTAGAGATTACAAACTAGCCGAACGAGCTATTTGCACTTAAATTTAGGGCACATTATTTACAAAGCAATAAGAATGATGGGACAAACAGTGGAAGTTACGAAAGCACATGTAAACATAGAAGTACTGATGCGTACTGCTGTTCGTACTGCGCACAGCATGCTTGGTTTAGCTGCACAGCACTACGGGGCTTGGGGTTGTCTCAGACGACACTGGCCGATTGACGCAAGCAACGGTGTCTTACGTGACCACATTTGTCGAGCGAGCACTGTTTCAGGGAACGAATGTTTTCTTCCAAAACAAAAACAAGCCAGGTTTAAATACGGGCAAAAACAAACCAAACGCTTGCCATGGTATGGTGGCGCCATCTAGGTTCGAGTAACGTAAAGAAACGCGGGAACAAACCAACACTGCTGTACAGGGTGGAGACAACCTTTGAACGGTCCCGTGCCGCCGCAATTGGGCCAACGTGCTCAACGCGTTGTTCTTTTCGTTTCCCACGATCATTCAAACTTCTTCAGTAAACCGCGTTGCGGCGATAATTTTAGCGCGGTTTTGACACAGTGACTTGCTTCGGCGGCGAGCGAGCGACCCAAAATGGCGGTGCCAACGTATACGTGTCTCTACCCTGTACGGCGGATGCGTGAATGAAAGTGTTCTAGGCTGCAGAGCGGTCGGTTCCTGCGATGTCATTGCAGACCCCGAAAACAAACGATTTAGCGGGAAAATCAAAATTTTAACTTAAATTGTTTAATTTCTCAGTGAATAAATCATCGTTTGTATCCGGACAAGCGCTGGGGGCACTATAAAACACGAAATCTTTAGAATAAAACAAACTTGCATTTTCTCTTCATGGCTCCTTTAAGCATGGGAGCAGCTGGTTGCATTGCAAATATGCCAAGGAGAATATGAATTGCAGGTTTGTTTTGCCTTTACGACTTCCCTGCATTTCTGCTCTAGCTGTTTGGGATTTTCGAATTCATCAGCCACACACATAAACATAAATAATGGTGAAATATTACTGTTGTCATTTATGTCTCTCGAAAGTTCATTTTTAGCCATGTATTTATTAAACGTTATCAATAAGGTTCTAGTAATGCTCTTCACATATTAAGAGTACTAGTACAGTGAAACCTCGATGTAAAAAACTCCAGTGTAACGAAACCCCCGATGTAATAAACCAGGTAATTTTTTTTAACTTCAAGTGTATGCACACCATGTATTTTCACCCGCTGTGTAATGAAGTCCCGTTGGCTGCAATTTCAATGTAAGGAAGTTTCATGGGCAACTAGGCACGAAATTTTGGTTGTAGAAGTAGATTTTGGGAGACGCAATCAGTCGGCGGCATCTTAGCCTTCAACCCAATGTCCCGGCTAATTGTGGTCGTAGCGCCATATCTTCCCCTGGCGAGCCTAATTGCCATAGCAAGATCGCCGCCATCTTGAGCTTGGCGGCGTACTAATTGTCATAGCAACACCGCGAGGAGGCGCGAAATGGGGGGGAGGGTGCTGATGCTTTCCTCCTCTTGCTTCTACCCGGCGCTCTGCTGCTGGCCCCGCGCCCTTTGCGCCGCCCGCTAGGCCTCGCCGGCCTCGCCAAGACCGGCGCGCAGTAAGACAGCAGCCGAAATCGCACTTCAACACTTTATTCATGTTACAAAAATACGACTGAGCACAACCGCAACGTGCCGTGATAAGCACTGGTGTACGACACGGCATAGCTTAAGTTGACATCGAACACGGTTGACGTTGTTGTCCTGCTCTTTGCACGACACCAGCGCTATTGTTCAGATTAAAGTCACGCTTTACGAACGAGTGTCTCACCTTTTGCTAACACTAAGCAAAATCACTTCTTGCTGTGCTTCGTCCCTGTGCATGGGGCATATAACCGCTCTTCTGTGGTCTTCGGAACGCTGACACAATTTCTACTATGCAACGACGTGCACGCGAGCCCCGCGGCTTCTCTAGCACACCGCCGCCTCTGTTGCTCCGGCAGCTGCGGCAACCGCTATCCCGTTGTCACGCATGCGCGCCTAAAGTCGCGCCGGGAAGAGGCAGAGTGGGAAAAACAGTGAGAGGAGGAGGAGTGTTTTGCTCGCCCAGCACCGCTGCGACTTGGAGCGGGTAAATCAAAGAGGAACTAGCAAAAAGTCACCTCGGACTGACGCAATCGCCGAAACAGGGTCTCGATAAAACAACGCGAACGGTGACACGGGCCGCCCACTGCCACGGATGCAGCTAGACACAGAGCCTGTGAGCGAGCTGCTTGCCTACCAACTGCGTATGGCGCCGCCGCCGCCACATGCCCCCACCTTGTTCTTCGTTTGAGTTCACTCACGCTTGTTGGGTTCTATCGTTCCAGCAAGTGCGTGGCAAAGTATTTGAGGGTCTTAAAGCTTTGCGCGCGCATTTTTTCACGGCCGCGTCTGCGATTGCGCGCAGGTGATGGCTTCTGCCTTGGCTAGAAACCGACTCGCGCCGCACATGACAGTGGGAGGAGCCTGGCAACTTGCACCAATGGGGTGCGTGCACCGTATGGTGGGAGCTTCGAAGCACTCGGGGATGCCCGCTGACCCCGCCAGAGACAATTAGGCTTACCACCGTGGAGGATATTTGATGGGCGCTTTCCTAAGTGGTGTGGATGCTGTTTTACAGTGCAAATCTCACCAACATTACTAGCTTCTTGCCCGCTTAAACAACTTCCGTTTGCCGCTTATGCTGCGTTTCAGCGAGCGGTTAGAAGCGGTCGCTGGAGCTACCTGCACCGCGCAGGTGGTCTTCTCCGCGGCTGCATCAGCGCACCTGTGGCTCGCGAGACGCATTTTTGCGTGCAGAAAATGCTCCATGCGGTTCACGCTTATGCCTGTGTAGACAATTAAGCTTCGGCAGAAATAGAAACAGTGCGCCAGCCATGTATGTGTGCCACGTTTTTGCTGGCAGGAACCGCTTCACACGGTTACCACTTAATTTTTAACCGCGAATTTCAGTCTAGTGAAATTTCAATGTAGCAAAGTAAATCACAAATTTTACCAACTTCGTTACATCGAGGTTTGGCTGCATATGTTTGCGAAAGCTTCAGAGCTGTGCTCAGTCTTCAGAAGGCATTTTGCTGGTGCAACAGGGCCCTTCTGATAACGTGTAATTAGCATGTTTAGGTATTTTTGTAGCAAAGAATTTCCTGGTTTCGGAGGCAGGGTGCAAAAAAGGCTTCAAGATAAATGTGCCCCGCCTGTGGATTCGTAACACATGCTGAAATTTTCGTAGAAAAGTCTTTTTTATTTCTTTCTTTAACGCGGGCTGCCATTGAGATATGGCAATCACACCCTCAAAATTTAATTGGCATTCTTACATGAACCAACTGAGCATTTTGACAACTACACTTGTGTGGTGGGAACTGCTAGTCCCATAAACGCAGGATGGATTTCTTTCTCGTAAATAAGCATGTGTGCATCATTTATTGGCACTGATCATTGGCAGCAGGGACAGTGCAACTTTTAACATTCTGAGCTACTGTGGGATTTCCAAGCAGTTTCACCACATTTATGTTTCTTCCACCCCCTTCCCCACCAAAAGTAAGAAAAAAAAGACTAATGTTTTTAAACGTCATGTTGTCTGCAACGTCTGTTTGGAGGTTATAATTTTGCTTGATTTGAATGTAGATGCGTGCGTCTTTCAGTCATTTTCTCTGATGCAACCTTGTTGAAACATTGCACAGGAACATTGAAGAGGTCGTTCGTTTTCCTGGAATTACACCACACCAGCAGCTGACATATGCCACCAAGCAACTCATTGCTAGGGAGGTGAGTGTCTCTCTCTCTCTCTCTCTCTCTCTCTCTCTCTCTCTCTCTCTCTCTCTCTCTCTCTCTCTCTCTCTCTCTCTCCTCTCTCTCTGCTCTCTGCTCTCTGCTCTGCTCTCCGTCTCGTCTGCTCTGCTCTCCTCTCAATAATGTTTGCTGAAACACCTCACATCCAAACGTTTATGCCTGAAGGGTAAAAGACGGGTTGGTTTTAATTTTCAACTACTTTAAGTTCCTTTTATAAACGTATTTATGTAGTAAATTTCCATTCTAAGCTTCCGGTTATTTATCTCGGTCATCAGGTCACTAGAAGCCATCTGAGACAGACATCGGCAAGCTTGAGCAATACCAGCTAGCAGGAAAACAGTTTAGACTAGTGAGACACAGCATAAACAGTTTACAAATACCCAGTTTGCTTTAAACATGGTTAGCTCTGCCTGTGCCACTTGCGTGCGTTGTTGACTGGGAGTTCGGCCATGTTGATCAGTCGTATCAGAGATCAGACATCTCCCGTTCAGTTGCGGGTGAATTTCATCATGGCGCCGATGCTGTAGCTGCATCTGACCCTTTGCGAGCTTTCTCTATGCCGACACCTTGTACAGACAAGGGTGAGCTGTGATTGGCTTCTTAACATTATGTCACTTCACGACTTGAGGAGGAAAGCCTTGGTGAAATGGCAACTGCATTTTTTTGTCTATTTGCCGATACTGTATAACGAAACGGCTATACATAGTTTGTTTATCAAGGTTCCACATTTCCAAATACACACACAGCACAATTTTTTTCAGTATCTCTTCACGACCCCTTTAATTAAGCGAGGGGCTTGAACTTGACACACTCAGTTTTTTACGGGGCTCTGTGCATGCCTAGGCATTGCCGCAGACCATTTATTGTGTTTTATTAGCGCAACACACGTGCTATGTCCCACTAATAAAACACAAAGAGCGAACGCTTCTGTGAAGGGAACGCTTTTCAGCCACTTGGATTCAGGAACCAGCTTCCAACGGCTAAGCCTACACCGGCTTTGCTCTGGGTCGAACTGGTATGTAGAAGATGCTTTAAAGTTTAAAACTTCATTGTGTCTTTATGGGGCCACAAGCAGCAACACATTTTAAGTCTTAATCAGTTGAAGATTTTTCTTCTGGAATCTTAGGATCACTGACTTGAATTGGCCTAGTAAGGCTATACGCGGCACTTTTAGTTGGGTTTTTGCTGATGTGTGCGTGTGTGTTGTGCTTTGTAGCTGGAAGTGGAGAAGATGAGGAGGAGCGACGTGTCGGAGACACCAGTTGTGAGATCCTCTTCAACAGGGGCAGCAGCCACGAGCTGGTCACCCAAACCTGCAGCAGCCAAGATTGCTGAGCAGCCAGCAAGGGTAAGGCCTTCAGTGCTACGAACTACAGTTAAACCTAAATGTAACGATCCTCTTTTTAACGAATTCCTGGATTTAACGAATTTATTTTATTCCCCAATGCCGCCTCGATAAAAGCTCATGTATCCATGTTATAAAGGTGGCGCGGTGATTGACCTTGATGTAACGAATTTCCAACCGCAATCCTTTAATATCTTCAGCTGCAGTTTTAGTAAAAAATTTTAAGCGTGAGGCGTAAGATTTGTAATAAATAAAGGAAGTGTGTGCTCGAGAGAGGACCACATGTGATCGTAACGGAGGGAAGAGAAGGTTAGTACAGGTGCTGACGTCACGTATTGTGATCCTGCTGCCGCTGTGTCGAGAAATGCATAGGGTCAGTACCCTTTCCAGAACTTCCCCATTCTATGCTGCTGCGCCTAGGTGCGCTCCCCCTTCTTCCCTGCTTCTCCTGTTCAAAGAACGCGCACTGGAGCACGCAAACGCTGAAGAAACCTGAGGACGCCATGATATCCTGCAAATCACTCGCCTTACCTGCAGCTATATTCGTCCACACCCAAAGCTCGGTCGGTGCAACGTACAAAAATTGTCTTTCCTCCCTATGCTATTGATGTGCTGTGCCCTGCGAGAAAGTCGCAGCGCAGATGATTCGCGAATTGCTTCGTCAAAGCTAAGATTCACGAGGTTGTTGAAGGTAAGTGTCTGAAGAGGAGAATTTAAATCCAGCAGAGGTGATCGAAACGTGGGACGAACTACACGCTAACGGTGGTGTGGCCTACAACGTTGAGCTTGGAGACTTGTTGTACGCTGATGAAAACACTTTGGCTGCAAAAGAAATGTCAGATGCGTTGCACATAGAAAGCGTTCAAGAACGCGCTGATGAGGTCGGTTCGGATGCACCATTTGCCGTGCCTGCCGCCAAGGGGGCGATGGACGCTTTAGACATTTCACGTCGTTATGTTGCGTGCTGGACAACGGAGCCTTTGCGGATTTAGTGTCCATGGAGCGCCATGTGATGTCTTCACTTGTACAGAAGTGCCAGAAGGCAAAAATCACCCTGTTTTTTTCTGTTATATGAAGTGTTTGAGAGGTGGTACAGACTGAATTTATACATAAACCCTGCATTCGGTTTTGTTCTTGTGTGATTTGTGCCAGCATTTGAGAGAAAACGGCATGTAATTAAAACCTGGATTTAGCAAAAAATTGTGAACTTTTTTAACTTTATTACATCCAGGTTTAACTGTATCATTGTATTGGTTCAGCTACAGTCCTATTGAGTGGTGCTGGAAGGCTCTGGCTTTTAACTCAATTTTAGGGGTGTGCAAATATTGAGCAGTAACTTTCGAATAGAATATTGATTCGAATTAAAAAAAAAACAGCCTAATATCAAATCGAATATCGAATAAAAATTTTTTTTTAGAGGCCTTGATTTTTCATAGGCTTTTTGCGCAAGAACAGAAGCTACCTTGCGTGTTCTGGAGCCAGGACGTTCTTTTTCAACCCGAAGAACACACTTTTAACTCTCATTCGCAGCAGTCCAGTTGGCGAACCACCATGATACTTCAGCAGCAAATCAGCAGGAATCCGGAATGAGGCTTCAGGAATCCGGAGTGGGCGCAATGCGCATTTGAAGGACGGTGTGCATCTGATTTGCTGCTGAAGCGAGCTCTTTGCAGGCAGGAAAAATATGGTGCGAAAACACGGCACAGCTGCAATCATGGATCACAATGAGGCTCATGCTCTGGCGGTTGTCAACTCAGAAGGCACACTTCTCACCTCCCTCATCACTCTCTCCACATTAACCACCACTGCTGAAGAAACTGCCATAGCCATCGCCGCTACCACTGGCTCTGAATACCTTCTAATTATCACAGATTCCCAGCAACCCTGCCATAATTCCCGCCTTATGCATACTCGCATCAATCAATCCCCTCCGCGAGCTCTACATCATCTGGACTTTTGGCTCCTCGTCTCTCAAGGGAAATGAGGTGGCTCACACTGCTGCCCGCGCCCTTTCACACCAGGCATTTCCCTCGGGGTCAGAACCGACGGCCCAGCCTCGTCCACCTCCAGCTGTTCCATCATGCTACCATGACATCCTCCACCATTATCGCAACCTTCGCCTCACCTTGCCCCAACCTCACCCTCAACTAAGCAAGGAGGAAGCAATCATCTAGCATCGATTGCAAACACCTATTACAATGCACCCATCCTCCACGCTATCTCCCCTACCCAATACCCCCTCACCTGTAACTTCTGCCCCTCTCTAAATACTACCTACCACATGGTGTGGGCCTGTCAAAACATCCTATCGCTTACCCCGAATCCCAGACCTTCCCCAGAGCAGTGGGAGGGCCTGCTGACCAGCTCCCGTCATGCTGGCCAGATCTTTCTGGTCAGCCGTGCCAGGGCTGCAGCCAAGGCTCATGGGTACCTGGACTGAGGCGAACCCACCCCACCGAGTGACGGCTCAACGGCCACCGTTTGCTCTATTAAACATTTATTCTTTCTTAGACCATTAAAAATCTGTCAATTTCCTCGCAGTAACAAAGGAGTTCAGTCTGCTTGGGAAATACGAGATCTTAGGCTCAAATTACACTTTAAGGCAATTAGCTATTTTGGTCTAATAGCCTTTATCTGCCTCCTCTTTCCAGGCATTCCAGTAAGTGCAGTGTGCAGTAAGTGCATCGCTGTGCATGAGCAAAAGTAGGTTTCAGAATTTTGCGCCACATGGTTTGGACGTAGGGACAGACTTGAGTACTGCGAGTGTCCTTTCAAGGAGCACCCAGTTTACCAGTGCAATTCAGCCCTTAATTCCTCCAACTCTTGGTGCGCAGGCGTGTGTGGACTTCTTTGGCCGCGTGATCCAGAAACCTCTGGCGGCACCGGTGGCAGGTGGGTTTCTTGTTTATCTTGTCCTTGGCACTATGGTCACTGCTGGCCTGGAGTGCATCTTTACCGTGTTCATGTATGCTGTGCCGAGACTTTGCTCAATGCACGTTTTCCCAGTTCAGCCGGCTGGGCAGAATGGCCGCCTGAATTGGTGTCTTTCGCTTAGGGCACTCCGCCAAATTACATTGCACTCAAGTAAAGATGCCTATCCTAACAAAGTCCGGGATCCGCCGTTGCCCAGCGAGAACCTCTCAGACGTTGAGGGCCACCCTGGGAGTAAGTTCTGCAGAACTCCTTGTAATCCCGCACCTTCGCCCCCAAGTCACTAGGTTACAAAGGCTCATCACTTCCCTCGGCCAGCGACCAGCTTGCATTGTAGGCCCCGTCCAACCAACAGTTACAGAGGTTCGCTACGCCCCCGGCCTCAGGGTGGTGCACCCGCTGCTTTGGCAACAGTCCGCCCACATTAAAACGATCTGTACGCATAGGTGCAGTAGTTACCACGCTACACTGACACCCCGGTTTGGCCTCCATACACGCTAGATTACAGGGGCGCACTGCCACCCCCAGACATTGGCCTCATCTTACTCTGGATTACAGGGGCACGTTACCTCCCCCAGCCATTAGGTGATCCCACTTGCCATGCTTCCGCACGGGAAACAAGAGACTCATAGTTACTCAAATAAGTCATTGTTTCAATTAATATCTGAAACATTCAGGTTTGAGATTTGAATAGAAATTAATAACTGATCAAATAATTAGGTTCAAAGTTTGAATTCTCAATATTCAAATCCCCAAATAATTTGAAACATAGAATGTGAACGCAGCTTTTGCACAGTGTTGTCTGTGCTCACCTGATTGGTGCGAAGTTTACACGCACATAATTTGGCATCCGACCTTTGTTCCGAGCTCAAAGTCACATCTATGAAAAGCACGATAAGGCAGCTTGCTCAGTAGCTTTTAAGAAAGTGGGGAAGTGTGACGAAGTCGGTAAAATTCGTAATTTACTACGTTACATTGAAATTTCGCTACATTGAAATTCGCGGTTTTAATGAAGTGTTCATCCCGTGCAGCATTTCCTGCAAAAGAAAACGTGGCGCGCATATACGGCTGGCGCACTCTTTCTGTTTCTATCGGAGCTTAATCGTTTACGCGGGCATCAGAGTGAACCGCATGGAGCGTTTTCTCTCCGCAAAAGCGCGCCCCGCAAGCCACTGGCGCGCTGACGCAGCCGCGGAGACAACCCGCGCGATGTGAGTAGCTACAGCGACTGCTTCCACTCGCTGAAACGTAACTCGAGGGGCAAATGAGAGGGGCATGCGAGAAACACAGCGGATAATGTGGGCGAAATTTTCACTGTAAAGCGTCATACGCGCTGCTTATGAAAGCGCCCATCAAATATCCTTGGCATGCCCGAGCGCTTTGAAGCTCCCGCCATAGGGTGCGCGCCTCCCCATTGGCGAAACTGGTCAGGCTCCTCCCACTGCCGCGTGCAGCGCGAGTCACTTCCTGGCGCAGAAGCTGCCGCCGGCGCGCAATCGCGGACGCAGGTGTGAAAAAAACGCGTGCACAAAGCTCATAACGATTCACAAATGCTTGCTGGAACAATGAAACCCAACAAGCATGAGCGAACTCGAACGAAGGGCAAAACGACGGCATGCGGCGGCGGCGGCCCCGCAAGAGGCGATTAGGCTTACCACCGCGGAGGATATTTGATGGGCGCTTTCGTAAGCGGCGCGCATGACGTTTTACTGTGAAAATTTCGCCACTGTTATCCGCTTTTTTTTTCTCGCGTGCCCCTCTCATTTGCCCCTCGAGTTGCGTTTCAGCAAGCGGTTGGAAGCGGTCGCTGGAGCTACCCACAGAGTGCGGGTGGTCTCCGCGGCTGCGTCAGCGTGCCTGTGGCTTGCGGGGCGCGTTTTGAGTTTTTGCGGGGAGAAAACGCTCCGTGCGGTTCACGCTGATGCCCGCATAGACGATTAAGCTCCGACAGAAACAGAAACAGTGCGCCAGCCGTGTATGCATGCCACGCAGTTTGTAGGCAAGGGGCTCGCTCACAGACCCGTGGCTCGCTGCATCCGCGGCATTGGGCGGCCCGTGTTGCCATCCATTCGCGTTTTATTGAGACCCCATTTCGGCGCTTGCGTCTCCCAAAATATACCTCTACAACTTAAATTTCGTGCCTAGTTCTCCATGAAACTTCGTTACATTGAAATTCCGGCAAACGGGACTTCGTTACACAGAGGGTGAAAATACATGGTGTGCATACGCTTGAAGTTACGAAAAATTCCATGGTTTGTTACATTGGGGGTTTCGTTACATCGAGGTTTAACTGTAGTCGACAGAACATGAGCTTGGTTATAGACAATGACACTTGTACAGTGGAACCTCGCTGATACCCTATTTTCGCACGTATAACCCGCACCAAAATGGGAAAATTTCAGTGGCACAGTAGGGGTGTGAATAACACGCGGGTTTTTTTCTTTAGTGTAGCTTTGCGACAGTGCGTGTTGTGCTGTGAAGCTACTACGCTGTAACACTGACTAAGCCTTCCATGGCAGTGATCGTGCAAAACATACGAGGATGAGAAAAAAAAAAAGGACGAGTGCACTCTAACAACTGAATTTTATTATTGAATTGTGACTTTCGCCTTGCAGCCAGTGTATTCTACTTGCTAAATATACGCTTTTTCTGTCTACATATAGTATGCGATGTGTTACTTGAGCAGTAGCTTTGGTGCAGGCTTTCCTGTATCAAATGTACGGGCAATACTCGAGGATATTTTTTTTCTTTTCCGGCGGGCCGAAAGTGGGGGTGCGGATTATTTATTTATTTATTTATTTACAGATACCTCAAAGACCCCAATGGGTGGGGTTTTACATGAGGGGTGTTGAAGCACGAAAATTACACAACAACCGAACAACAACAACAACAACAAAAAAAAACGTACAAGCGCATCACGAATACAGAGGGTATCAAGCACGCTCTGTTGATAAAAAAGCATACAATGCCAACCAACGAAGTAGATAACACCACTAAAGATAATCGCATACACGACACAAAAATAATCAGTGCAAAAGTTTTTCTACGGCAGCTTTGAACTGAGTCGGGTTTGTTTGGGTGACGACACTTTCGGGAAGGCTGTTCCATTCAATGGCTGTCAAAACAGGAAATGAATTTAGATAGGCGGTCGTGCGTGCGTGAGGTGGGTATACTGCTTTTGAGTGGTTAAGGCGATTCGATGGGTGGTGAGCAGTTTTTATACAGAGGCTTTCGCATGATAACGAGCAGTAGAATTTGTGGAAGAGGGAAAATCATGCTACTGTACGTCGTGTTTTGAGACTTGGCAATTTAGCTTTACGTTTAAGATGTGTTACGCTTGTGTGATATGAATAATCGGAAAAGATGAATCTGGCCGCACGGTTCTGGACGGATTCGAGGATGGTACATGAGTTAGCTTGCGGTAAGTCCCAGACTGCACACGCGAATTCCAGCTTAGGGCGAACAAGCGTTTCGTAGGCCAATAATTTAACTGTGGACGGAGCCAGGTTTATGTTACGTCGGAGGAAGCCCAGCGCGCGATTCGAGTCACTGGTAATGCGATTTATGTGGGATGTCCATGAAAGGTCATGAGAAATAAGAAGACCTAGATATTTAGTGGATGAGACAGGAGATATAGCGGAGCCACTTAAGAAATATTTGTACGTGGAATAGGAGTGACGCCTGTGGAATAAAATGATGGATGTTTTGTGAACGTTTAGAACCATGAGCCATTTGTTGCACCATTCATCTATCTTCCTTAGGTCTTGCTGGAGTGCTATGTTATCAGTGGGATCGATAATGGGGCGATAAATGACGCAGTCATCCGCGAACAACCGAATGCTTGAAGAAATATTATCTGGTAGGTCGTTGATGTATATGAGAAAAAGTAAGGGCCCGAGGACCGTCCCTTGAGGAACACCTGAGATGACAGGGGATAAGGAGGAAGAACTGTTGTTAGCATAGACGAACTGCTGTCGGTTAGTTAAAAAGTTTGAAAGCCATACAAATGCATGTTCATCAAGGTTTAAATGTGAAAGTTTAGATAGCAAACGCTTGTGAGGAACTTTGTCGAAGGCCTTCTCGAAATCTATGAAAATAGCATCGACGGGGACGTTAATGTCTAATTTACAATTTATGTCACTTAGGAAGAGTGCCAATTGAGTGTCGCAGGAGAGACCTTTTTGGAAGCCATGTTGATTGGGATGAAAAAACTTCGCCGATTTAAGAAAGCTAGCTATGTGCGTGTAAATGATATGTTTCATTATTTTAGAGCAAACACATGTAAGAGAGATTGGACGAAAGGCGTTATCTGAGGCTTTCTTGGGGACAGGCACAACTTTTCCTGTTTTCCAATCTTGGGGAACGGAACCTGTTGAGAGGGACTGCTGGAAAATATGTCTAAGAATGATGCTAGTGAGGTGTTTGGTGTTTTTGAGAATTTTTGCATTGATGCCATCGACGCCTGAGGCCGAAGATAGCTTCAGGGAGTCAATGACGTTTGAAATGCCGTGTGGTTGGAATGTAATGCTCGGCATGATGGAATAATAATAAAGCATAATGCTCGGCATGATGTAATGCTCGGCATGATATGCAGGGACAGGCTATACGCGGGAAAATACGGTACGTCCTTTGGTATTATCACAACCGACTTCTTATGACTTATCGCCGCTGTCCCGGTAAACTTTCGATAGAAACAATGCATTAAAAAACCCGATGATATGACGCTCAGGTTCACACGGTCAGCTTCATACAACGGACCCTGGCGGGGATCGACTGGTGTTTTTCCCATATTTTACACTGCCTCGCCTTCTCATCCTGACCTTTCTTTATTTTCAATACCCATTTGACGGGGCTTGATGTGTGAAGGCCCGCAGGCAGGCCAGACCACTTGCAAGCAAGCAGGCGGGTACTGGCGGGCGGGAGTTAACCTTCAGCGGCCCCACACGGCAGCAGAACACCAACGCGCCAACCGCAAGAAGTCAAAGTCCAGACAAGTGGCACACGGGACTGCGAATTCGAATATACCATCAAGCCGATTAACATGAAAATACATACAACGCAACCCAACACCCACTTTCGCACCCGCTTGATTCAAGTTGCTTCCTTTCATGGCGGTCTCTCTCCCCCTCTCTGCTCTCTGCTTATCAGTGTCTTTCAAAGCCACATTATTGCTCCCCTCCTTTCTTTGCTACCTTTTTTGCATCGCCACCTCGTGCTATCGTTCATTTTGCTTGGCCTTGGCAGTTTCACACTCTCGCCTTTTCCCCTCTCAATTTGCTTGGCCACGTCGGCCCAGTGATGTTACCTGAGGGGAATTTTCCCTTTTTCAGGGAATTTTCATTTGCAACTTTAGCTAAAAGGGAAAAAGGAAATAATTAATAGATCCAGGGAATCTTTAAGTCGTGGAATAAAAAAAAAGCAATGTCAGAAAAGTGGACCTGAACACTTCGTAGGATTTATGTTCAAATATACGCAATCGTGTTCCCGCAGGCCACAAGCATCCGAGACTGCTTCCAATTCAGTCCATAAAACAGTTTCTTCCTTCCTTGAACAGGGAAGAACAGTGAAAGAGCTATGAAAGAGCAGTGAAAGAGCTAGTGGCTGAAGGGCTGAAGCCTGTTTGCATGTATTCCTGCACAATATACAAAAATGTAATTCGGGTGTGCCTTATTCTGCGTGCTGTCAACAAGAGATAGGGCCAGCAGTCCCAGCGCTGAGCTAAAATTACCTCAATTACCCAACATTTTTTTTTTCCTAACAGGCAGTTTTAACTTAGAGCTGTAGCATGCAAAGTAAGCATGCTGTTTGGTACAAAATGTGGAATACATAGTCAAATGCTACTGAGCGGCAGATGTGGAATTTACTTCATTCTGAAACTCCGATTCTCTGAACGACGTCTGTGTTCAAAAGGCTATGTAAACTAGGCATAGGTGGCACTGGCTAACACGCAAAGCCGAACAGGAGTCCACGTAAAGATCTATCAACTGAAAAAAAAAAAAGAATGCGGGGAAATTTGTAGGGAATTCGTAAGAAAAGTGTGGGAAAACTTTCTAAAAATAGGGAATTTCTTAATCTAGAAATAGGAATTTTTCTCCCCGGTATAAAACATCACTATGTCAGCTTTATCTCGTGCACGCGAGGCACAGAGCCAGCAGGGTATAAATAGCGCCGGATGGCACAGGGGTCGCGTAGCGCACGGTGCATGGCTGGCGGGCTAGCACAGATGGCATAGAGCGGACGGGGCGGGGCGCAAGGTAGGCACTTTATTTTTAGGAACTTGAGATTTTAGTTAAGAGTTCGCAAAGTACGCGAGAACGCGCTAAATATAATAGCCTAAATAAGTTCTTAGCCCACCTGTTGCGTGAGACTGTCTACTAGGCCGGCATTTACCCGTACCCCGATCATACGGCACCCCAATCGTATGATGCTTTTGCGCGGTACCTTGAAAGTCATATTATCGGGGTCACACTGCAGTGCATTGTAGCTATTACTTTAGTGGTGGTTTATGTTGGGGCCAGCTGCAACAGGAGGAGGTTTCTTCCGGTACTTGTAACGCAGTGCCCCCTATTTATAAATAAGCCCATCGAAAGTGTAGAAAAAAGAAATGCAGCTTTCACATGGGTATCAGGTTAACCTGTGCGAATAATGATTTTTGCTTTCTAAGGGAATACAAAGGGAGCCATTCTTTTGTTGGAATAGCTTCGAATCGAGGCAAATATTTCAGGATTTTCAGTGTGAAAGCTTAAATTTAGTAACGAGCTAGAAATTTAGTAACACTTCAGTAACTAGCTCATAAGAAAAAAGGGTGAGGGGAGGGGTGCAGTTACAGTTGAACCTCGTTATAAGAGACATGGATGTAAGAGACAGATGGGTATAAGAGACACTATTCACCCACGTGGTTGGATGCCCTATCTTTCCCATTAAACTGACCTCTTTTATAACAGACATTGGATGTAGAAGACAGTTGGTTATAAGGGGCAAGTCATCCTCGAACTGTAATCAATAATCTTGCTTGTAACAGACATTTTAACTTCAGACGCAGTGCCACCAGTCACTAATTGCAGTTGCTTCCATTGTGGAAACACAGCTGGACGACAGACCCCTGCAGTCGCTGTTTATTATAACTTCAGCAAACACACAGTGGTTCAGGCAGCTATGAAATGATGATGAGAAGCCCTGCCAATGGAAATGCAACTTACAGAAGTGGTTGAAGCTTACTGCCATCCATTGGATGGAGCGCAATTGCACATGCGGGCTCTCCCATTCGCGTATCTCCCAATCAAGAACCATCGCAGATGTTGAGTCCTGCAAGCGTAATGAATAGCCTGAGCACACAGCGGAAGAAGCTGTGCACTCTGGCTATTCATCAGGCTTGTGAACTCAACATTTACGGTTCATCTTCCATAAACAAGGAAAGGAAAAAAAAAAGCTTGTAGAATCGGTTGTAAAAAACAGTGTAAATACAGTCATAAAGCAAACAAAGATTCAGAACTCTTTCATAAATTCTGGGGCCCAACATAAATTAGAATGAATCTTTTAAAACATGCTGTAGCGTTCTTTTGAGCTTATTTTAGCCATACGGTGCCCACATTGAACTAGGGTCTGATCAGTTAGTGAAAACATGGTTCCCTGCTTATAAGAGACATCTCGTATAAGAGACAGAAACTTCTCCCCGGTACGTGTCTCTTATAAAGGGGTTCAACTGTACCAGCTTTTGTACTTTTTTTTATGGCATAAAGCAAGCAACAATGCTATCCTGCAGCTTTGAGCTTCCTTGATAATATTAGAATTCATGTGGAGAAAACTTTTTTTTTTTTTTTTTTGTCTCAAGTAACTTCAACTATAAGCATCGCAGTTCTGGTGTAATCAGGGTGTAGATGGTATTTACATAAAAGTTTAGCGGGAGATTTCTTCTTTTGGCAACACTGAAAGCCACCATGGCAGTGCCCGCAGTGTCTGTTCATGCGTCCGCATTGTGCACGCAAAAAAAAAAAAAAAGCTGGCCCCGGCGTCCGGCGTCTGCACATTGTTAATACCCGATTCTCAGCCGTGACGTCAACAGACATGAATAATCGCAGTGACATTGTGTGGGGAGGATCTACTTGCCCTTAAGAACTCTGAATCAGCACCAAAGAATGGAGCCACATTTGCAAAAGAAAGCAGCACGATGCACGAAATGCCTGCGCTGCAGCACAGTTGCCTGTGAACACTGATATCAACACAGGGGTGCTGCACTTTGCCCACAGCAGAGACGTTCAGTACGAAAGTGAAACAATGCCTCTGAAGAAATTGTGAGCGTTCATGCACACGGCGATTGAGATACAATGGTAGTGCTGCAGTGAGCGCATTTTTAGCTGGGAGACTAGCGAAATCTAGTGGCAAGTGGCCGAATGTACGAAATCGCCTTAGCAAAGGGAATGCAAAGCCACTGGCATGGCAGCGCACACACATGGTTGCCGGCTTGCGTGCCATGCCAGTGTATACAACCTATAGGTATTCTGATGAAATATGAGCATTTTGTCTCTAAACAAAAAAAAGCACTAAACTTTTATGTGAGTTCTGGGGAGGAAACTTGGAGTTTGGGGCAACACAAGACGTAAATCACATGCCTGACTGAAAAAAACCTTGTGGGCTTACCCACACCCCACACGCGCCATCAACCCCACTTTGCAAACCCCTGCTCATGGGACCCTGTCTAGGTGCTATGTATGCTGTGAGATTAAAAAAGGTTTAGGCTGCTCCCCGAGATGCCAAGGTAAACCTAAAGGGGAGTTGCTACAGCGCTCAAAGCCCGGTTCGCTCAGTCGGTAGAGCATGAAACCCTTAATCTCAGGGACGTGGGTTTGGCCACCACGTTGGGTGCCAATGTGGGCTAAACGGGGGTTTTCTATACCCTGAGATGCCAATGTGGGCCTAAAGGGTGTAGCTACGGTGCTGAAACCCCAGCTAGCTAGCTACGGTAGGCAACAGCATACTCCTAAATCCCCAAGAGTTCATGGCATCCGAGGAAGGCCATGATGGGTTCGACCCGCGAACAAAGCGACAACAGGCTCGAAAGGGCCAGGGCAAATCAGGGGCTTTATTAGCCGAGTGGTACAGTGCATTGTACCATTGGTCATTAAGAGTAACAGAGTGGATCCCTAGAGAAGGCAAGCGTTGCAGGGGGCGGCAGAAAGTTAGATGGGCAGATGAGATCAAGAAGTTTGCGGGGATAAATTGGTCACAGTTGGCACAGGACCGGGGTAATTGGAGAATAATGGGAGAGGCCTTTGCCCTGCAGTGGGCGTAGATAGGCTGGTGATGATGATGACAGCGCATTGTGGTTACAACAGGGCCAAGAACTACAACTCGGCTCCGTAAGAGCCGGGATTGCTGAGGCTAAACACAGGCCGTGAGCGGGGTGGCAAGGCGCTGGCAAGGTGGTGACGGCCAGCGTTTCCCCTCATGATCTCCCCCACGTGAAGCACGCGCCATGCTTGAAAAAGCACGGGGAAAGGAGGAATGGTCATGTAAAAATGGTTTGCAAACTTTTCCTGTGGCATAAAACAAGCACAACAAAGCTATACTGCTGCCCTTATCTTTATTGATATTAGATTTTACATGGGAGCAGCTTTCACCTCTTGTGATGACTTCAACCACAAGTGCATCAGTGTGTTGTTGTAGTTACGCCATAGCTATATATTTTGACAAGCTATATGTTTAGGACAATTCCTTGTGAACAAGAAACGGAAACGGCAGTTTCATAGACCTTCGTGTAAGCTCTAAAAAAAAAAAGAAGAGAGAAAGCCCGCAGTGTATGGGGCAACGAAAGGTATGAAAAATTAACTTGACCCATAACCCTCTGCCGCGTGCCTTCATGGCGTGGTGGCATCATCTCCACATTACACTTGTTTGCCGCTACCTTTCCCAGTACTCACAACCCATGAATTTTGCTTTTAAAGAGCACTTGCGCTGCACATGTCTTTGCACGCACCCACCACGACCTTAAATACGGATTCTGAGAAACACTTGTCGTGCCTAATATAAACTTAGTATAAAAGGAGTTGATATCAATGCCGTGGAAGTGTGTGGTGACATTCACAGCAAACCAGTTTCATGAGTACTGCAGTGTCAACACCTGCTTGTCAAGAAAGTTTTATTATGGTATCTAGGAGAGGTGAAGCTAGACAAATTCTTCGTTTTTCATATGTCCTATATAGAAAAACAAATGAACAACATTACTGGTTTTAAAGAAAAGATCAATTTGCTCATCATTTAATAAGAAAACCGGTGCTATGACACTATGAAGCTGGGATTTCTTATATAGAGAGCATTGCCTGGGGAAGCTTGAGCGCGACCACGAAAAGAGGTGCACAAGAGCGAAGTTGGCTCAATCCTAAGGCGTTGCCCACATGGGCCTCTCTCTTGATACTTAGCCACATGTCACTGTAGCTGTGTGGGAAAGCCCATCGCAGGCAGTGGAGAGCGCCAGTGCATGTTTTTGAACTTGAAATACTTCGAAAATTTATTCGAAATTTTCTAATACTGCTATTTGATTCGAAGCCCAATTGAATATTGTCTTGTAGTTCATACCACAAGCTACGTGCAGCACTGTGGAGGCTACATTGTTGTCAACAGTACGTCCACTGAGGGCGCCTAATGCATCATGAAGGGCGCCCTGAAAGGGTATTTCCCTCCCCCCTTTCGGCAGGTGGAATTGCAAAGGCCCGGGCGCCTTTTGTCGGTTCCATCGATATTCGAAATTTTCGAATATTTGCACATTCCTTGCAATTAAATATGATTTCGTGAAGTCATCCTCAAATGAGGTTGCTCAAAATTGGGCTTACTAGCAGAGCGTGTAGCTACTATGCAACTCACCTGAGTGCAGCAATTTGGCTCCCTCTTTTCAAGAAATGTGGGCCTTTCATTGCGCTCTTCGTAATTTGGGGCTGCTTTGACCTTGCCTTGTGGGGAAGCCAAGTTTCTTGGAGGAGGCCCAAATCTTGTTGGTGTGAGCTGCTGTCTAGCTAGGTTGACAGCCGCCATCAATGAATTCACCATTTCATTTTTTTTTTTTTAAGAACTGCTGGTGCTGTACAAAAGGTAGCATTGGTATATGAGGGTAGTACCACTGAGTTCACAGCCATGAAGAACGGTGGGTGGTCTTTGGTATATATTTTAGAAGCGGTGAGGGTTTAATTTTATAATTTTGAAGTTTGAACAGACAAGGCCCTGAATGTTAAGAAATGCCAGCTTTCGTTTTTGAACATGGTTGCGGAAGCAACATTGGAGTGTTGGTATATGCTTTGTCAGTCTTGCATTACTCTTTCTTTCGGCACATTTTGAAGTGATTTCGTTCACTAATAAAACGAACGATCTGTTCACAATTGCCAAGAAACACTCAACTTCTGACTAACTGGAATGTGGCTGCGTCAAGCAGCACCAGGTGATGCATTTTTCTCAGTGGGTGTCACTTCTCTTTTGACTTAGTATGACTTTTCTTGGGAATACTGTGTTTCTTATTGGCTATTGTAATGTTTGTCTGACCTGCAAGCTTGACTTGTTTCGTTACCTTTCAGCGGCGTCAAGTACTACATGTGCTGCGAGGCCCCCATCGCAGGTCTGGTACCAATTCAAGGAGGGCTTCAGCAATGCTGTCCGAAGGACTGTGCGGATTAAGGATCTCCTGTAGCATTCACGTCACAAGCCTCATCGTGCATGTGCACGTAAATGTGTGCGATGAACGGAACCCACTGCTGAGGCAGCAGCTACAATGCCTCGCTTTGCTTTTTGTTTTTAATTTATATACACGAGAGTGCGTATGGAAGATTAATAAACTTTTTTTAGTGAAAGTCCCGCGTATTTTTGTTTGAGTAAAATATCAGGAACGCCTAGCATCTGAACTCGCATGGTGACGCCATGTATAACCGCCGTGAAGCACAGCTAGGTACCACATAAGTGGAATACTGTAGAAACTCAATGATACAAATGTCTTGGGGTGAGTGAAAAATGTTTGTATCAGTCCAAATTCGGATCAACGGAAATTCACATGAAAACGCAAAGAAAAGATGCATTTGTTTCCAATTCTCGCACCTGCTGCATGTTTGTGTCTTTTTCATAACTTTCAGATTGCTAAAAGGCTGATTTCTTCACTGCTGTGTTAGTTGCACAATAAATGCACTGTGCAAAGGTGAGTCTTCGCACTGCCTTTTTTTGATCCGCGGTGACGATTATGTGAGGCATTCCACACACCAGGCCTGTTCTGACAGCAAGCCACTTACTGTCTTGCAAGTGGCCCGACCGATGTTGGTTTATGAATGAAACTTTGGTTTCTGGTTTGTGAATGTATGGTGCCCTTATTGTAAGCTTGCCATTGCTGCTCAAATGTCACACTTAGCTACATCAAAGGCAATCAGATAAGGGGTAATGTGCTAGCAGAAGTGGTAGAAAAAATGTGTTGTGTGTGGAGTGGGATGTCTTCCATAAAGAAGTAATTTGGCTACGTTTTTCTGCAAAAAAAATAGAAGCTGTGTTGATTATTTGAGGGTTTATAGAATTCACGCACGTACTCTTCGCACTCATTCTGTGAAAACAAAAAGGAAGAGCTACGGTCTCTTTGTAAAATGTGCCAGGAACTACCAGGAGGTCAGAGTCAGCCACTTGCCTAGGAACTGGTGAATTATTATGGGCTATGGCCACCCTTTTACTGTATTTTGAGATAAAGTGTAATCTCTAACTCCTCCTTTCCTCAGTGTCAGTCTCCGAGTAGATCGGGGACACCGCCTTCAAATGGGTGGTTCAGTTCATTGGCGAGTCTGAGTGGCATTCTTGTGGACCTGAAGTGTAATTGAGGTCACGAGAACAGCTTTTTGTAACAAGCTCTTTCAGAGCAAAATCTATAGTTCCCTTTGCATAATAGATGCAATCCTCCCAGACAGAAAGATTTTGCTGTTTGCTGCTCTGTCCCTAGACAAAGAGTTTTACTCACGAGAAAAAGGGAGCGACCAGAATAAGTTTGTGAACTTTTTCTTTTAGTTTATTTTTATCTTGTTTAAGTTTAATCTGTGCCACAGCAGGATATAGTTCATTTTGGATACGAAATACGATCTGCGTACAGGTTTGCAGGGTATTATCTTACCTATTTTCTTGCCACCTCTTTTCTAGGAGAATGTTGATGAGTTTTTCTTGTCACTGAAGTTTTATCTGACTTAGTTTCAGTTTGCGGATTTGGCTCATTTCGAAAAAAAAAACACCTCATATATATACAGCACATACTGCAGACAATTTTTCGAATCCTCTAAAACAACTAAAGAGCTGGACATTACCTGCCTTACATACATCTGGCAGTGAAAAATACAAGGCAATACTATTTAGCCAAGTGTGGCTAGACCACAGAGCAAGAATTATTGAGGCGCAACAGGGCTTGCTCCAGCGGCGCGATAAAGTCACGGCGCCGGGCACGGCACCGATGCGCCCTCTGTCGCGAGGCGCCAAAGGGAAAAGGCTCGCCGGTTCAAGGTCAATCAGTGCATTGGCGGTGAAATGTTTGACAAGCGCCCCCAGGCTCTGACGTCGGCTTAGGGACTCGCGCCGCTGTCGTCTACTACACTCCGCTTGTGAGGGCAGCAGTACCTGTGCTAGAAATCGCCCGCTTTGATTTTAGTGCATTAAAAAGCGTATTTCTAGTAATTCAGTTATTTTGCCAGCTTCTGACACATTTGAATAATTTGAAGCCGTATCCCGCACAAGTTTGCAACACACCACGAGAAAGAGAACTTTCTTCAGAGCATCGGTCAGACTACCGCGTGTAATTCGTCCTTTCTAGCTTATTCGCGATGTGCAGCGCTAGAAGCTCTTCGATAAGTATTCAAAATGCGTAGGCTTCCCTACAGTATTTTTAGACGCTCTTATGAAGATTCAACAGTTTAATGCTACGTACCAAGCAGAGGGCCCGTACACGCGCATCGCACAGCAGGAAATAAAGCGGCTGTCTTTTATTTCGTTCGTTGTTGTTGACTTGTATCAGATGAGTGTTTTTTTATCTGTGTCCAACACATTAATTTTTCTGCACCATCACAAACGTCTTATTAGTAGTTATGGAAATGTTTGGGAGGCTCACAAAGATGGTGTTGATATTTTAGGCTTGTGGGAATATTCGGGGGCTTCGAATGGGGCGTTTTCTGTTCGCGGAAACGCGCCGCGCGTGTCACAGGCGCGGTGACGCTGCCGCGGAACCACCCGCACGCTGCACGCAGCGCGGCCGGCGGCGGCAACATGGCGGCAGCTGCGAAGTGGTGTCGGGAGCTAGGGCGACCGCTTCTAAGCGCTCTCTAAAATGCCGCTCAAGGCGCGCACGAAGTTGCTTGTGCTGTAAAGGAGCTTATAATGTGGGCAAAAACGGTACTATAAAGCGTGACCCGCATGGCGCGTTTTTGCACGTGATTTGGGCACGCCGGCGTTGTCGCAGTTGCGGCGCCGCTCGTGCACGAAAACGATCTATTCTCGTTGCTGTGGCGAATTTCCAAATGTTTGCAAGAGTCGAACTTCTCTTGTGAACGCCGCTTAGCATTTGGCAATATGTCGCAGCAGTGAATTGTTTCGGCGCACGGGCGGCGCCGCAACTGCGAATTCGCAGGCGAAATTCGCCCCATGTAGAACGGGCTCAGAGAATGACGCGCGTCGCGCGCGGCAGTGGGAGGAGCTTGACGACTTGCGCCAATGGGGAGGCGCGCGCCTCAAGGCGGCAGTTTCGAAGCGCTCGAGACAGCCGTCTGGCTCCGCCAGAGATGTTTAGGCTTACCACACCGGCAGATATTGCATGGGCGCTTTTACACTAGCGGCGCGGATGATGTTTTATAGTACCGTTTTCGCCCACATTATAAGCTCCTTTACCGCACAAGCAACTTCATGCGTGCCTTGAGCGGCATTTTAGAGAGCTCTTAGAAGCGATCGCTCCAGCTCCCGACACCACTTCGCGGCCGCCGCCGGCCGTGCCGCACGCAGCGTGCGGGTGGTTCTGCGGCAGCGTCAACGCGCCTGCGACGTGCGCGGCGCGTTTTCGCAAGCAGAAAACAACAGCCCGGCCGTTCCTGGAGAAAGAGCGACAAAGAGGGGAGAGAGAGCCCGTACGTCGCCGTCGCTTGCTCCCTCGGCGGTCGGGCGCCTCGCCGGCTCGGTTGTATCATCCGCCGGGCCGCACAGGTCCGTTTGTAAGAGCCGAATTTTTTTTTTTCCAATTGCAAACAATCCAATTTCGCTGGGACTTATCAGAAATTTGTATTATCCCAAAATTCGTATCACCCAGAAACGTATCATCAAGATTCCATCTGTATATAACTTTTTTATGAAGGTCCAGCCAGGCCCGGAAGCTCAGTGTCTCAGTGACAGGAAGCTCAGTGACACCTGACAGCTATTCGAATTCGCTTCGAAAGTATTCGACCCCAAGGACTATTCGCTTCAAATTCGCTTCGAACAAAAATATTACTATTCGCACAAGCCTAGGATATTTTCTTCAGGCCGTATGGCATACATTCTCTTCTTCACAAATTGGATTTCGTTATGGCTGCGTGAAAGAAGGTGCATATCGGCAACACGTGTTGTTTATTCACATTCAAATACAATGACAAGGTTTGTGCTACGCCACCGCGATCGCGGCCCATTCAACGTTGTCCAGAGTACTCGAAGGCGGCTTTTGTGCTTCGAATTACTATCGTAACCATCGTTATCTTAACGAACTGACTCTCAGCCCTAACAATTATGACATGATTACGGTATTGAAGGCTTGATATGCTCGCTAACGAACGCAATGTATAGTATACGTGCATATATTACAAGAATCGTTTGTTGTTTGTAGGGTTTAACGCGCCGACGCAACGCAGGCGATGAGGCGCGCCGTAGTGGAGGGCTCCGGATTAATTTTGACCGCCTGGGGATCTTTAACGTGCGCCGAAATCTCGTACACACGGGCGTTTTTGCTTTTCGCCTCCATCAGAAAAGCGGCCGGGAATCGAACCCGCGACCTCGGGCTCAGCAGTGCAACGCCTTAGCCACTGAGCCACCGCGGCGGGTATATTACAAGAATCAAGACCAATGAAAATTTCCAAGCAGCTCTTTATTGCTTTCGAACCCTTCCAGGCGTAAAGAACAAATCCTGGTCCACTCGGGACGGCGTTCTGTGAATTGAAGAAAATTACTCTTACTCTCTTGTCCTGGGCTGAGGACCTGGCCCAGTAATCAGGTCGATTTTTCTGTTAAATAAAGTTTTCTCCTGCTCCTACTCTTCCTCCTCTTGAGTGCAGACTTCCTATGACGCATATCTGAATATTTTGAAGATATGGCTGTGGGAAATGTACCCCGACAAAAAAAAATACCCCCCCCCCCCCCCCCCCCCCCATTTCCTCTGTGAACCTCCCGATTTTCGAAGTCCCAAGGTTGGGAGGTATGTGAACCGAGCGCAAAGAAACAGCAGGGAGAGCGAGCTCGAGTGAAGCAGACGACAAATGCGAGAATCCCTAAGCCGACGTACGTCACGGAGGCGCGCTTCGCAGCGCCGCCCGTGGTCCCGCTCACCGCCAATAGCCGGCTGCCGCTGTGGGCAGACGACGCCGACGAATCCCCCGCGCGACTGGACTTTCATTGGAGTCGGTTTGCGGCGGAAGAAATCATCGCGTTTCAAACATTTTTCGTATTTAACGAACACGAACCTACAATAAAAAAAAACGTGGTTGAGAATCTAGGTACGATTAGCTCCAGTGAATGATGGTTCTTATCCTCTATGCCATTAGTTCATATTTAGATTGTCCTAACTTCGCCGCCTTGCCTGTGCAACATGACAAGCGCGCGCAAATCTGAGAAGCCGCCCGCGATGAGGCGAGAGCAGCGAGAGTGGAACACTCGTGGCGGGAAGGCGGCGTCGGCAGACGTCGTCTGCTCCGGGATTCCTTCTAGTGCTTCTTTTCAAGCGCGGTACGGCTTGTAACTAGGGCAGTATTTATTAATAACTGCTGCTAAAATGTCCAGCACTTCTATTTATTTATTTTACAGAAAAAAAATTCTGGCAATTTTCATAATATCTTTGATGATATTACGATTTTTGTGCGTCGCGCCCGTGGAAGGACATGTAAACTATGGCAACGCGCTCGACGCGCCATCTGTTGTGCTGCTCCGCAAGCTGCATTTCCTCCTCGCCAGACAGTGACATTAACGCGCAGCCCGCCCGCGCTGTCCCAGGCTAGCAGATTCCCCTCGTCAAATACTTCTTTCTCCGTGGGCACAGCCGACGTGGGCGCCGATCGTTTCCGAGTGCTGCAAACGCTTCATGATTGCCTGCTTTATCCATTTTTTTTTTTTGGCGGACGACGCGCGGAATTTACAAATTTAGCACGGCTTTTGTCGTAGTTGATCGGGTGGATCGGGAAACGAGCCGCTGCTGACGGACAGTACGTCGCACTGATTGCGAGAGCGATGCAAAGAACGCAAGCTCCTCTTAATTAAGGGCAGCTTTGGGGCGCCCGCTATTGGAGAACCTTCGTCTCCTCCGAACGCCAGCTGATTTTTTTTTCCGCCTCCGCTGATGCGCCGCCACTTTCGTCCAAATGAATGAATGAATTTATTGTTAACAAAGAAATGAAAGAGCACCAGCAGGCGTAGTTTGTCTCACCTAAGGGTGGACACCGGAACGCCTGCTGGTGTGGGGGGTGTGGGGAATGGGGAACACAGTTGTACAGGAAAGGGAGGAGAGAGAAAAGGGGGGATACATATATACAGGAATAACAAGGACATATATGTACAATATATACAAGCTAAACGGTAAAACGCGAAGGTAAAAAAGCACACACACAAAAAAAAAACGGCCACAGTTCAGTTTAGCTGGGAGAAAGCGGAGAGCCGGGAGGAGTCCTGAGGCGCCCAGGTAGGACCCCAGGGCCTCATGGACTCCGTCCCGCTCTCTGGCACGGCCTGCATGGCGGCCACAGAAATTCTTCGAGGGGCCGAGCCCCTCCCCCGAAGGCGGCCAACAGTTCAGTCCCCCTTCCACAAATTGGGGGCACTCCAGGACCAGATGCGGCAGGGTCTGGACAGCCTCCCGGCAGTGCTGGCAGGACGGGTCATCGACGAGCTCCAGGCGGTGTTTTCGCTCGGCCGCGTCCTCACGCACCCCATGCGGAGGAGCAGGACAGCCGAGCGTTGCTGTCGGGGCGTCCGTGTGGCCGCACGGGTGGTGGGGCCTCTCCAGCGGCCAACCTCGGGTCAGGGTGCTGGGCCCGTACATGCCGCTGGATCAGCAGGCGGGCGTCATCCGCAGCTGCCTGGACTGCAGTGAGTGAAGGGGGCAGCTCATGGGCGTGCGCGACCAGCTCGTCTGCCCTCTCGTTGCCCTCCAGCCCAGTGTGGCCTGGTACCCACTGCAGCCGTATGCGAGCTCCCCGCTGAGCCAGCCGTGCCACCTTGTCCCGCACGGCCCACACCAGGAGGGAGCGCGGGTCGCCCTCCCGATTCCAAGTAGGGCTACTCGAGAATCGCACAGCAGGGCGCAGTGCTCGGGGGGTGGCTCCAGCTCCAGCTCCAGTAGAAGGTCCAGGCCAAGGCTTACGCCCACCATTTCGGCCGTGGCGGATGATGCGGCGTAGTGCAGCCGGGACTGCCTGGTGGCCTCCCCCAGCACTGCCGCCGCCGTGGCCGAACCCTACCGCTTCCGCACGGAGCCATCCGTGTATGCCAGGGTGTGGCCCTCCAGGTCGCCCCACACGGCGCTTGTGGACAGCTGTAGGCCAACATTCACCAGCTTGGCCCACACCGCGTCCAGGGCCGCCTGCAGCTGCAGCACGACGCTTCGGCAGCTCCCCTTGGGGCCCAGCACCCACAGGGCCACGTCGTCGGCGTACAGACATGTACGCCCTGTTTGCCCCTCCTCTGGACAGACTTGCGCGATTTTGAGCACTGCGGCTGCGGGAACTGCGGTTAGCGTGACCGAACTGAGGTGGCCAAGCTCAGTTTGCGTTAACCATGGTTACCGGGCAGGTGCGTAGCCAGGATTTTTTTTTCGGGGGGGGGGGGGGGGGCAAAGTTGTTCTCAAGCCCCCCACCCGACAGAACAAAAATTGCTGTAGTTTGCAAGGGTCCCTGAGGGCTATGAAGAAAAAAGACATGCTTGGTTCATTAAATAGACTCCATTGTCCGGATAGCAATGATACCAATCCTGTCGCAAACTTCAAAGGAATAATCGAGATATCAAATAAAACATGAAGCAGTGGCGAATCCCCAGCCACTTTCCGGCAATTTCTCTAAGGCGTCACAGGATCCTGTTGGTACGATTGGCGCCCAATGACCTAAGCCACCGCCAAAAAAACGTGATCGCACGATTGTTGAATGGCCTCTAGTTCCATTGATCTTATCATGTGAATTTTAACGTGCTGCTAACACACTCATACCTACGTCTTAGTGCTGGCCTAAACTACATCACTCTTGCCGATGTTACGTCACTGCGGCGCGAAATTTGGAAATGTTTGATATTTGTTGCATTGCTTCGGTTGAAAAACGCCTTCTGTGACTGGAATGGAGCTGAGTGAGTTACTAAAGGCTAGTTCTTTCAAGTTGAACAAGGTTGTATCAAAATGGGCTTTTTAAGGTCTCGCTCATGATATTGGTGTTGATTATGATGATATTACAGGGCCAGGTGAAGTTGTAAACGGAAAAAAATCCGCAGATCACATGGTGCAAATCTGCTCCCATGATACGGGACGTATACTGCATGCACGGGCACCTTGTGCAGACATTGCATTAAATGACCATAGTTTCATGCGATTACTTGCTTTATTTATAACGTGTGCAGCATGGTGTGTGTGTCATCTGCAATAAAATGACGTAGGCCGTAAGAATTAGTTTTTTTTTTATTTTGTTGCTGTTGTTCAGTGCTGTTCAGTTCTCGCTGAAGCGAGAACTGAAGAAGAAAATTTTTTGCTTGTGAGCATTTTACGCCCGTACAGCAGCTTCCAGTGTAAGGCCAGTGGAGCTCATTTTGTGCAGCCTACATCGAATCTATGCACTTACGTTATGTGTAGCGCAGGTCTTATCTTAAAAAAAAACGACAGGCTATGCATTATGCATACAAGCAGCGTTATACCACTACCAATAATTTCAGCAAATACCAAACCTAAACACAGACATCAAGCACAAGAACTGCGCTGTTAACGGCGAAGATTACACGAACATGGTAGGATTAGCCCTCACACAAAGCGGAATAATTCAGCCATCGGTATTGTCAAGCCATGTCAGTTGAAATTTTTGCTTCTGCTTTGATTCTGTGACGCAGTCCACCTCGTATAGCTTCTACGCCGGGCGGACATGAGAAGCTGGTGCTTTGTAACATCGCCAGTCTGGTTAACATTTCGGTACAGCCCAAATGTCG
Organism: Haemaphysalis longicornis; assembly: GCA_013339765.2. Classification (NCBI taxonomy): domain Eukaryota; kingdom Metazoa; phylum Arthropoda; class Arachnida; order Ixodida; family Ixodidae; genus Haemaphysalis; species Haemaphysalis longicornis. The sequence goes on along the minus strand of CM023448.1, from coordinate 143,294,821 downwards.
ACTCTGCTGTAATGAGCTCCCCCTTGGTGTTTTAAAATGCTTGCATTATTCTCTATCAAGTTTTCAATGCTTCGTGCATAAATTTCCTATAGTCTGCCTGAAGGCGGATGCTATCTAGTAACTTTTCTGGGGCGGCCATCCCCTTTAGTTGTAGGTACCCCTCCTGGATAAGGTAGAGAAAGTCACTGCAAATTTCACTATTCAATGCTATATAGAACTTTACATTTAGCAAGAACAAGTAATAATGCAAAGACGGCGTTGTCTGACCATACTCTTGAGGTTGGTCATGTTCTATGCAAGTTGACCAAAATATTGCTGCGTTTGAAATTTTGTCGTGAGATCTGAGGAAAGAATTGTAATGAGGTCCTACCATTCTGGTTAGAAACATAAATGGAAGAACATATTTTTTAGCGGACGCTCGCGCTGCTTTGTTCAGCCGAGTACACACTGCCGGTTTTAAAGTTAAACGATAAAACAGCATAGGCGGGAATGTATAGGACGCATAGGAATTTTGTAGTTTTCGTTAGCGACACGGGAAATGGAAATTATCTTGGGAAGCTCCTTGGTCCACCAGAAAACTGAGCATTGGGCAGTTGTAGACAGCCAGCATGACCTTCGGGCGTGGGTCGATGCTCGAAACAAGTTAGCCTTTTGTTGCCCGCAGTGCACCAAGAAAACATGCGTAAGGGCATGGCCCCGCATACATAAATGCTACGGACTAGCGTGTTTCAGCACGAAACGGACAGTAATAGTACAGTTAAGGCACTCGCTTGGTTGACAGCGACCGTGATGTTCAAACCGAAGCATGGTTTCAGGCTACGACATAATATGTTGGCAAAAAATTGCAAAGTTTACGTTGATAATTCCTGTTCACGGTGATGATTCATCGGTCATTTTGGTTACTTAAGTAATGCTGACTGTTGCTCAAAATTTCCTTCATGCAACACTTTAGGACATAACAGCAGTGGATCCAGAAAGAATCACATCAGCGGGCACCCGTATGGGGGGGGCGTGGGCGGGGGGAGGAGGGGGGGGGGGCACGGAAGTGTGCTGGCGTTCTTGAAAGGACCTGTGGTCTGTAGCCTGTTTTTTTTAATTACTACATTCGTTCATCGTGACAAATCGATTGAGCATTGAAAGAACGATACTGTTGACCCCACAAAACTTCAAAAAAAGGGCCAGAAAGAGGGAAAGGAAAATTCTACTAGAAAGGCACGTTCGTTTCTTCGCCACCAGTAGGAAGGTCCTTCACTTGCGCACACTGCTATGATGATTTTAAAATTGGGTGTAACAGTGGATGCACGCGTCGGTATGTAACGGGGAACAAAAGTCGCGATAACAGGCACACCATGCAACAGCGGCTACCTCACATGGAGTTGCGTGCCTGTAAATGAAGCAGACTACCAAAGCTGAAGCGAGAACAAATATATTTTTAACTCTTCATGTACTTCATGGACAGCGGCAACTCTTCATGTACTTAACGCTGTCCCGAAACGCTCTGAGTAACCCTCGCCAACTTTGTGCATCATAGGATTCAGGCATTTATATGAGTTGAATTTACATTTTCTCTCGTTCAAAGTTACCTATCCGCTGCATCGTGAGCGCTCCTTTCAACAGCCAATTCAAACGCAAATATTGCATTTCAAATAAAACGCAATACAAATTTTTTGGCTCGCAGACATAAAGGTACTGTGACATCGTGTAAATATTAGGAAGCGATTATTTAAATATTAAAAGACTGCAGTGATCACGCAAGGATAAATCAGTGGTCAGGGGAAGAAAATGGCTTGCAATTGAGGTCTCTTTTGTGCGTTGGCACTTCCCAAACCAAGGGCGCTGCTGTCCTTGCGCCGTTCTTTCATATCGCCGTTGTAACTCCGGCCCTTGAATATACACTGCCTCAGGGCAGCCGCCGCCAAGGGAAAAAGCGACCGTGGACGCAACGCAGGGGCCATCGAAGATGGCCATCGGGTATTTGTTACTGTCGCGACCGCCGTCTGCAGTGCTGGTGACCGTCGTGCCTTCGTGCCCTTTTTGTCAACTCGCTTTTCCCCAGTTGCCTAGGTTAGCGAAAAATACTGCCGAACGAATGTGCCTAATCGCGGAGGAGAAAATGACTGTCTGCAACACCGCTTTCAGAAGGGGACACGCAGTGCGCGCAAGCTGAGACTAAGCAATTATTCCATGTCAACAGCCATGAAAATGAAAGTAAAGGGGGGATGCACGGAAGAGGGGCATACTTTGCCGCATTCAGCTAAAGCACACATTTCGCCCATTACGCAGACCCATCGCTTTCTTCAGTTAACTTGCAGGAGTATTGACTGTCTGCCACCACCGCTTGCACGTGGTTCTGCTTACACATGCAAAGATCGTCTTTTCCCTTTCCGGCCTTCACCGTATACCAGTCTTCACCCATCAGTGGCTCTCGTTCTTTACGCCTCCAGTTAGTGCGGACCACTCCTTGCTTCCCCGGCCATACCGTGACGAGTCAATCTCCTCTGATGAGAACGACTCAGCCGGCCAATTATTCTCTGTGTGGCGACATGCCACACACGACGGGGCACAACGCATGCCTTTGGAGTCCCGTGGGCTGAGCTTAACAGAGGGTGCCGTCGCTTTTGGAGCTGCACCCCTCCGGAATTATCCTGACCTGGGCGCTTCGTTTTGTGTAAGCACCAATGCGTTAGGACAGTCGTGAATGTTTTTAATAGTGGCACGTCCGAAGGTTATGCGCCGTGGCCGTGCCTGCAAACACGCCGGCGCGCCTGCCCGCACGGCACTGCAAGCGGCTCGAACCGGCCCAGACTACGGCAGCAACAGCTTATCGCCGCTCTTCGAAATCATCTGATCGCGAGATCAGATGCGAGAAAGTGGGTGTTAGTGTGGTGAAAAATTGTGCTATGGATTAACTGTTAATTCGCAGTTGTAGAGATAGCGGCGGTCAAATATCCACCGCGATGCTAAGCCTGAAGTTCCCAACACCAAGCAGACCTGAGCAAACCAAGCCGGTTGCGAGCTGTTGGGGAAGCCCCTCTCCTCGCCGCGCGCGAGTGCGCGGCGTTTGTGTCTGAAGCGACTGCTTTAACGATATTTCCTTTTGCCTAAAAAAAGTTAAAAGTGTGGTAATTTATTTTTGTTACGCTCACAACCAAGTGACCGCGGTCACCACACAATTTCGCGCGTAACAGCCAAAACCGCAGTTTGTGATAACCGCGGTTAAAGTTTAATAACCACGGTTAAACTTAACTGCAGTTACTTCCGCCGTATAACTAGGATATGAGTCGTTTTGCCAGAGCACACGCCCTGCCTGCCAAGGAGGCTAATCATTATTTATTCCTCATTCCCCGTGCTTGTCTTCTTTCCTTGTAGCTATTTACTGACATATTGCTATGGTGTTTCGATGTTCCTGCGAGACGGAGTAAATGATTTCCTTCCCATAATTTCATTCAGCATGCCGATTGTATCACGCGCGAAGGAGCTTCTAAGTGCACTTCGAGTTCGAAGCAGATGGTACGATTGCTCTCCCTAACCACACAAATATCCGCCTTTATTGTATTACATAGGATGTTTGAAAGGGATAAAAAGCTTCTACCTAAAATAAATGGCGTTCGAATAAAGATTCAATCGGAAAAGTCAGGCCCGACCTCTAAAAGACGCCGAAAGAAAACGCACGGTGGTTTGTAGAACCCCGGAAGGCAACGGCAAAGGCAAAGTATTCCGCGTATAAACACCGAGTATATAGCAGAAAATTGGGAATCGAGCAAAAGGTGTTCTTAAACTTAAGATAATCATCATAATCATCATCGCCATTATCCTCCTCAGAATCATCATCGTCATCATCATCGTTTTCGTCCTCGTCGTCGATTGTGTTGAGCTCCTCTGCCCCGCACCCCTCCCCTCGCTTTCAAGACACATCCGAAACTTCTGGACTTACAACAGGGGAGAGGCAGGCGATCCGAATAGGTCATAGCAGCAATAAAATTATGATCATCGTTACTGCAGAGTGTACCAAATGCAATGGCGAGGTCTGACGTACAACCACCTCCATTGGTAAAACGTAAGATTGGGCGGGTTGGTGCATCATTAAAGGGATAACCAGCACAAAACGACACACAAGGAGGGGGTTAGACAGTCGTGTCTGTAACCTGCTCCTGTGTCGTCGTTTCGCGCTTTTTATCCCTTTAACACTTTTATTGGAAGCCGAAATAAAATCGCCAGCAAGTGGATTCCTGCCTTTCATCACTGAATGGTCGACGAGTCAGAGGGTCTCGAGGACATCTGCATGCTTTAACTCCAATCAAAGCTCACTCCTGCATATGGTTGCTCATAGAATGCGATGCATGCTTTACTCCAGCGAAAAAACAATATCACGTTGTTTAACATTTTATTGTATAGGTATTTGATTTGAAACGATTAATCACGATATTTACAATGTTGCACAATCATACAATAACGTCGAAAGCGCATAGTGTCGTAATGGTGATCACAAACACCGCTGTCTCCCCGCCACCTCAAGTGCAAGCAACGAGCGTTCAAGCTTGTCGCCGAAGCATCACGTGCGCTTTTTCGATGCCCACCGTCTCGGCGCCATCGCCGTCTTCGGAGGCAGACAGGTGCATAGTCGCACTCGTGAGAACGCGAGGTTCCAGCTGCTTGGGGTAGCGACGCAGCAGCTTTCGAAAGCCTTTGGGCTGGTGTTCCACTGCTCGCTTTCACCCAATAGGCAATACTCGGCCATAAGTGGCGTGGTGTCTCCGACACTCCATTGCTGCCGTGACCTGAGGACGTTGTGGGCGGCGGACAATCCGCCAGCGACGTTCTCGAGGCACGACAAGCGCCGTTTGTCGGTGGGTGCGACGCAACGCCGCCGGGCGTTCTGGGCGAGCAAGTGACGCGCGACGGCAGCGTACGCTTCGAGCTTTGTGTCCAGCTTGTCGACGTCGATGACGCAACTGGCGTCCGTGGCGTCCAAACTCACTGTGGTCGTCACTCGCTTGTCCAATGACCGGGCCAGTTGTACGCATTTCCCCTCAAGCAATGACGTGGAGGACTGGCTGATGACAGTGGCGTCTTTGCTGGCCTCCGAGCGCACTTTTTCCGCGATCAGGAGCGGCAAATGCTTGCCTGCGGAGCTGAGCGACGTTTGGTAAGCGCTGTCGATATCGAGCCCCAAGTGGTGTGACACGCGGTGTCCCGCCTGTCGGCTGGTGGACCCGGGGCACTGGCTCCTTTTCGGTGACATGGACGCGTTCGTCGCCGCTCCCGCCAAGAGCGTGTTCATCACCTCGGGGAAAAGTGACTGGCTGCAGCTAACCACCAGGAAGCCTATGGCGGTCATGGGGCTCTTGCACAGACCCGGTCGGGACGTCGAGGTCAGCTGTGGCAGCAGGGCCTGCTGGACGGATGGATGGCGAAGGAGCAGGATGACGCTGACGTGGCTCAGAAGGGCCCTCGCGAAGAACGGACCCAGCCATTGCTTCTCCACGCTTCCCTTGCTACCGACGGTCCGGCCGAGCCGAGGAGTCGTAACCTTGCACCCCGACGACGAAGGCTCCAGAGCAGCCCTGCTGCACATCGGCGACTCGCCAAAGATCGTCTTCAGGCTGATGCTGGAAGACTGGTTGAGCTGTCCGTGGTGAGAGACCATGTTGTTGCAGGGGTCATCCACTACTGCTTCGATGACGTTCTACTTAACGTCGTTGGCCAGCGGGCATCCGCGGGCATCTGCTTCCCCCTTTGTTGTCCTCGGTGATATTCAGAAGCTTCTTCGAACGCTTTTTGTCCCCTGCCGAAGCGAAGCTTGCCCTTCTATTCTGCAATGGAATTCGGCGAGCAAGTCTCGTGGTGGTGGTGGTGGTGGTGGCCCGAAAAATGGCGCATACCCACTTAGGGGGATTGGCCAAGAAGAGTTATGTTTTCATTACAATCAATCATGCGAGGCAAAATAATGGAGCAGAAGAAAGAATTTGGCCTAGGTTAATGAGAGAGAGAAAAAATACGAAAAAAAACAACAGAGAGAAGAGTAGGAAAACTATAGTAAAAGTCAGCCTGCGAGCTGAGCGTGCACCGCTGTCCGCTTTCTCTTCTTCCCTGCGTGAGCCAAGGAGGCGCGTGGAAGAGTCCGCTTCCTCGAAAATTGGTAATTGGTTTCTTTCCTATAGAGTTAATACTTCTTTCCTATCCTGTATAACCTATGACGTCAGTCTGTATATTGTAATTCTGTTGTGCAATTGCGTGGTCTTTCCTTCTCTTAAATTTATATACATGTTCATTTTATAGTGCTATGAAGCGGGCGAATAAGCCCTAAAAAGCTCCCCCGTTTCTTTCGCAATCCCCTATGCGTCTCTGTTTCATAAGGGAAGGAAAAAATATTTTATGACAGAACTAAGTGAGAGCGCCAACCAGTCCTCATGATGACGATTGCGGTCCTGTCACCACATGGTGCACGGTGCCCTATGCGCTCTTTCTCCATTGCCGTGGTTGTATGGAGAGCTAGATCACCTTAGCTGGAAGTTAGTTAGTTATTTAGTTAGTTAGTTAGTTAGTTAGTTAGATAGATAGATAGATAGATAGATAGATAGATAGATAGATAGATAGATAGATAGATAGATAGATAGATAGATAGATAGATAGATAGATAGATAGATAGATAGATAGATAGATAGATAGATAGATAGAGAGATAGATAGATAGATAGATAGATAGAGAGAGAGAGAGAGAGAGAGAGAGAGAGAGAGAGAAACAATTTTTCTGGGATCTAGTGCTGGTGAGTATGGGAGGCACAGAGGACCGCAGCGACCTCCAAGCCCTCGAGGAGAAGCGGAGAGTCTGAACCAACCTTTGGCAATATCCATGTGCAATTTATGTGCGTGCGGTCCGCTTTGTGGAGACCTCAAGATCTTGGTCATCTTCCAATGCCCAGTGGATGGTGGTAGCCACCCACAGATTGCCTGGTACTGCCCAATCCGCAGGTAAGACCCCAATACACGTGACCTGCCTTCAGGTCTTAGAGCTGGAGGCAAGGTTAGACATTTCAAGGAGTGCCTGAATGTGACGTGTACGTCTCTATCGGTTGGACTTGGGAACGTAAAGACTTTCCTTGAGTGGTACAAACAAGCGAACATTTTGACCGAGGCTCTGTGGAATTACGCACGTCCAAACTTACAAAAGAAATGGAAGAAAGTGATTTCCGAAGGGCGACTTCTAGTACTAGGGGACGTAACGGTGTAAGGACGCCATCAAAAGGTCGTAAAGTAGTAAACAACTTGCGTGTTGTTAAGACAGATGAAGGATATATGTTCATGGTTTTACATAATGTCATGTAGTTGCAAAATGCGTCTTTGACAGTTGCGAAAAGCTTCGCTTAATCCAAGGTTAACGTTGAAAAAGGTGAAAATGGCGTTGGAGCTGTTAAAAAAATGTAAGCGAGAAAAAAGTGCTTCTTATATTAAGAACGCAAAAGAGATGAAGCTGGAAGTGTTTTTCACCGCAAAAACACATAATCAAAGCATTACGTTTAGGCACATTGTTTCCGAGCGTGGAGCATGGCAAGTGCTTGTTGCGGGGTTTCTGCAGAAAATTTTGAATACCTTGACCATACAAGATTCGTATCAGATGTCCAACTCTGACACTCTTGTAGAGTATTTGGCATCTGAAAGTGCTAAGAGTAGTTGTGGTACCAGCAATGATGTTGAAAATCTCTATTATTCTCTGCCACATGACCAATCTAATGCAGTGCGTTAGTGAGCTGTATAACCAAAGGGAACGGTGAGGTTATGTTCCGAAACACGTGTGGAATAACGGTGGAGCCTTTTTGGAGTTGGTGCATTTCTACATTAATAACAACCACGTTGGCTTCTGTGATAAGACTTTCTTGCCAAGAACAGGTCTGTGTATCGGTTCGAAGGTAGCTCCTGTCCTCAGCACCACTTTTCTAAGTACAATAGAATCTCGATAAACGGAAATCACTTAAACGGAATTGCCGCTTTAACGGAACAGTAGCTTGTAAGTTGGTTGTTTTTGTATTCAGATAACGTAACAAAACTATCGGTAATCGGAACTAAAATTTCTGCGTCACCGTGTAAACGGAACCAGCAATGGAACTTCTTGTGAGACCCATTGGCATGGGAATCAGCTTTTTACGGTTTCGGCTGTTTCATTGTTTTTTTATTCTTGCATGTTTTTTTAGCCTCGTTGGCCTCGTAAGCTTCTTCTCGTTAGCAGCCGTACGTGTTAGCGCAACGAACTGCAACATCGCAGTTCTTGTTCCAGTCGTTCGGCATCGATTCAAGACGCCGAGCTAATTACAGGGCTCAGCTCCTGCCGCCTCGTTCGTGCCATCGTGGTGCTATTCGCGCTTCATTACCGCCTTGCCGTCTTCTAAATTCGGTGGCTCGTAAGCACTCGCGAAGTTGAGGCCTCTGGCCTCCGTGAAGATGCAGTTGCAAGGACTCAAACAAAAGTAATCGATGCATTTTGTAGTGCACAGCGACTCAGTATTGCCAAATCAACTTTGTGAATGCTGCGCCTAAACCTCTTGTAGTTCTCTTGCTTTCTGAAAAAAAAAAAACTATCAGCTACATTCACCTTCTACAGCTTATAGTTCCATGAAACGGTATTAAGAGTGTGTACGCACATAAATTTGCACTTTCACACATCTATCTCAGTAAACAAAGCTCTTGTTAAACGGAGCTAATTTTTTCGGTCCCTTGAAGTTCCGTTTATCGAGAGTCTACTGCAGTGTTGACAGAGAGCTGTCCAGAGATATAGATGGCGTAGTGTCCAAGGTATTCAGGTATGCCGATGCCTTGGTGGATTCAGAGGGTGTGTCCGGATGTCCTACCCCCCTCCCCCTTAATGTTTGAATTCATACCCCCAGGAAGGTAGTAGAAAAGGTTGTAGACCCCTCAGGTAGTAGAAAAAGTCTAGTTGATGATTTTTTTCTATTTCTTTATTTTTAGTTTTCCGAAATTTTGTCTGTACAATCATTTGCGCCATTATAATGATTACATATGTTACTTCCACCAATTATGCATTTTTGAGGATATGCAAACCGTTGCACTGTTGGCTCATTTTCAGTATTTTTTTATCGTATTCGCAGCATTTTTTTAGAGCTTTTTTTAGTTCAGGTTGAGGTTTTGGGAGGAGGTAAGCAAGATGCATATTTTTAATTTCATCTGTACATTTTTGTTAAATTTCTACTATTTCTATTTCTTATTTTTTGGTTTCTCAAAATTTTGTCGGATTTCTATCTGCGCTATAATACCGACTAAGTGTGTTACTGCCGCCAGTTCTGTATTTTTGGGCAAATGCAAGGCGTTTCACTGTCTCGAGTGGGGGGACACTAGGCAAACAATGTGCGGTGGTGGTGGTGGAAAAGATTTATTTCGCTATTTTCAAAAGAGAGATAGCGACGGCCTGAAGGGCCGACTCTGGCAACGACTGCGTCGGTATTTCTCAAAGAAAGCGCCGGCGTCGAGAACAAGAGCGCATACCCGCCATCTCGGGTAACCGAATCCGCGCAACCAGCGGCAGCGCTTGGGTACGAAAACTCAGAGGAGGAGCAAGAGGAGGAGGAGGAGGCAAAACGTTTATTGAGAAAAAAAGAAAGGAAAGGAGAGAAAGTTTTGGGGCTGGCGGATTCGAACCTAGGACTTCTGTTCACCTTGTCGCCACGAAGCCAGACTAAATCGCATCTTGAACAGAGGCTTAACAAGACGAACATTCGAGCGACCAATATCCCAGCGGTAATCTCGTCCGATGTACATCAAATGAGATCACACGGGAGGCTCTTCCTCCGTGGCACCGGATTTGCATTTTCAGAAGGAACCACATAGCACAACCTCAGGATACACCTGCGGGCGCATCCGACGGGCCGGTACAGTCATCCACCGGCTAAGTCCGCCGTGCCTTTCTTCTGGGCATCGGGTACGTCTACGTGAAATCCGTTCATCGGAGAAGGGACTTTATTCCCACGTACCGTAAGAATTTCGAGGTCGGCTAACGTCCGACGTACCTTTCTTTAATTTTCACTTACGTCGGACGTAACTACTATCATTTACAGGTTAAGCCGGGCGTAACTCAAGACACTGGCTTAAAGTTCTGCCGGACGTAACTTTAGCTTTCAATTACGGGTTCTGCCGGACGTAACTCTGTAGGCTGGTTTAAAGTTCCGTCTGACGTAACTTTAGTTTTAAATGCAGAGCATTTCTTTAACTCACGATGTCACCCGGCGTTGGCGTGCCTCGGCGCCCGCAACAGCCGTTCCAGGTGCGCCCTCTCCCCCACTCCTCGTCGCCTGCTCTCCGCTGCTCCTCGCGTGTTCTCTGCGTGCTCGGATCGCGTTCAGCAACATGTGGAGCGCGCATGCGTCGTAGTTTGGCGCGGGAGCAACAACAGTTGTGGCGTGATCGTGACGTAGTCGTGACGTGGTCGTGGCGCGGTCGTGCCGTGATGGGGCGGTTCTCGGCGTTCGCTCTCGCTGTCAATTTCTTTCGAACCAGATAAAATCGGGTATGTGCGGGGCTCCAATCCAGTCATCGCCTGCGCTCTCTTCAGATGCTGTCGTCGGAGTCAGCGTTGTACGGGATGGAATCAAGACCTTCAACCAGTGCTGCGGCGCTAACAACAACAATAACAACCAACAGCAACAACTGCAACAACATTAACGTAACCCAACCTACTTAACGTCGTGCGCCCCCCGAAAATGCTCTGCATTTCGACCGTGCCCCTCGCGAGGGGGATGTTTCAGTCATATGCTGCTGCATTTGAGCTTTAACATTGCATTTTTCATTTTTGGGTTAGGTCGGACGTAACTCTAGACACTGCGTTTATCAAAACTACCCCGTGACAAATTATCTGAGAGAGAGAGAGAGAATAGTCTTTAATGATACTGGTGAGGTTAGCCTGGCCAAGGCGCCTAGCTTGCTACACCAGATGTATGAAAAAAGAAACATCCCCCTCGCGAGGGGCACGATCAAATGCAGAGCATTTCCGCGGGGGGCGCGCCTGCAAGTCGTATGGATTACGTATTGGTTGTTGTTGTTGTAATTGTTGTCTTCCAGCGTAGACATTGTCGATGAAGTCGATGGTGAAACGTGAAACGTGCCGTGAACCCCCTACCGCGGCTATGACGCAGCGTGGAGCGGCTATGACGCAACGTGGCGCGGCTATGACGCAACACAATCCAACACAATCCACTTTAATCCAATCAAATCCAAACCAATCCAAGCCAATCCAATCCAATCCAATGCCCCTCGCGAGAGAGTGTTATAGCGCCGAAATCGCGCCACCACACGAACGCGTGTTGTTGACGTCACGATCACGCCACAGATGTTAGCGACCGGAGCGCGTGCGAACGACATATGTGGTTTAAGCGCGAACCGACCGCGGCGAGAGAGCGCGATGTGAGCGCCCCCACCTGTTCTTGCGCGCGAACCGACTGTTGCTCAGCGCGAACCCAACGCGGCGAGAGAGGGTGTTGCGCACGTCCCCACCTGTTGTGCGCCCGAACCGAACGCGGCGAGAGAGGGTGTTGCGAGCGGAGAGAAGGCGAGGAGGACGCGGGGGAGAGGGCGCACCTGTGGCCGACGGTTGAATGAGTCAAGGATATAAGGCGCGTTCGTAACCTTCCGTTCTGTGTCGGCTTTGTGGCCCAGTGGGTAGAGCACCATGTACCTTGCGTTCCGCCCGCAGAGTCGTGGGATCGAAACCTGGCGCCCGTAAGTATTATTTTTTTATATAGTGTAGGGGGAGCGATGCGGACTACTGACGTCAACGCGGGTGACATCGTGAGTTACTGAAATGCTCTGCATTAAAAAAAAAAAACGGTGGGTGGCGTCCTCAGTTCAGGAGGCCGCGCGCCGCCGCTGCTCGCGTGGCCCGCTGGATGAGGCTGAGCTGTTCCTGCAGGTCCGAGCTGGTCAACGCGCATTCCCACTCCTCGGGGGTAGGGGAAGGGAGAGGAACAGGGTGTTGAGGGCACAGGAAGACGAGGTGGGCAGTGGTGGCTGGAACTTGACAGTCCGGGCAGTCGTACTCGAAGCGTGAGGGGGAGATGTGGGAGAGGATGGTGGAGTTATAGTATGTGCCAGTTTGTAGTCTGCGCCAGATTCGTGATTCGTCGACGGACAGGGTAGGGTGGGGCGGAGGATATTTTCGGCGAGCGTGGCGGTAGTGGGATAAGATGTCGGTGAAGCAGGGTGGAAGAGGATGGATAGTGGCCGTCGTAGAGTCCGAGCCGCCTGGCCCTGAGCAAGAAAAACGTTTATTTAAATTTTTTAGTGGTTGGGCTGCACTTCACCGAGGGCTCATGCCACGTGCGACGGTTCCCAACGGGGTCAGCAGGGGCGGTACCCTTGGTCCAGTGCTCCAACGGCCTCTGCTGCTTTGCGTGCCCGCTGAATCAGAACGATCTGGTCTTCACAGCCGGCGCTGGCCAGCAGTGCCTCCCATTGCTCCGCATTAGGGTTTCTAATTTTGGGGACAGCCATTGCGTTTTGGCATTCCCATGTGGTGTGGTAGAGGGTGGGTTTTTCTTTATGGCACAATGGGCATGCGTCTGCATATCGAGTTGGATAAATTTTACTCAGCACGTTTAGGTTTGGGAAAGTGCCTGTGTGCAGCTGTCTCCAGTAGGTGGCTTCTGCCCTGGTCAGGGATTCGGTGTGGCGAAGGGTACCTTTTCCTGATACCCCTGTAGTATGCCAATATGGCCCGAGTATTCCGAAGGGACTGGCGTGGGTTCTTCGAGGTCGGAATCATCGGGTGCTCAGCGCGAGTGCGCGAGGGAGGCGGCATTTTCTACCAGAGGCGTTCTGTATAGACTCCGCAAAAGACAGTTGCTGAACAATTTTCATTCGCCGTGCTTGCATTGAGGAGGGCGTAACAAGTGAGGGAAAGGAGCGCGAATTCCGGCCATGGGGCAGCGCGTCTCGTACGTCGAGAAGAGGTGAGCGAAACAGGGGGGAATGTTGTACCTTTAGAACTTCCTGTTATGCCGTGGGGCAATCTCTCGCAATTGAAAAAAAGAAAGAAAGAACCAAAACTTTACTACCACTATCGTATGGTGTTAGCGCAGGATGTCACAGTAGCAGATAATGAATCTTCCGAAGATGACAATGACAATGAATCTTCCATGCGCCGACGAGCACGTGGCACGTCAGCCGGTAAGTCCAATCATTTGGCTTGTTGGATGTCGCGTCAGCCATCCGCGTATATTGCTTAATGAGGTGAACTCCCTGTTTAGTATGCTGTAATCCTGTTAATTTTCACAATGATTTATTTTCACAAATTGTTCGGACTATATTCACACAATGTAAATGTTTATTACACGAAGGAGCATGTCCGAGAACAGTCACGCATGCGCACCTGTTCGCCGTGAGAGGAAGATTTTAAGTAAATCGCAAACAGAAAGCGACGACAAACGCGGGGGCAACAGTTGATTCTATCTACTCTTTTAACAAAACTGTCGCTTCAGACGCCACAGCGCACACCATATGTAAATAGAATGCTCGCTTGTGCATTGATGCTTGAATCACGGCTGTGTTTGGGTAATGAACACCACATGTACAGAAGAGACACATAGGCAATACAATTTGCATGTACTCGTCTACGTGTCAATTCTTCATATGTGTCATATAAAAACAGCATTTCGGTGATAAAAATAAAATATCTCTATACTTTTTGATGTCGAACGTTGTACCGACACATCGACACAATGTTCGATGTGTTCTAGCTACCTATTTTATGTAATGAAATTTACGTAAATACGATATAATTTTCTTTTACATCACACGTGGACGGAATCGATAGCTCTGCAGACCCGGATGTCGGTGCTCAACCATGTCCCGATCAAGGTTCTGCAAGTGCCAGAACTTCGGTGGGCCCTCCATCGAGTTCTGATGATCTGGCCCCGCCCCTAGCAAGCTGAGATATTTGGTACATTGCCGCCGGGACTATCTACCTCAAGGTACACCCTGATGATCAACGCTTGGCATTTTTGAAAGATCCGTTCGTTCCGCAAGATCAAGCGCAATTGCTTACGCAAACGGTGATGAAAGGGAAATGTAATCACCGAAAACGCTCAGCTTTCCAAGAAGCTGGCTTGAAAATCACTATTGGCTAGTTATAGCAAACACTTAAACGCTGGTCTGTGCAAGGTCTGCATTCTATTTCCCCCAAAGACGCAGCGCTCCTCCTACAACCCAAACATTTTCGTCAAGGTGGCTTTCACTAACTTGTCCAAAGCGTGTGGGAAAAAAGGGTCCCTTCATTCTCATGGCCACGGTGTAGCCCATAGAGATGTAGTGATGCGAGCAACTACCTTCAGATCAGCGCTAGAAAATCCGACTAAAACTATCCCATTTGTTGTTTCTAAAGAAAATCAAACTCTCTTTGAAAGGAACTTGCACATCCTGAAGAGTATCATGGAAACAGTTCTCCTCTGGGCTAGGCAAACCATCGCTATTCGAGGCAACGCCGACTACTTGTTGAGTGATTCCGCAAAGAAGGGCAACTTGGCGATTTGACTCTTCTTTCTAAGCACGATCTTTTGCTAAAGCGGCATCTCGAGGAAGTGCCACGTAATGCTACGCTAACATCTAAGGGTACTCAAAACGAGGGGATCAGGATAACGAAAGATCTGATTCAATAAAAAAAAAACTGCAGCGCAAATTCGAAACAGTCAGAGAGTTTTTTCTATCATGGCGGACGAGGTCACAGAGCCCTACTCCAATCATGGATTTCTTGCGCTTTGCTTGCGGTTTGTAGATTGCTCGGATGACATTGGGGAGGCTCGCTTTGACGTTGCTGAGTTGCAGCGCACAACTGGAGCATCTATAGCTGAGGCAGTAGTGGATTCCTTATCCATGCATCAGCTGGATGTCACATCGGTTCGCGGACAATCGTACGACGGAGCATCATCGATGTCTTCAGCGCGCGCCGGCACGCAGCGGTGCATTCGAGAGAAGTCCTTTTGACACTGTACGTGCATCGTCACTCTCATCGACTTGTGTGTTACTGCAGCATGTCGACTTTTAAGCACCAGAGCTACCCTTGACACTATCAAGGAGGTGTTCGTATTTTTCGACGCTTCACCGAAACGGACCGCCTTTTTGGAGTTCATGATTTCCCAGTCGGGCAATGAAGTAACAAACAAGAGGCTAAAGGGCTTTGCAAAACAAGATGGGTGGAACGGCATACTGCTCTTGAAGCCTTTCATCCGCTTTTCTTGCCCCTTGTGGACTGCCTTGACGCTATAGCAACACAAGAGGCTCATGGCTTTGACAGGGACGTCTGGCAGTTTACTCCAGCTCAGTTTCCAAAGCTTCGGGGCTATCTTGCAGGTTACGAACGTCCGACATGATCGTGAATTTTATAATCCTCAGGAATATACTGGACTTTATTCGACCAATTGTAACAAAACTTCAGAAAGTAGATGGGGACATTGTCGACGCATACAATATGATCAACGCAGTTATTGTTCGTCTCAAGTCTGTGCGCGAGCAAATCTACACTGAGTTCTGAAGCTGGTTTCAGATGGCCGAAGAGCTTGCTAACTCTGTCGGAACAGAGCTCACGAAGCCACGAGTTGCGGGCTTTCAGTGAAACCGCGCGGACGTGTCATCGTTGGATACGAGCGAACAATACGGCCGTAACATTGCTATTCTCTTTCTAGATCATGTGATCCCAGACATGAACACTCGCTTCCCGGAAAGCGACCGAGTGGGGTTGGCGCTGCTCCGGCTTTTGCCCTCTGCTTTGGCTCAGCCGACTTAGAGCAGCTGAGAGATGACTTGCTTTCGGGAGGTAGATCTGCCGTCCCCATCTTCGCTCAAGATGGAGCTGAAGGAACGGTACCACTTTCAGACGCGATATCAATGCACTGACAGGCAGCACAATATCGGCAGTCTGATCAAGTCCACTGATGAAGATGGGTTTCCGAACATTAAGACCATCTTACGAATTGGCGGGACCCTACCGTGCACAAGCGTCCAGGCGGAGAGTAGCTTTTCTGCGTTGCCCCGCACTATGGTTTTCACACGGTCGACGACGACATATGAACGGCTAGCGGATCTCCTCCTGATCCACGTACACCGAAGCGTGGTTAATGAACCAGAAGGAATCCCAAGCGAGTATATCACAAGAATCGCCGCAGGATGTTTGAGAAGATCTGATAAAGATCTGAAGAAACTGCCACCACCAGCGACGCACATATTTGCAACTGTGTGAAACGTAGTGGTGAAACCGAAGAAAACTGTTGAAAAAGTGTCTTTTCCATCTCTTTGTTTCAGTATTGGGCAGTGGGTGCTTCGCTTCTCGGCCAATCAGGATGGAAGGCTTCAACGACGGCTCAAGCCTTCTGGGTTATGGCTGTGCTCTCGATGATGTGACGCATCCAGGCACTCCTTCGCCTTCGTGTACACATTTCATGTGTGTGTGTGTAATACATTACTTTAATCATTTTAGCAATTTCGTTCAGATATCACTCATTAGGAATTTGTTATAATAATAAAGTCACCGCGTGGACCTCCACTGTCCGGTATTCAGTGTAGTAACGGCTTTGCGACGCAGTGAACTTTTGAGCTTTGTGTGAGTGGCACATTTCAACGCTGAAATCATAAAGAACTTTTGTTGTTATATGCATATGTGTGTGTTGCCTACTGCTTCTTTTGATTTAGTACAATATGTAGGGTAACTAAGGAGCTTTATAAAACAGTCTATTTGCGGATGTAATCTTCATGATGTAAGCATTTAAAAATACAAAGTTCAGGCAAGCTTGCTCTCACGCGCAAGACTTGAATGGCGAAGCTGTAAGTAGGTGATCATTGATGGAGACAAAGTTGAGTTTTAGTATCGTTGTGTTGTCGTGGTTGGCGTCAGCGGCATGAAATTTTAATGACCTTATGTTGAGCAGGGCCAGAGTGAGCTCGTCGTTTCGGTCGACGTTTTCGTACGCCACTCTGCAAGCGGGACTTATCGTCTCTAGTGGATGCTTTGCACGCCGAGCCTCTCGAAGCGCGGCCTCTCCTTCGGCCGTGCGAACTATCCGCGGCCGGGCCATGTGGAGTCAATTATCACCTACAGCAGCTTCGACATGCAAGTCGCGGCTCTTCTACGGTACAGAGCGCATGCGCACGACGACACGAAGGTGAACCAACGAGGTGCGTACGTTATGACGCGTCTTTCTCGTTCCGAGCAAGTGTTGCCATGATACGGCGAACGCTGGAGTTTTTTTTTTTGGCCAGTGTTAGCGAATCTCCATAAGTGGGTATGCTTGGCGTGACTAACGTGCGCTCGAGGCACGCGGCGAACGCTGGATTTTTTTTTTTGTGGCCAATATTGGCCAGTCTCCCTGAGTGGTTATGCTTAGCTTGACTAACGTGCGCTCGAGGCATGCGTGCACGAGCGCTCGGTTAAATCTACAGACACCATGCATAAACGATTTGCTCAACAGCTTCGCTGTTAAAAAAGTATTGCCAGGCTTGGCCTATCTTGCCATAAATATGAGATTGAATTTAGGGACAGATTTCTTTCTTTTAGTACTTCAAAAGAAACGTGTTCCCTCTTTTGATTACATCTTTAATGGCGAGATTGGGCGCGCATAGAGGTCATTTTTGTACTCTCCTCATGCGTAGAGCACGTAGTTTAAGCTACGGAAATAAAAAAAAATTACGCCCACCTCCCCTCGCGGGAACCCTGGTGTGATGCGACGCTGAAGGGGGTTCCGTTGGGTCGATTAGTCGAATTGCGTGAAACGCGTAGTGAACGTGAATTGCGTTTCAATCACATCGTTGGTTCCACGCGAGGGGATGCGGGCGTAATTTTGAGCATAATGAGAGACGTTGTTGTTGTCGTTTAGACGGAGGCTTTATTACACACAAGAACGATGGCTTTGTGGTCCGTGAAATGCACCGTCAGAGGTTCGCGTAGCACGGGCGCGATCAAGTCCTTGCGATCAGCAAACACCAAGTCTATACACGACCCACGGACGGTGGTGGGGTACGCAGTGTCCAAGACCAAGTGGAACAGCGCGCAGCGCCGCCCACCGGCGGAGTGAGAGTGCGCTGCGCCACGCGCCCGCAGATTTTGGGCGAGAGTGTTCGCTATCGGAGATAGGAGAGGGGGTGAGCGGAGGACAGACGCAGCTGTGCGGACGCGGACAACGACGACGCAGGAAGGACAGGGCCGCCGGCAAGAGATGCTCCTCTCAGCGTCGCATCTAAAATGCTATCTCAGAAACATCCTTATAAGTAACCCTTTAATATTGGCGAGCGCCGTCTCAACTCTGAAAGCATGCGCGTAGACTTGTGTGGGAGTCGACGACCCATATTGAATATCGGGTATGACGTCTCACAAGATCCCCCCCCCCCCCCCCCCCCCCAGCGCTAAGAAAAAAGAAATTCTGTATGCGCCCATGGACCATACAGATTATCAGGCACAGCCGCCAAAGCGCATGGCTGTGTTAAACAACGTCCTGTTCCTTTAAGTTTGGGGACACCGTTACCTGGCTTTGCTACGGGCGATGCACTAGCCGCATTATATAATAGCCCGGTTTATCGTGAGCGGAAGCAGTGAATCTCGTTGAATAAAGAAGGAGTTAAACTTCAAAGTTGGGGATCGGTCGCCGACGCCGATGATCGATAAGATGATCCGATGAAACGACGATTCGCTGGCTCGTTGGCCGGCGGCACATAGCCGACGACGGTCTACTCCAACTAAACTTAAAATGTACAATGTGTACACTTTATTTACACTACGTATCTACAACTCATGGCTCGTGATCGCAAACAAGAGGTCGGGAATGGCCCGCGTCGAGCAGGGCTCGCCGCTCTCCTCTCCTATCTCTGTTCTCCCCTCAAAACATCAAACTCCTCGGTTTTACCACTAAAACCCCGCCCACAAACGGGATGTACCAACTTGAGAGTGAGGATGGCTCATTCATTAGCCCACACTAGGCCACTGATTGGCCACCGTGACAAACAAAGCTAGCTGGGTTCAAAATAGTCACGTGGCTCGCCTCTCACTAAAAGCAGACCACTAAAGCAGACCACTAAAGCAGACCACTAAAAGCAGACCACTAAAAGCAGACCTAACGACAGGAAAAGCAGACCTAACCATGCACGCCTGTGTTTGTGCTCCGCGCCGCCAAAATTCCTTTCCTTTGTAGACACGTGGAGGCCTAACAAAGCCTGGTCGCCTATACCTATTGACGCACCCCAGCTGCTGACTCGCCAGGCTCAGGCGTGTGACGAATGGCAACTTCGCCCAGTAACTTTGAGCAGTGCAACTGTCATAGGCTGAACGTCTGGTGACCAAGGTTTGACCCCTTGACTGACCTTCAGCTCCCGTCCGGTTCGGGGATTCTCGTGGCGGTAATCGCTGTAGTTAAAATATCAACGGTCCCGCTCCGCCGGCTTCTGAAACGAACGCAAGGAAATTCCCATTCGAAAGCTTACACACCTTTCAGCTATTATGGAGTGACCGATGCGTCGTCTCCGGGCCCGCTCGTCGGATGGACACAATACACGGCGAATAACAAAGAAGCCTCTGCGGATTATCCTTACGCCCCTCACGCTCAAGTCACCTCTGTTGGCTCGGCCGGCGTGAAAACAAACACCCTACAGGTAAACAAGCTACCTCAGCGAAAGATATCTAATTGCCGGGCGGTTTTAATTAATAATTGAGGGGCCCGAACTTAACAGAAGGCTACTATCCTTCTTCTCCTCCTCCCCACCACCACCACCACCACCACCATCATCATCATCATCCATCACTGATAGGCGCTTACCCCCCCCCCCCCCCCCCCCAGAAAAAGCCTGGATCCGCCCCTGCCCAGGACAGTGCTAGGAAACTTTCGGTGGCAGTCGTATATGATTTAGTACTACGATTTGTGAACAATGCCACACGGTTGTTGTCTCTGTAATAGGTGTGCCGAGTCCACCTAAACACTGTCTCGAGTCGACGGTTTTCAGGCCGACGGCTTTCACAGCTTTCACACGCCCTAGCGGCTTCAGTTTGAATTTAAACCCAATCTATCACTAATCATGACTATCTCATGATATAACCATAACGCATTCTTGTCCCATGCATTCTCCTATGTA
Source organism: Haemaphysalis longicornis (assembly GCA_013339765.2). Taxonomy (NCBI): domain Eukaryota; kingdom Metazoa; phylum Arthropoda; class Arachnida; order Ixodida; family Ixodidae; genus Haemaphysalis; species Haemaphysalis longicornis. The sequence continues at coordinate 143,274,719 of CM023448.1, read as the reverse complement.
GACCTATAATTTGATTCCCCATAGGCCCTCGCGGCATAATTTTGAATTTTAACCGAATGTATGACTCATTGTGACTATAATATGACTGTACACAGGATGCAATTTTTATTTGTCCCGCATGGTTCCCCTTAATCTGGACCTTTAATTTGATACCTTACACGTCCTATTTATTGCTCACCATGACTATCTCATAATGCCGTCATTCTTCTATCTAAACGGTCGTCGCCCGGTCGTTTCAGTTGATACCTCATTTGAAACAGCGGAGGGGACGGCCGCGCCTCCTTCTCTCCCCGGCGCTCACCTCTTCCTTTTTGACCTCTAGCATATCATCAACCGTTAACAGAAGCAGGCGAACCACCAGCAAGTAAGCGACGCCGGGTGCTTTCCCACCACCCTCTCCCACTTTCGTAGAGGATCCAGCAAGAGAAAAAGGTGAGATAACCTTTTTTATGACCTCACCAGTGGATTATCAATAACACGCCCAGCCACTAAAACATGCTAGAGAGTGATGGAAATTCTACACTAAACTTTTAAAGATCAGAACCCCCCTCCGCCCCCCTATCGCGAATGCTGCCGTACCCGCACGTAACCTGAATGCCGAGCCTGAAGCGACGCATGAAACTGAACAGCCAACCATAGCTGCCTCCTAGCTGACGCAATCACTTGGACAACGATCACGCAAGTGAAGTAATGCAGGTAACTAACGACGTACGAACGCACATGCGTAATCTTTGGGGCTGCAGCTTTAGCATGATCGTATCTCGCTGTAAACGCAAAATGGACTGCTTGAAAAATAATCACATCGACTAGCGTAATCTATAAATGATGAACTGTATAACAACTACTATCGATAGCATACCTCGGCAAAGTTTGACCGGCTCTACTCACCCACAACTTTATTTTTGGAATCACCTCTCACTGGTGCTCAAGCAGGTACATGCTGATAAACTTATCTACGCTTCCCTGAAATGTCACAGTGAGCCCAAAAAACTCAGAACTCACTCGGGCTCCTCAGAACTCAAAATGGACACAAAACTCAAAATGAACGCAGAACTGAAAATGGACTCAAAACTGAAAATGAACTCACAACTGAAATGGACTCAAAACTCGAAATGAACTCTGAACTCAAAATGGACTCAAAACCTAATAATAAACTCAGAACTCAAAATGGACTCAAAACTCAATAATGAACTCAGAACTCAAAATGGACTCAGAACTCACTCAGTTGATTGATTGATTGTATGGTTTAACGCTCCGACGCAACGCAGGCGATGAGGCGCGCCGTAGTTGAGAGCTGCGGATTAATTTTGACCACCTGGGAAGCTTTAACGTGCGCCGAAATCTCGAATATTGTCGCTACCCAGTTTCCCGTCTCACATACCAAGAAGAAAATAGGGGCTACCAAGATTACAGATTGGCACTCCTTCCGTACCGCCAGAAATGGCACCACATCTGAAATAGAATCCATTCAAGATTGGAGTGTCCAGATACACGCAGACGAAAAACCTGCACCACAGAAGTTGCTCTAACTACGGATGCACCTGCGGCAGAGTCGCACCTCCTACATCTGTGGGATGCAAGAAGATGTCTGAGCAAAAGATGAAAGCGGCAAAGGCACAACAGAAAGCTTGAACTGAGGATAGCCAAAATCACCAAGAAGGCTGCAAATTATGCCGCAGAGTTAACGCGACTAAATTGGCAGCAGCTGTGCAATGGCCTGCAAGGCACATTGAGCACAGCAAAAACATGGTTACTGCTCCGCCACCTGCTGGATCCGACCAGGAGCAATTCGGCGCGTCAGCAAACCATTCAGCGCATCGTGCATCAACACTCGGGTACTGATGACGAAATCATAGATGCGCTTACTACGAAATATATAGGTTCTAACATCCAAAATGGAACACACCCTGAATACACAGGGGAACCGAACGAATTACTAGACCGCCCTATAACGGCGGCCGAAGTCAAACAAGCACTTGCCGTTCTCACACGCAACACAGCTCCGGGCATAGATCAGGTTACAAACCAACTCCTAAAAAATCTGGACGACTCTTCCGTTCAAGCCCTAATGAAATTTTACAACAAACACTGGGAATCCGGCACCCTTCCTGATGATTGGAAACACGCCCACATAGTACACACCCCGAAGTCGAATAAACCTCCGACCCTAGGCAACTTGAGACCGGTATCGCTCACGCGTCGTGCCTCGGGAAACTCCTCGAGCACATAATTCTGAACCGCCTACAGCCATACTTGGAATATCGCGAACTTTTTCCTGAAACAATGTTTGGTTTCCGACCGAAACTATAAACCCAAGACATTCTGCTACAACTAAAGGAGGACGTCATCCAGTAGGCCTCTCCACACGGCGTCAGGGCAATTTTGGCGTTAGATCTGAAAGGAGCCTTTGACAATGTAGCCTATCATACTATCCTCGAAAATCTAATGGAAACAAACTGTGGCGTACTGACGTGCAACTTCATCCGATCCTTTCTGACGAACCGAACGGCCACAATAGGAATCGGAGATCTCCGCACAGACACCATAAGAACCCCGAACAAAGGCATGCCACAAGGCGCCGTACTCTCTCCAACCCAATTTAATATAGCCATGATGAAGCTTCCATCGAAACTGCACGAGATTGAAGGCATACATCATGCTATTTATGCCGATGAGATAACAATTTGGACCAACACGGGATCGGATGGCGAGATACAAGAAAAATTGCAAAGCACACTGCAGCGATACGCACAAGCGAGTGTGCTCCAATGCATGCCGGAGAAATCGGAGGTACTTCTAGTTAAACGCCGGCGACGAGGGTTCGCATACAAGCAACCTCAGATCAGACTGAGTTTGGACAGGCAAGAGATTCCCATTGTCGATCGAGCACGCATCCTTGGCTTGCATATACAGCAAAATGGGGAGAGCGGATACACAGTTCAACGAATCGCACAATCAGCAGCCCAAATAATGCGAATGATTGGCCGAATTACCAACAGACATCGCGGGCTCAAGGAATCAAACGTGACGAGACTTCTTCAAGCCCTAATTATCAGCCGGATCGTCTACGCAGCTCCGTATCTCCAGCTCAAGAATTACGAAAAGGAAAAGCTTGATACCGTCCTCCGCAGGGATTACAAACAAGCTCTCGGTGTACCACCCACCACAGCAACTGGCAAGCTCCTCTCCTTAGGCGTCTATAACATGGTGGAGGAGCATATCGAAGCACACCTTATAAGCCAGCGGGAACGTCTCACGCTCACTCCTACCGGAAGACATGTACTCCGTCGTCTGGGATATTCCATTAATGCTGGAGGGCACACCGCGAAGACGGAGACTTTACGCCTCGAGCTCAGAGAGAAACTCAACGTGGCACCAATACCTCGGAACATGCACCCTGAGCATCATACAGGGAGAAGATCGGCGAGAGCCAAATATATTCAGTCCAGATTCGGCAGTCACCCAGATTCGAGCTTCACGGACGCAGCTAAGTATCCGCATCGGCCAGCGATGGCAATTTCCGTCATCGACCCTGACCTGCAGCTTCGGCCTCCGTCAACACAAGCAGCCCAACAGAGGCAGAAGAGGCAGCTATAGCCATCGCCGTAGTATCCAGCGCGTCAGACCAAAAACACGTACGCGTCATCACCGACTCCCAGACCGCCTGCCGGAGCTATGCAAGGGGCAGGGTCTCTTCTATAGAGCACCGCATTCTCGCCAGCAAGGCGCCAGAACACCTCTCAAGTGTCACAATAGTATGGACTCCCGGACATGACTCTCTCCGTGGCAATCAGCGAGCTAAGGCTGTCGCCCGAGCCCATGCCTCCCGGGCGCCACTGGAGGATTATTACCCGGAACCCATAATGCTGCAATACAACACAATTATACAGCACCGGTGACTCACCCGACAAGCCTTTCCTCCTCCGCACAAATCCTTAACGAGAGAGGAAGCGACATTCTGGCGGCTACAAACAAACACCTTCCCGCACCTAGGAAGACTCCACGCCATGTACTGTTGCGAACGGGTGGGCCGACCCTAGCCGAGCTCCGTCGCCTCCGACATACGTGTGGTAGCGTGGTGTGAAGAGCGGCCAGCCGTTGTTGCATCCGTGAAGAAGTCCAGAAGCCGTAGGCTAACGTAACTGTTTACTTTATAGCGAGGGGTGAGCCGAAGCCAAAGAACAACGCCCCGACGGGCGACGTAACAGTACAGGACTCGAGCAGAGCGACAGCATTGATTCTCTGCTCTTACAGAAATGACCTACAGCGCTTGGGCGGCTCGTATTTATACCCAAAAGGGCAACGGTCAAAACAGCGTTCCCTCTAGATTTGTGCACACGCTACGAACGTCACAGACATACACAACGCTCTTTCCAGAGTTCGTGATCAGTCGGTAGCATCGGTGCACGTTGAGTCCGAGAGAGGGGAGTGAGGAGGACTCCGCTGCGATCGCGGGGCCTCTGTGTCCTTGAAGCGCGTTGAGACGCGCCTCGCCGGGCCGGCAACCGTCAAAGATTGAAACGCGCCGAAAGCGAAGCGTCTGACCCGGGCTTTGTCGAGACGTGAAAGTATGAGTCACGGACACGGTGGGGCATGCTCGAAAGTTGCACGTAGTGGCTTCGCCGCACAGCCGAGTAGTGATGAGACGAAGCCCAACGACGGGCTCAGTCGTAACAGTACCCTACAATTAACACTTCAAACAAATGCCCTTCTTGCACAACTCAGTATGCCTCCCTTTACCACGTTACGTGGGCCTGCCCCGACATACCAAACATTCCCCGAATACCCAACCAAACTCTTGAGCAGTAATAAGGTGCGTTGCTCAGCTCGGACCCGGAAGATCAGCGACAGCTTGTACGACGGGCCACGAGTGCAGCCAGAGCTACAGGGGCCCTGGAATAGGGGCACCTGCCCTCCTCAAGCAAACGACACCATTTCCTAACCAGTGTAAAATAAAATTATTCCTCCTCCTCCTCCTCGAACACACAAACGTTTTTGCTTTTCCCCTTGTCAGACAAGCGGCCGCCGCGGCCGGGTATCGCACCCGCGTCCTAGAACTCATTCCGGATCAGGCGTACTCAAACTCAGTCGGGTTCAGCCTCATTCGGAATCACTTGGGCTCAAGCTCGCTCGGGATCACCCAGGCGTTAACTCACGATGCCACACTAGCCTTGCGCTCACTCAAACTCAAACTCACGCGTGAACTTGAGCCCAAATGAGTCTGAGTGAGTGGACTCATGAGTGTGTCCGCCAACCTCTGCTTAGGACACAGGCATCCAGCAATTACCTTTACGAACGTTCAGACACCTACACGAGCGCCTCACGAAAGAAGAATCTTTCACGGTCAGAAGGCTCCGGGCCATAAAATTTTATACGCTCGCCCAACTCGCCTCAATACTTTCGCGCACCAAATACCTGTCGCTCTCCCACCACTGTCCTCAACCTCGTACCGCACACCATATGGCGCGGTAGTGCTAGCGAACTCCAGACCTCACCTTAATCCCCTAACCCTCGGGGGTCTTGTCTGGCCAGTTCTGATGCTGATGTCCAGTAACCCTTCGTTTCGAGGGTGATGACTTCCGACAGATGCCTATTTATGCCGCAGGAAGCAGGCCTTCCACGCACCAAGTGCGTAGCAACACGCCCTGGCACATTTAAATAAAAATTTATTCAAGGCATCAATTCCCAGAAAGTTCTGGAAGATCATGAACGAATATGAGTCTTCCCGAGTGATTGGTCCAAAGATAGCACTCAGGTGAGTATTTGTTAATCATTTTGCTATCTTCGATGAGAATATAGGGAGCAGCTTCATCAGACAGCTAAATTTGGGGGGTCACCGATAGGCAGCCAGTTTCGAGGAGAATCGTCGGTTATCCAGGGCCTCCGATGCTTAACGAGCTACCAATGGTGACGCGTTGAACGAGTTGGGTGAGCCAGTGCTTGGGAGTGTGGCCACGGGCAGGCAAGCAGGGCCATGAAGTTCACAGAGCTGGTTGCGATTTGAGCTCGAGAGGGATCCTGTTCTTGAGGCACACTGTTCTGGGAATTTGTTCGCATGTCTGGTCCCTTGGCACTGCCGGTGCTGTCTAGTGAGAGCTCTTCAGCCGGACCTGGATGTGCATAGAGGCAGCCTAGATGAGAAGCTCCGAAAGAATCTCTTTCTCGTCCTGGAATGTCGAGGCGGCAGTGCGTGACAAAGACTGGGCACCTTTTCTCACCGACCCTGGTCAAGAGAGCCGCTGATCGACCTCGCGACCGTCCTTTTCGGGGAGTAGATCTTTTCTGTGGTTGGTGGAGAAGAATGCTACCGAAGACGACGAGGCCCACGACATGTAGCATAATTCTTTTGGTCGTCTTCACGGACACCGAGACTTGGCAACTAGTTCCTCCTGGTAGTCGGGGGCTTCTTGGTCTCGTCCTCGAAGAGAACACCTTCGCTGCTTTTGACCCTTGCGACTGGCGTTTTGGTCGAAAATCCGCAGGTGATCTCTTGTTTCTCTCCGACTTTTGATGACCACACTCATGTGGGAAGTGCATTGCGTACCTGCGGGTGCAGATCGTATCTTCTCGGAATGCTATATCGCAGAACCACAAATATCGTGTCGGGTTTTTTCCAAGGGGCACACAATGATGGGGATGATGATATCCTCTAAAGGTGAGCGCGTGTGCACGCAACGGGATTTGCCATGCTCAACCATCCACTGCTCTGAATACGTAGCTGGGCACGGCTCAGGTCCTTCTAAGTGAGCAGTTAGGCACTGAGAGTGGTTCATCAAAGTTCCCAATAATGTTAATAGCCCCTACAACGACAAATTCGATTCGTGAGGATCGTGCAAATTAAGAAAAAAAAAAAACAAGAAATGGTGTAGGTTAATTTGGTTTCCTGAAGTTTATCGTTCGCCCAAAAGATGGTTGCTTGGGTCCGACAACGGTGCTACAAGAGTATATTTGCATTACCGTACACAGCGGTGCAGTTTTATCTGTATTATAGGTTGTATGCCGTCACTATCATTATCAGTATAAAGAAATGGCCGCGTATCTGCTCCTTTCGTTGCAAAAAGTGTCGATGAAAGACGATACCCAACTGTAAACGCCTCCCTTCTCTTTCCCGCTCTCCTCTCATGCTGCTCCTCTGCCGTCTCGTTCCTCCCAAGGTAACACGCTAGATGTTTGCTCAAGTCAGTTTAAATTTACCGCGTTCTACTGCTCCAGGTCGGGTTCCTCGATGCCAGCGCTGCCGTACGGTGGAGACGCGCGTGAGTGGAGGCACCCTACTACAATGTTTACAGAATCACGTTACCCTGCTCCACGTGCACTCCATGCGGAACGTACATGAGGGGGGGGGGGGGGGGGTGAGTGAGTGAAGACTATTAAAATCGCCTGCAGGCGGCCTCCGTACGTGGAACCTTTCGTTACTGTTGCCGTTTGATTTCTGAAGATTCCGCCAGGAGCTAAAGGGGCGCGGGCAACAGCAGGCGACAATTTTTTGCACTTGATTAGTAGTTCATTTTATATCGCAAAAACCAGGCATCCATGATTTTTTTTATAATGGAACACTTCAAATATCATTTATGTATTGATTCCCCTCCTCACACTTGCGTAATGTTTGTTCTTGTTCAAGAATGTTGACAAGTATGAAGATTGCCACTGGACTTAGATGTTTAGATTTGGCTGTGGGTATTTAAGACTATTGCGCAGATTCAGTTTTACTTTGGCTGGGTGGCTGAATCGAGTCACAGACAGACATACAGACATACAGACAGACCAAAATTTCTGAGTTTAAGTAGCCCAAGAAAGACTACCGTCTTTAAAAGGGGGGCAAGTGGGTATTTAGCGGTGTCGTGTACAAGATGCGTTGGCATATATGAATTGGACTGGAGCTTAACCCCCGCCATAAACGAAAATGAAATCTACTAGTGACGTATCCACATTGAGTTGCAGGAGGGGCTGGTATTGGGGCCCGTGCGCCCAGCGGCGAAGTTCAGGCGGTCCTGGGTTATACCCGAGGGTACCTATGAAGCGAACTCGTGCTAACTGAGGACCCAGACATGTCCCCAAGAGGTTGTCCAGAGTCACCTCAGAGGAAGGGGCTGTAAAAAAAGGACATGTTTCCGGGGGAACTTGCGTCGTCAAAGAGATCCTAATCGCCAGGGTCAAAGCAGCGCCCATGCAGATTCTCCGAAGCGCCGCCTCCTCTCGGCGGGTTAAACATCCAAAAAGGGCGGACGCACGCGGAGGAAGTAGTGCACGCGCGGAGCGCCGGAGAGACTCCTTTTGAATGAAGAGGGTGTCACTCTTAGATCACTGAAGCAGTGGTAGTGGCTTAGTCACCCTCTGGGGATGGAAGGCCGCGCGGCCAGGTGTCGAACGTCGACTCCACGGAACTTGCGCGGGGCACGGGAATGAGTTCACAATGCGATGCACATCATAGGTCAGTCCAAACACTTCGTTACGCCTCGGATTTGCCGAACTGCCTGAGTGGAATCTGTGCATATAGGTGAAGGCATGGAGGTGGGTTTATGCGGAGGCGAGGCTGGATAACCCATCCCGGATGGCCACAAGTTCTGCCCATGATTGAAGGAAGAGGTGCCTAGGTGAGGTATGAGCATGTCTGTTGCCCTTCCGGATGAGTGGAGTTCACAAGGCTGGTGTTTAGGAGGTTTTGGGTGATTCCTGTGTCGACGTACATTTGCAGCGCAGAGGTGGTGCCGTAAGACTCCGAGGAAAGGGAGTTGGCCTGCAGTACCTGGTGTTGAAAGTGGCGTGCCCGGGTAAGAGGCCGGTTGTCTGTGGATTGGCTTCGGTTCCAACGGGGAAGGTCATCCAATTTTGGCATTTAAACAGGTGACCGAGAATCGAAGTAGGGAGCCGAGGACGCAGCAGAGGGAACTGCTTAAAGTTTTAGGCGATGCGCACTCCACCCCTGTTCAACAAGCTCCACGAGGGTGTTAAGCTGCGCCTCCGCTTGCTGGATTGGAATAGGGGTCATGCGAGTCAGGTCCGTAACAACCTACACATCCTCTTGGTTCACAGATTCTAGAAGGTCCCAGTCTTTTAGGGAGATGTCAGATTAATAAACGGGTTGTTTGGCTTTGGAATACTTTGGCGTCGTGTTTCTCAGTCCTCAGGCATCGCGACTTCCTCGCAGCCTGCGTCCCAGGAAGTATATTTTACCGCACCCTACAAGATCCACGGTTGATTCGCATGGTATTTTGCTCAATGAGTCTGACAAAAGTGCAATGCCAAAAGGTCTGGCAAAAATGCATTGCGTCCAAATACAGCACAATTCTGAAGTCCCGCTCCATACACTCTTCGGATTTCACATTATGTTTATGAAATGCTCTTCCAACGCAGCTCCACACATTCTTTTCTTCGCCTCACGCAGACATGCATCAGCATGCGTTAATGTAACGGAATAAGCGGAAAATCTGTCCAACCCAACAAAAACAGAGGTGCGCATTTCGGCACGTGTCAATAATTACTTTCCAGGGTATAATCATTATACCCAACTTCCGTCAACTCGTGGCAAGGCCAGCGTAAGCAAAGTCAACGCTCAATCACGAACATGGACGTTACTTGAATACATGTACCGGTGTTTTCACATTTTGAAAGCTTCTGCCGCGGTGTGGCTGTACCCAGTGGCGGATTTACGGGGGACTGTGGGAAGGGGGGGGGGGGCGCTTTTTTCCCGTCTGGACGATCTGACATGCGTCGATGTGTGCATCCTTCTTCGCTAAGTGAGGTAAGGAAATGCCCTTGCGTTTTCGTGATGGCACGCGCGGGAGGTCGGAAACGAAAGCCAGAAAAGAACGAATGTCCGCGATGCGAGCTACCTTAAAGCGGTAAATACAGCTTTCGAGGCTGGATGAACGGAGAGAAAGGCGTACCGTTTGGGCGGGTGGAATCGCCCCCTCCCTCTTTGGGAACATTTCTGCGGGCGCCGGGCCATGGTTACAGCGATTGCGGCAAAACCGCCCAAAATACATCTATACCAAGTCGGTCGTTGGCAGGGCCTTCGTTCGTAACTTACCTATTAAGCTAAAGGTACGTCAGTTTTACGAGTCGCGGCTTGTCATTGCTTAGCTTACAACTTGTGAGGATGAACCAGTGCATTGCCTACTTCAGGTCTAAAAATCAAGGGAGTGCAGCCAACGTTTGTGTACACATACACATGGTCACACCACAGAGCCCTCAGCTCTCAAATCAGAGCAGGGTTCACCCACTGTGCACGCAGTGGGTTCAGAGGATTAACCCCTGATGCATGGGGGATGCGTGGGTCAGGCGATTAACTCCTGACCATGCAGGCACAACCCGGCAATTTCGAGTGGTCAGTTTGAATCTGCCTTTTTTGTAGGTGAGTGAAGTTAAGGAGCAGGAACAGCTCGCCCACATCAATTGCTCCTGCTTCTCTCTCGGTTATTCTTCTTTTTTACGGAAAACGACTGATGGTGACAGCACGCAATAGAACGGTACGTTTGTTTTCGTGCATTTTTTTTTCTAGCGAGGTACGCGACACGACTGAAAGCCACAGCGTTTTCGGCGCTTGCGTCGACATTAATCTTCGAAATGCGCAGAGAAAGCTTTTAAAGCGAAAGCCTTACATCTCTGTGTTTTTTTTTATGCGCGAACATCATGAGGTACATAAAATCGGGAGGTACAAATAATACTAGCGCGAGCCGTGGATCGCGCTTCGGAAGAGAGAAACAGCCGCACCGGAGGAGGGCTTCTGAGAAAAGGCGACCGAGCACAGCGGTGGGGCCGCTGCCTTACGTGCAATGCGAGCCGTCTTGAGAGGTGAAAATGCCGTCGGGGGCGAACAGAAGGCTCCTGGCGATGGCGAGCGAGCGGCACAAGCTTGGGAGGGCGCTATTCACACGGCTGGTCAAGTGTAGGAGGGCGGGACCGCTCTGATCAACACAAAGTTCGACAGCAGGCCAACAGAAGGTCACTCTTGGCTTTTGCCTTCTCTAGAAGATTTTGAGCATCCCCGCAATGTTTAAATGCTCAAACATTTATATGTAGACTCAGCGATGAAATCCGTCTGTAACGCTCGACGTATTGCACTTTCGCCGCATATGTAAATGCTATTAATAAAAAGCGCTAACGCATTGATACTCTCGCGTCAGACTACCTTCACTGCCACCTAAAAAAATCTCTTCTAGCAATGCACTTGCGTATAGTAGTGAAGCCAACTTGAAAGGGGCTCGGTGTGTAGCGCTTTGCAGGGATGCATCGGGTCTTAGGGGGTATTTAATTAATGGCCTTTGGGCCGTTGCTATCGGGCTGCTTATATGATGCCAGGGCAAATGCCTTCTCAGTAATACACGTGTGTGCAGTAGTTAAACCAACTTCGAAGGGGATCGGTGTATTGCAGAGTGGCTGAAACATTCATGCGGTGTCCGACAATTGCCACTTGAGAGTTTGCAAACTTTTTGTCTTCATCGTCATCATCATTAGAAAGACCCCACCCCACTCACTCTACAGCGCGCGAATAAACGCGTTCCTGCAGTCTGCACCACATGTTCCGGCGGTGCAGCTTTTTCCCCAATTCGGCAACTGTTATTATTAAAGGCAGGAATGCAGAGTAAGACAGAGGGAACGGCATGCTTGGTTCAGGCGCTTGATCCCAGCGCTTTTAAGATTTTTTAAACAATGAGTGCCGTGTATCGTGACCGGGGCGAGAGAAACGATGTGCTTGTTTCCACAGTGATCGTGTTCTTTGGACTTTTCCGCTTCGGAAGGCTCAGTGGCTACAGCGTTGCGCGAATGAGCACAAAATCGCGGGTTCGACTCCTGTCCGCAGCGGCCGTTTTTCTGACAGAAACGAAACACCAATAATTCAGTGCCCTTCCACTCTGTGAAGAAGGATGACCAGCGAAGTTGGTTGCAGTCCAAGGGGTGCACGAAAAAAAAAGAAGAGAGACTACATTACCATCCAATCCCCTCCGTATCCTCTGAGCGCTGGAAAAGCGCGCTAACCACGTACGCGTACCTCACAGCCGGAGGACCAGTGGCGCTTGATCAGCCGGGCCCACCCGGGCTGCCGCTGTAGCTCGCGGCTTCCTCAACTAAGGACACCACCCACTTTTGTGTCTTTTTTTTTTGCTCAATAAAACATTTCCCTCCTTCTCCTACCTAAGTAGCTGAACGAAGTTTGGAAGGACTAGAGCTTTATTCTAGAAGACAAACGTGGGGCTGTTAATTCCCTCCTTCGTCGTAGGCATCTTGACGTGGTAAGTTGCCTACTTGAGAGAGAGAGAGGGAAAGAGAGAGAGAGAGAGAGAGAGAGAGAGAGAGAGAGAGAGAGAGAGAGAGACGAGAGAGAGAGAGAGAGAGAGAGAGAGAGAGAGAGAGAGAGAGAGAGAGAGAGAGAGAGAGACCTTTAATGGTACTGGTGAGGTTATCCTGGCAAAGGCACCTAGCATGCTACACTGGATGTATGAAGGGAAGTGAAATTGAGGAATTGATGATGATGATTATGATGATGACGATTCGCTCACTAATGAAGCCTTATTTAAAGAGTCTGATCAAGACCTGTACTTGTCAAGAAAGTCAATAGAGCTTTGGTCACTCGGGATGCTCGTCTTGAGTTAGACCATGGGCCTAACACTTCACTCAGCGTTAGTCCTCTAGAAAGAGGCTGGCCCAGGGACACTTACGGGACGTTCTAGGTACTCTATACCGCGCAGATTCACATATTACCAGCGAAGCTGTTTGGAAAATCGTAATTTTTCGTGTACGCAGTTAAAGATACAAGAAAAAATTGCCGAGTGCGTGCACGTGAGCGCGGGCCTCGCGGTGACCTCCCGGTAGCTAACAAGACCACGAAAATGGCTAGCGCTCGTGCGTGCGTGCCTCGCGACGACCCAGCGTCAACTGCGCCCGTTCGTCCAGCCAAGCATACCTACTTGTGGAGATTAGACAAGATTGCGGCGACCTCCGGGCAGTTAAAAAAACCAAGAAAATGCCGAGCGCTCGTGTGTGCGTGCCTTGCGGCGACCGCCCAGCGTCCCCGGCGCGCGTTTGTCAAGCCAAACATACCCACTTAGGGAGATTGGTCAAGATTGGCCAAAAAATCCAGCGTTCGCCGTAATCGTGGAAACACCTGCTCGGAATGAGAAAGATACGTCATAGCGTACACCCCTCCAAAGTGATGTCCGATGATTATCACTGCCAAAAAAATTAAAGAAGCTCGCACTTATAGCAACAATGATGGAGTAAAGACCTTTGCGGCACCGAAGAAGAAGCAAATCGGATGCAATCGTCTAATTAAACCTTCGTGGTGGTCGTTAAGGTTGCGTACAGCTACGCCACCTTTAAGTCTTGCGCGTTTGTGTGAGCTTCCTTCATTTTTTTACGGGGTTCAAGTCCTCGCGCACGTCACAAAGTGTGCAAAGGGGGGAAGCGGCCTGTTTCAGCTTGAAGCGAAAATGATTTGTGTAAGCGACATTTAGCCGCACGCGGTGAAGAACCGCTTCGCCGTGCTTGGAAAGTCCGTGAGTCATCCTAAAGATCCCACGCGGGTCTATGGAGTGAAACGGCTTATAATTTTGCGGCGCAGCAGCGCAAGTAGATCTCTGAAAACCCCAGGAAATCTTAGACGCTAGAGCAGAATCATCTTGCTTGGAGAACGATATAGGACACTGGCCAGTGCAGGTCATGCGCGATCGATGCCGCAGGGTCCACCTTGACGTTCCCAGATGCGCGGAAAGATCCCTGCGTAGCACACCAGCCCAATCCGCTCGATTACGGAGGACAGCAGACAGGTCGCATCGGGCCGTGAGACGTGTTTCCAAACGCTTCGCTGCACAGCGCCCCCGCGTGACATGTGGGATGTCACTGCGCGCGCTATTCTATTGAGATCCTGCTAAAAGGAGCCCGCCGTTCGGGACCTGTGGTCTCGAAAAATTTTGTAATCAACTTTTGTTAGCAAGATTGGTCGGTATGCTTTAACATCCCGTCATTTTTATGAAGGTTCCCGAGAATAGGTTACAAATGGTAATCCAGCAAATTGTCGGTCCACATCAGACGTGTGGCATCAGGGGTCCAACATATTCACGAATATCCACAAGGCGAGGTGCGGGCTGGAATGTTGCGATGCAAAGCACTCGGGCGTGGCGATTCTCCAGCTCGACATGGAGAAAGTCTTTGGCTGCGTATCTCACAAGATCCTGTTTATGTTTTAGAGCACATCAACCATGGTTCTGAGCATCATTCATAATAGTAAAATAAGCGGATCTAAATTGCAGGAGACAGAGGTCAAACTTCTCGCCTATGCTAACGACATTGCCGTTGTTTGTTCGAACAAAGAAAGCGTGATGTTCGCCCTGGAAACAGTGAAGCATTTTGGTGAGGCCACGGGGAGTCTGGTGAATTGGGGAAAATGCCTGGCGTTTTGGCACGGAAACGGAAAAAATGGTCCCGGAAAAAATGGTCCCGGAGAAAATGGTCCCGGAAAAAATGGTCCCGGAAAAAATGGTCCCGGAAAAAATGGTCCCAGTGACCATCTAGGAAAAAATGGTCCCATGGCCCAGCCAACGTGTTTACCTTCAAGTTAGTCCGATCTGAACTTTGTTGCAGTTTGTTTTTGTCTCTTTGCGTTTGAGCTAAAGGTTTGAGAAAGAGATGGAATGCTTTAATATTCCTATAAGGGGCCGAAATTAACGCCTTTGGAGGCTAAAATCTAACAAAGAAAATTGGGTAGACAGACAGACGGACGGACGGACGCTTTGATGGATGGATGGATGGATGGATGGATGGATGGATGGATGGATGGATGGATGGATGATGATGGATGGTAGGGCTGAGCATGGATTAAACATTTTAATGCAAGTAATTGGATTAAAACCACACAAGCAACTGTGAGGCCTGGAACCGTCGGTTTAGTAGCTTTTGCCATCTCAGTGTCTGCAAGGTCATAGAAGCTCTACGCTGCGAGGTTTCGTCAGTATCAGTGAAAATTGCACAAGAAGCCGTGGGAGCTCTATCAAAGAAGCTCACAGCGGCGTACCGGGTCTAGGACATTTCGGTGCAAGGCATATCGGTGCAAGGCATATGGGTGCAGGACGTTTCGGTGCAGACATTTCGGTGTATGGATATTTCGGTGTACGCACATATCGGTGTGTGAATACCGTTTCGCTGCACGGACACCTCCGTGCGCAAACATTTCGGTGACCGAATTATCGTATGCTTGCTTGTTTGAAACAGCCGTTATCATTTTATTTTCGCTTAACATGGGTTATAGACAACAATATAGCGCAGCGCTTGCATTTTTAGATTGGCGCCGTCTTCAATTTTTTCCAGGTATTTTTAGAAATTGAACATTTGTATAT
Organism: Haemaphysalis longicornis; assembly: GCA_013339765.2. Lineage (NCBI taxonomy): Eukaryota > Metazoa > Arthropoda > Arachnida > Ixodida > Ixodidae > Haemaphysalis > Haemaphysalis longicornis. The sequence goes on along the minus strand of CM023448.1, from coordinate 143,259,387 downwards.
TTTTTTTAATACCTCGTTCATTTTAGCAAGACAAACGTTCTTGGTACGATTAACCGGCTTTACTCGAACAAGACATTTTCGTGCCTTGGCTTCGGGACCAATTTTTCCGGGACCATTTTTTCCTACCTTGGATTTGGGACCATTTTTTCCGGGACCATTTCTTCCGGAACCATTTTTTCCAGGACCATTTTTTCCGGGACCATTTTTTCCGGGACCATTTTTTCCTACACCCGTTTTGGCACGGTGTATGGCTGTCAACGCCAGTGACCTTTGCTAATGTAACTTGGGTCACCACCCCAGTAACGTACTTAGGAACCCCACTGGAATAGTATTGCGACAGTGAGCCCTACTGGCGCGGGCAGGTGCAAGCACTGAAACAGAAGGCGCAAAAAGTGAAAGCAACTGGGCTGGCAGTGTTCGCGAGAGCCACGACTTGTAATCTTTTCTTTGTGGCAAAGGTTTGGTTTGTAATGCAAGTACTGCATTGTTCACGTTTGAATGTCCTGAAGCTACATCGCGTATTTGCTGTTTTTGTGCGGGGGTCCACGTGGGAGTGGAGCAGTAGGACGAATTTGTTTTGGCGAATCCGTGACGGCGGTTCAGGGCTGACTCACCTATTTCTACGGCAGCTCGTAAACCGATTTTTGTTTTTGCTTGATGTACAGGAACCTTTTCTGCGCACTGCATTGCAAGTTCGGTTAATGCTTGCTTTGCCAGAATTTGTGGTTTCTTCAAGTTGCATGCAAGGTGGTGTTTATGGATATTTTAAAGAAATTGTTTTGCCATTCCGATTTTTGGCAACCCGTTCTTTAATGTAATAGCTGGGAAATGTAACCAGGAACAAATAATATAAGGATGCTTGTGACGTAGTTTTACCGTGGCACTGTACATAGCTCTATACAGTAACGGTCTAGGACAAGATGTGTTAAAACGAGTGGAGCGAATGGAAGTGTCACCTGGGGCAAAATCTTTCTTCTTTAAACTGCAGACTGGTACACCTTCAGGCGCAACCTGGATGAAGGAAAGGGGGCTCTCAGTGCCATGGGGAACCGACTGTCCTATTTGTAAACAACCCGAAACTGTGGAGCACGTCTTTCTTCATTGTTGGGCCGCAGTGTTCCTTTGGGATGTTCTCCAACGGACACTTCGGAAAGATTTTCCATTTAGCTCACGCGGCATACGTTTTTTGTGCATTGATAGAGAGGAATGTGAGCCATTTGACAGTGTGATGTTGTTGGGCCTGCACAGCTTTTGGCGTTCGTGCATGGCATGGCTGCATTGCTACCAATGCGACAGCATTTTCGGGAAAGTTTCTCACGTTTTGTTGAAGTTTAGAGAGCGAAGAACTCTCCACCAGAGCGGTTGTCAAAAATTTAACACCTAACTGCGCTTAGGGAATTTTAAATGACAACACTGGCCCTGGGGGGCATGGTGGCATTACTGTGATTTTTCTTTGTCACTGTACCTGGTATCTTGTGTTACTGTCGGAGATTGGCAATAAAGGTTAGAAAGGAAACTGTGGTCTCGAGGTAGAGTTTTGGGTACTTACGCTGACGGCCTGGGTTCGAGCCCCAGCGTGTCTATGCACTTCTTAAATTTTTATTGCAAAATTTCTTTCTAAACTCAATTCTACGCGTTGTTGTTGTTAATAATGACAATTTGGTATGTTTGAGGTCGCTTTAGGTTGGGGGGGGGGGGGGGGGGAAGCCTATGACTGCATTTAATCGCGGTCATAGGCTGCTTCATCGTTCTTCATCGCGTGAAGAGACATGTCACGTTGGGCGCTGTGCAGCGAAGCATTTGGAAATACGCGGTCGTGAGACGTCGATGCTGAAGTCTCCCACCAGCACAACGGCCACGTCCTCGGTGAGCGCATGAATTCCTGCCTGCGCGTGCACCCCCCGCCCCCTCCCGTGCACGCAAAAACGGGCAACCGGTGATGTGCGCGTGCTTATAGACGGGGAAGACACAACAGGCCTAAACGTCGCTCTGAAAGCCATCGAGGGCTTACGTCGGGACGGGAAGAACATCGGCCAGAACGTCACTCGAGTAGCCTTCAAGAAGGCAACACAAAACACTAGCCCTAAAGAGTTTCCGTTCTACGCCGATATGTCCGCACATGCTGCAGGAAACCGAAACATATACAGCTTCGCTGTAAAATACCTGCGTGTTGAGAGCTAGGCGCACATTAAATAGCCCCCAGGTAGACTAAACTAATTCGTAGCCCGCAACTAAGGTGCGCCCAGTGGTAGCTTGTGCCCGAAAACTCCAAGTTGAATTTTTGTGCGTGTAGGCTCCTTAGAGTTTATTTTAGCCCGTTGGGTTTCTGCTCTTCGCAAACAAGCCAGAATTTGGTTGTAAGCATGCCGGCGCCAAATTTTGTTATTTTTTTTTAACAGCGAAACTGTTAGTGTCACTAAATTTCGCCAGGATTTTTCGTGTCCGCCTTCGCCTTCGTAGATAGCAGTGTTGTACACGTTCCTCTAAAACAGGAACGAAAGCTCGTTCCTCGTTCCTTCACAATTTTGAAACGAGTTCCCGTTACAAGTTCCTTTATTGCGAAAGGAACGCGTTCCAGTTCCACTTCGAACATTGGAATGTGTCGTTACATTAACGTTACATTTCATTTTTTATATTAAAATATGGGGTCAGATTACTGAGGCGAAATAAAATGAGAAATTTAAAACTCACATAGAACTACGCATATTATTGGTAGTGAGCGCGACCATGGGCGGCGCTGCGAAGCGCGCCTCCGTGACGTCGGCTTAGGGATTCTAGCATTTGTCGTCTGCTTCAATCGGGCTTGCTCTCTTAGCTGTTTCTTCGCGCTCGTTTGACCTTTGATGCTTGTCCGCACCAGATTTTGCGTATGCACAACATTTTATCGCAATAAAAGACTTAAAATTGCATACACTAGCTCAGGGAGTGATTTAAAGTATAGTTTTGGATACCGCTACGGAAAAAACATTGCCGGCGTCGCCCTTTCCTGGCGAAGCGGTCCTGTGCGGAGCGTCTGAGTTAGGCGTCAGCTTCTGTATTCAGCAATCTTTCGAAGAAAGGAAACAGTCTAATAACCCACATCAGCGAAAGTGTATAAGACCAAAACAAATTCCATGCGTTATGGGCTGTCGTCTTTGACTGTTGCGCTGCTGAGCACGAGGTCGCGGGTTCGATTCCCGGCCGCGGCGGCCGCTTTTCTGATGGAGGCGAAAAGCAAAAACGCCCGTGTGGACGAGATTTCGGCGAACGTTAAAGATCCCCAGGTGGTCAAAATAAAGCCGGAGCCCTCCACTACGGCGCGCCTCATGGCCTGCGTTGCGTCGGCGCGTTATCCCCTACAATCAATCAATCGGCTTTGACTGAAAGCATTACGTGATTGAAAATCAGCGCGAAAAAAACACAGCACAAAAAAGGAACGAGAAGTAGACAGGACAGCGCTGCACACACAACCGATTTATTTTGAATAAAACATTAATAATATACGTAGATCAGTCTCCCACGTGGCGGTAAATTATTACAACGAATAAACAGAAATAAAAACGCACTAACTCATCGGTCTGCACAAGTGTAATCTATTGCTTTACTCAGTCATGCAAGGGTGTCACTCAGATAAGCGTATTCGCGGTCATGCGGCGTATACTGATGGCATACTTATACATCGGTGGGCAGATCGTCTTATTTGAAAGGTCTCGATTGTTGTTTTATCTCTGTGTTTCGACAACACAGCGGTTTCTTCAAAAGGGCCCATCTCCCCGCGAGGGGGACTCGAGTAAATGCGTCGCATAGGGGGTGGGTGTATTGCGTTAACGTTTAATGTTTGGGGAGTTGGTGGTAGTGAATGCGTTGTATCAGCAGCTTCTTGACGTAGTTTGAATGAGTCAAGGATATAAGGCGCGTTCGTAGCCTTTTATTCTGTGTCGGTTTTGTGGCGCAGTGGGAAGAGCACCATGTACCTCGCGTTCCGCCCACAGGTAGTGAATGCGTTGTATCAGCAGCTTCTTGACGTAGTTTGAATGAGTCAAGGATATAAGGCGCGTTCGTAGCCTTCCATTCTGTGTCGGCTTTGTGGCGCAGTGGGTAGAGCGCCATGTACCTTGCGTTCCGCACGCAGGGTCGTGGGATCGAAACCAGGCGCCGGTAAGTATTATTTTTTTATATACTGTAGGGGGAGGGGTGCGGACCTGTTGTTGAGAGCGAGGAGGGTAGCGTGAGGCGGGAGAGGAGGATTGGGGAGAGGGCGCACCTGGAACGGCTGTTGCGGACGCCGAGGCATGTCAACGCCGGGTGACACCGTGAGTTAAAGAAATGCTCTGCATTTAAAAACCGGCACACAGACGTGTGAGCTGCAGTGTTTTGCCAGGTGACTGTGCGGATTCCCTTTTAATGAACGCTGGTGCTCCGACAACCTGGTGTTCAGGCACTTTCCGGTTTGTCCCACGTATATATGTCCACACCGACAACGTGGCAAACGTGGCAAAAAGGTGCGCTGTCGACGTGGTGTTCTCGGCCCCAAATAAATTAGGAAAATTGTGCAGTACGGTTGGCCGAAGATTAGCTCCCCGGAATACAAGGACAAAAAATGTGTGCCCGACAAATCATTCAGAGCCATTTGTGAGATGTGCAACGGGTGTCGTGTATATATTGCCACTTCGGTGTGGACATATATACGTGGGACAAACCGGGAGGTTCCTGAACACCAGGTTGTCGGACCACCAGCGTTCATTAAAAGGAAATCCGCACATTCACTGCAGCTCGCACGGATGTGTGCCGCTCTTTAAAAAAAACCACTGTGTTGTCGAAACACAGAGATAAAACAACAAGGGACATTATCGAGGCCTTTCAAATAAGACGATCTGCCGACCAATGTATAAGTATGCCCTCAGTAGTGCTGCATGAGCGGGAATACGCTTATCTGAGTGACACCCTTACATGACCAAGTAAACCAAAAACATTTCACATGTGCAGACCGATGAGTGATTTCGTTTTTTGTTTCTGTTTATTCGCTGTAATAATTTACCGCAACGTGGGAGACTGATCTATGTATATCACTAACGTTTTCTTCAAAATAAATCGGTTGTGAGTGCAGCGCTGTCCTGTCTACTTCTCGTTCCTTTTTTGTGCAGTATTTTTTCCACGCTGATTTTCAATCATGAACGTTCACCAACTCGCCCAACTCACAGTCTTCTTGAAAGCATTACGATTCCCGTTAACCGTATGTAAGGTCAAACAGTTTTTGCAACCTTGCCGAACGCTCGAAAGTATTGTATCGCATCACTTTACCTTGTGATGGCATGAAAGTATGCCGACATGCCCTATGGGGCGCAAAAATGTAGGTTCAGTTCCGGATAACCTACTGTGTGTATAGGCGCGTGCTGGTCTTAACCAGTATGGGGGCTTATTGAGCAAAACGAGTAATATGTAAGGTAAAAATACAGTAGCGCTATGTTTGTTCAGACTTGGAGGGATATTTCTGTACATGTCTTACAGCGATATCTTCCCAATATTCAGATATGCATTATAATAAAATCGCACTGAAGAGGACGAAGAGAGGGAGGAGCAAAAAAACTTTATTTCACAGTAAAATCGAGCTGGTTAGCGGGCGGGCTCCTCAGTCCAGGACAAGAGAGTAAGAATAATTTTCTTCAATTCATCGAACTGTCATACCGAGTAGGCCAGGATTTGTTCTTTACTCCTAAAGGGGTGGGAAAACAATAAATAGCTGCTTGGGCATATTCATCTGTTTTCATTGTTGTTATACTGAAAACCGGCCCGTATACTATTTAATGCGTTCGTTAGCGTGTATATCAGGCCTTCAACACCGTATGATGGTTACGATAGAAATTCGGGTTTCAAAAGCCATCTTCGAGTACTGTGAACAACATTGTCTGCGCCGTTTCGCGGGGTGTAGCACAAATCTCCCCATTGCATTTGCATCTGAATAAACAACACACACTGGAGATATGCACGTTCTAGCACGCAGCCATAACGAAAGCCAATTTGTGAAGAAAGTACTGTAGGTCTTACAGCCTGAAGAAAATATCCACACGAACTTTGGGAGCCTCCCAAACATCCCCAAACCTCCTAATAAGGCGTTCGTGACGCTGCAGAAAACTTAATGCGCTGGGCACAGGAAAAACAATCATGCGGTACAAGTCGACTACAATGAAAGAAATAGAAGACAGCCGTTTTATTTCCTGCCGTGCGATGCCCGTGTAGAGGCCCGCTGCTTGGTGCGTAGCATTAGACTGTTGAGTCTTCATAAGAGCACCTCAAAAATACTGTAGGGAAGCCTCTGCATTTCGAATACTTATCGGGGAGCTTTGAGCAGTGAACCTTGCAAACAAGCTAGAAAGGACGAGTTACACGCGATCATCTGACCGATGCTCCGAAGAAATTTGGTCTCTCGCTCCTCGTGTGCTGCAAACTTGTGCGGGATACAGCTTGAAATTATTCGGAGGTATCAGAAGATGCAAAATACCTGAATTACTGGAAATACGCTTTTTAATGCACTAGGGCATCAATGTGGGTGGGTTCTAGCACAGGCACTGCTGCCCCTCACAAGCGGACGACAGCGGCGCGAGTCCCTCAGCCGACGTCAGAGTCACGGGGCGCCACTCAAACATCTCACCTCCAATAGGAACATGAACACCGCCGGCTGCACTTTACCTGCAGATAAAAAGAATCGAAAGAAACGCTCCTAGACGATTTTTTTCAGGGAGCACCGGACAAACTCCATACATATATAACGGTGATTTTGGTGCTCGTCTATTATAGGTGCAACACATATGACACTTCCCACTTTGGTCTTAAAATGCACAGTAAGGTTACTGCGCTTCAGATATGCGAATAGAAAGTTACATGCAGGAACGTAATTATATGTCTTGCATTAGAAACCGCATCGAAAGGCACAATACAGAGGTCTTTATTGAATTCTGATTTAATATTACAGTTTATTTAAAATACCTTACAGGCGCCTTTGTAGGGAATTTAGTAAGGGGGTTTCAAAAGTGAAGCTTTGCGGATCAGATATACACCACCAATTTGCGAGTAACAAAACACAACAGAACAAGTAATGACTACGAGGTTCGCAATCCAAGTTTAGGTGGGAAGATTATAACAAGAAAAAAAAATAAAAGCCAGCAGCGTAGTCACACACGAAATCTACGCACAAGAATTGCAAAGTATGCCGAACACAATCAGGGTAGTAGGTAAAAGAAACAACCAAAGATAGACAATTATGTGGACGCGACGCGCGACTCAGTTGCGGTGGTTAGAAATACGCGTAAGGGAAAAGCACAGGAAATAACACGGAGCCTAACAACGTGCGTAAAAAACATTTACACTATGAAAAATATAGTCGGACACAAAGTGCGACCCTATAAAGTGAAATAAACAAGCACAGATAAATAAAAAGCAACGAGAAAACAAGAAAGCACGTGCCGTGGTACAGAAACGACAGACTCTTTGGTTCTTCAAGCAGAAAAAAGTTAACTACTTTGTTAGAGGATATGGCAGAAGAGAAAAAAAGTAGAATGAATGAAAAAATGTGAAAACAATTAGTGGGAAAAAAATGTCCGAATGCATTGTCGCAACTAAGTAGAGTCTCTTGTTTGAACTCAGCAAGAGTTGCATCTCGATGAGGGAGTCAGACAGATGAACCCGTTTTTTCGTCAGCACTTCGTTGGAAATGTTGAAGAGCTGTTCCACGGAAGCGCTTGAGGGTACTGACGTGTTGTACTTGAAGAAAAGTTGGATCAATTCCTCGAAGTTCTTCATCTGCGACAGCGGGTAGTCAACTGGTACCAACAGGTACCGCGACAGCTCTTCCTGTGCCTCGGCTGTAAGGGTTTGTTGCCCAAAGGAAAAGGAATCCTCGGGCGCGGACGAAGTGGCCAAATCTGCGCTGGATGGCTTGGTCACCGCAGCCAGCTGTCTTCATGTTGTTGGTCGCCTTGTCCCGCATAGAACTGTATAGGATCCATGATAGCTTAAACCTTGGGATTAAGCAACTGTCGACAACGAGCTCGCGCTTTCCTTTGAGGGGTCCAAACGTGCAATCCCGAACAATTTCCGGTGACCCGGTGACCCTGCAATCCCGGTAACACTTCGAATGACCTCACAGTGAGAGCAACTCCCTCGACAACAACGCACCCGCGGCTTGCGCGCACTAATGCGGTACATAACCCTGATAATATATGGTCAAGGTACCTGCAGCGCCGCTCGGACATAGCAACCTTTCCCCGGGAGGGCACAATTCTATCGGCCAGACGCGCACCGCGGCCTCCGGAGACAAATGATGAAAGGGGAAAAGCATTCTCGCGGCTGCGCAATTCACCCACCGTACGCCTCGTAAGCTCAACCGGCCTGAAAGCAAGCACAAGCTGTGGCCCGCTGCGTGCTTATTCTTCTGCCTTTGACCTTCGAGAAAGCACGCTCCACTGAAGAGCGGCCAAATTGGACCCCTTATAGGAAGAGAAACACAGTAGCGACTTGTGGATTTTTGTACTCGAGCCTTGACATCACAAACAGCCAGTTCCTAGCGCTGTAACGTTTGCAGAAGGAACGCGGTTCCTACCGTTACTTCAAAAACCTAACGAGTTACCGTTACAGTTCCACCGACCCTTAATGGAATGGTGGCGTTCCTCCGTTCCTCCATAAAGGAACTAGTTCCAGGAACGCCGTTCCTTGGAACGCCGTTCCGTACAACACTGGTAGACAGAAGGAAATTTAAAGCAAGAAGACCATACAACGGAACCAGGCCAGTAGCTAGTGCAAACAAAACGCTTGCTTGCAGTAAAGAATAAAAACACCTTCAAATGCCTTGAGCGTATTCCGAGCCTCGTTTACAATTGCGATAATTGCGTAATGAAGGCTATGGGGCGATGCCAACTGCATAAGCGGGGGCGCAGGAAGCTGGTGGATTGACGTCACTAAATAAGAACGCAGCAAATAAGAACGCGTTGGCAAGTCCTTGTCGTGAAATAAAACAGCATGCAATCATTAATTGTTGAGATCACAATCGGTGTTCGATGCGACATTTTAATGTCTTGCTGGGTTTCCTGTTGGGATTTAGCCGCATGTCACGTCCTAAGCCTACAACTACAATTCGAATTCAGTCAATTTTGATGCGTGTGGCGTTTTCATATTGACTACAATTCAGAGCGTCGCTCATCGTCGTGAGCGCTACCTTGTTCACATCAAGGCCGTCTGGCGGCTTCACCGGGTAAAGATTCAATCGCAGATAAATGACAACGTAAACGCTGTTTTCGTTTTTTTTTTTTTGAGCGTCTGTGACATGTAATAAGTTTCCGATAAAACGAGCCATGGTTAAGTTCGCGTTCGCTTTTTTTTTTGGTATACATTGCTGTCAGTGCGCTGCTAAGTCAGAAACTCGCACCGTTGGATGCTATTTGCCATCTTGCCCTGCCCTGCTAACTGCATGAATGATTGTTTCCTGTGTCTGTTTTTTTTTTTCTTCTATCGTGCATCTCAGTCCTCCGCCCTACTGTTTCAGACCGGAATTTTTTTTCTGCACAACTCAGTTGGCAGCCAGCGCTAATGACCCCTCTGAATAAATGCATGGATATAGTGTGCATAGTCGCGAAGAATGTTGGCCACGCCGGTAGGCAGCTTCTGCGTGACGAATAGTATATGGCTAACTAAAAACCAAACAGAAGGCGCTCAATTCGTGTGGGTGCATGTGTGCGTTTGTGTGTGAGCGTGGAGAGAAGGACAGCGGTTAAATAAAGAAGAGAAAATTATTTGTAGAAACCAAAACAAATTGCAATCAACCCAGACAAAATTGCCCAGTAGGAATCAACACAAACTATGTGCATGGCGTACACTGGGCAAGAATACAGTACACAAACATTCAGATACAGGCATGCAGGTGGCAAAAACAAAGCCATGGTAAAGTGCCGAGAGGATAGAAATAAAAAACACAATGAGAACATGCACTATAGCTCCCGACAAAGAAACGAAGCACTGCGTATGCAGGCAAACTGCGGCTCATGCCATGCTATAAAATGGTAATTACAGAATAATAAAAGTATACGTCGGCCTCAAGAGGGCAGGGAAACAGCATAACAACACGAGAAATCAAGAGTAAAAATACTTTTGAAAGTACACGACAAGTATTTAGGGACAACAACGACATCCTGGTGCCGCCAAGGGCTCTGAATTTTGTAAAAAAAATTTGTAAACGCTTTCAAAGCATTCATAAGCAAAGACTCGAGTCATCAAATTTGTGGAAACTATATCCACCACCTGCTCAAACCTCGGCGACTCCGAACGCGACTGCTGAAAATGAAAATGCCCCTAAATTTCGTTGTGGGCAGTGCAAGTCTGATGATCACGATATCACAGACAGGAAGTGCCCGACGAAGCTTAACGCCAAGGCACGTACGCGTGTGAAGAGCTCTCAGAGGTCCCAGGTTGATCAACGGCTCCCGCTTTCAAACCGGTACGAACTCCTAGCTTCCAATGACGACGACGATATTGCAGATGACGTACCAGAACCGGTCTCTGCCACACCACCTATGAATTCGGTTTCATAAAGCCAGGTGGTGCAACTGCGTCGACCTCGTCAGCGATCGCGTCTTCAAGAGGCCGACCAGAATTCCCCTGCCCTAGAAGAGGTAGATCTTCGCCTCCAGGCATTATAAACGGAGCTTGCGAATTGGACCGCTCGTAGTGCCCAGTTGCTGGCACAGAGACGCTTAAAGCGTGCTGCTGCAAAAGAGAACTCATGTGAAGCTATACCTCCTCTGTCAACTTCTCCCTTGGCTCCACCTCCTCCGGCATCATTACCAGCAGCAGCCTCGATCTTGTCAGCATCCCACGCTCGCTCCATTTTAAACTACGTGATGCAGCAGCTACACATATTAACCACGACTCTTGCAGCATGCCTCCGCTAAATTATGCACCTGCCGTACCTGCAACTACACGCAAGGACACTATGCTACAATGGAACTGTCGGGGCCTGTCCCAAAAAGTTGGTGAACTTAAAGAACGCCTTCTCCTAGGCTCACTTCGTGCATGGGCGCTACTGCTTCAGGAAGCGAATGGCCTACCCCGTATCCCCTTTTTTACCGGCTATGCGTCTCCAACAATCATTGACCACCGTAACGCCCCACCAACGCCACTGGGTAAAGCGGTGGTATATGTCTTCACGCGTCTCCCCCAGCAAGCCATTCACCTTCAAAGCTGGTGCTCCCCGTGGCAAGAAACTGTTGCGGTGAAAGTTCAACTAAGTCACTGTGCAGTGATCCTCTTATCCTGCTATGTGCGTCCTCGCAGTGGTCATGCCCCGCGTGTTCGGTTTCGCATATACGAGCACAACATCCGGGTTGTCCCATCCTCATCGCCGGAGACTTTAATGTTCCGCACCCAGCCTGGGGCTGTGACATGGCGAGTGCGCGAGGTTCAGATCTCCTCAAGATCATGGAGCATGCTCGCTTCACTCTACTTAATGACACGACCCAGTCAACTCGCCGCTCCACGTCTACTCGTATGCCTCCACGTTCCCCAGACCTAGCTTGGTGGCTTGGTCCATCGGCCGTTACTTGGCGGCGGGAGCCAGACTGATGGGGTAGCGACCATCATCCCATTTGCCTCGATCTTTCATCTTCGCCCTCTCGTCGCCTACGTTGTAAATGCCATATTATCAAGTGGGACGAGTTTCGGAAGTCGATTAGGCAGATATCAACATTCAAAGAGGACCCTTTATCATCCATACAAAGGGCTCTTTAAGATTCTACAACTGTAAACTGGGTTGACGAGAGCCGCCCTAACCCCAATTTGCGCCTCCTTCAGCTGCGGGCGCAGCGCCGCCAGGCACAAGTGTTTGTTTGTCGCAATCCCAACTCTCCGACTTGCCAAATCCGCCTTAAACAGCTCACAGCCGCGGCTCGTCGTCATGAGCGCCGGGTGTCCCGCCAACGCTGGCTTGACATGTACGCTTCGTTAGGGCCTCAGTCTGGTCTACGCTCCATATGGCGCATTTTTCATTCTTTGGAGCGATCACCACGATCCCCAGATCCTGCTGCGTCAGCGTTCCTAACGTCCAACCAGACTTCGTTGCAATTTGCAGATACGCTGGCCCATACTTTATACCCCGATTTTGACTTGGACCCAGCCATCATGCCCCCTCCATTCACTCTTCCGTCCGGTGCTGGTACGCCGCCATCGGAAGCAGCAACCGAGGGTATACTCTCACCATTTACAATTGCGGAACTAACCGCGGCCATTGACACGGCTGCACTCCTCAAAGCTCCCGACCCTGACGGAGTAACATTTCAGTCTTTCAAGAACCTCGACGATTCTTCTCTGGAGGGACTCCTAAAGGCGTACAACCGGGTTTGGCTCACGTGTACAATCCCGCCGGCCTGGCTTCAAGCGGATGTTATCACTATCCCGAAACCCGGTAAACCGAGTACAGATATCCACAACCTCCGACCAATAGCGCTTACGGCGACCATTTGGAAGCTGTTGGAACGGATTATTGCCACACGCCTTCAGTGGTGGCTCGACGAGCACCATCTATACCACCCATGCCAAATTGGATTTCGTCCCCACCTTGATGCAGAGGATGGTCTGGGCCACCTCTCCGAGATGATCCTTATTGGCGGCCGATCCCACCGTGTTCGCTCTGTGCTGGGCATGGACGTTCACAAAGCGTACGATCACCTTGGCCACACCGCCTTCATTGCGGTACTTCATGTCCTTCACCTGCCATCCCGCCTATGTGATTTAATTTCCTCCTACCTACGAAACCGCTTCTCTCCATACGTCTCAACGGATCTCCCATAGGTTCCTTCCAGCCCCGCCGTGGTGTGCCTCACGGATCTGTCCTGGTCCCCTTGCTTTTTAACATGGCCATGATACCTCTTGCCTGGCGACTTGGTGCTGTTCCACACATCTATAGTATCATCTATGCAGACGACATCACGGTATGGTCTGTTTACCAGGACCTTCACGTCCAAAGTGTCCGCCTGCAAAATGCTCTAGATGAAAACAATTCTTGGTGCAGGTATCTTGGCCTCACGCTCTCTCCTGACAAAACATCCCTTGTCACCGTGGCCAACGCATGGGGCCTTCGGCGCTTGGCAACCTCCCCTATCCGTCTTTCGGTTCAAGGCACGCCTATACCAACAGCATCTACCCTACGGGTGTTGGGCTTGGATATTACGGCCAACGGTTCTGCAAAACCTTGGGTTCGCTCTGCGAAGCATCAAGTTTCACATCGCTGCAACTGTTCCGTCGCGTGTCTCAAAAAGCCGGCGGTGCGGCCTCCGAGATGGCCGGCATGCTTGTCCGAGCCATTCTTCAGCCTCGCATAGTTTATCAAGCGCAATTCCACTTTCTTACAAAGTCAAACTGGGCACTAATCGAATCAATAAACAATTCGGCTATGCGAGCTATGCGAGCTAGTGACCTGCACTTACAAAACAACAGAGAAGTGGCCATCAACGCAGGCAGAACTCCTTGCAGTACGGGATGCTCTGCTACACACATCGTTGATAATCAACCACGCTTCACCACAGCAGACAATTTACACTGATTCGTCGGCAGCTGTACGAAAGCTTCGTAAAACTCTCACGTCCAACGAACTTCTGCTAGAAATCCAGGACATAGTGGACACTTACCCATGTCGTGTGCGCGTGTCATGGCGCCAACGGAACAGCCACCCCGCAATGCAGGCTGCAGATGCCGGAACACACCCCGTGCGTGTGCAATATCCACCTCCTCTTGCACCTTCGTCAAACGGTGTTCGCCTTGCCAGTGAAAAAATTACACCATCTTCCCACGTGGGAACACTGAGGGGATGCAAAGCCGTGGAGTAGAAGCGTGTTAATTGGTTGTTAGAGTAAAGACACGTGTAGTAGCGTATTAAATGTCTTCTTTATTTATCGAGTAGTGGGGAATGTTTTGCGGCTGCTCGTTCTCGAAGCGAGGAATCCGCTGTTCGACGCTGGCGTTTCGAAGCGTTGTCACGTTGCCGAACGCCATCTGGATGAGCTACTCGCCGCTGGCGTTTCAAAGCGGCTTCTCGTTCTCGAAGCGAGGAATCCGCTGCTCGACGCTGCCGTTTAGGTTCGGCGTCGCGGGCTCTCCTCTGTGCAGCCTTGTCTTCGGAGGCACGAGACGAGCCGACCGGCGAGGAGGAGCGGCGAAGAGGAGAGCGGCGTTATCACAGCTGGTTAGGGCTCCTGGAGCGACAGTGTGGCCGGTGTCTTCTTGAGCCAGCACGAGGCGAGCCGAGCGGCGAGGAGGAGATGCGTTATCACAGCAGGCGTGGAGAGGGGCACGAGGAGGAGAGGTGCGGACGCCGGACGACGGAGGGTCGACTAAGAGATGCTTTGCATCTTAAAGAACGTCTACGGCGCACCGCGCGCGCTCTCATACCGCCGCCTGGTACGGATCTCCCTGGCGGGTTGTCTCGCCAAGATGAGGTCCTGCTCAGACGGCTTCGCTTGGGAGTCGCCCTCACGCCAGCTGTGACGAGGTCCTGGCCACCTCAATACCATGCCCCGTTCAACTCAACGTGCCCCTTTTGCCCCGCTCCAGTTGACCAGGCTACAGCAGAGCACCTGGTGTGGAGTTGCCCTGCTCTGCGAAGCCTATGCGCTGTGCACATCGCCACCTGTGGCCCGCGCCCCGGACGTCCGCCAGATTTCATGGCGTGGATACAAGGTCCACATCATGGCCCCCTGCTCCGATTCCTTCGGGAATCCGAAGTGTATCTGAACATTTAATTTCCCACTTATGCTGAATAGCAAACTTCCGCCATAACAAAAAAAACGATTGTTTTAACCTGAATGTTAACATAAATATTTTAAGGCATCCGTGTGAAATAAATCGATTAATCAGTCACTGAACCGACTAATGCATGATTTGAGAAGTAAACTTTTTTACCTGATTTCCAACAAAACTAAAGAAGGCCGCTGCACGGGAGGACGAAAAAGCAAAGGGGCGCGCACGTCGCCGCGCTGGCCACCGGGCGCGTGAAATTGAGAGGAATGGCTGCTCGCTCAGAAACACGTACCCCACGGTGCCACAGGGGTCTCTCTGGGAGAGCTGTATGCCTCGTGCTGAGAGTCGCGACGAAGGACCAACCTAAGGCACTAGTCAGAAGCTGAAAGAAGGCTCACGGGCTTTATTCCGACGCAATGTACAGTAGTGACACTAATGTATACTATAGAGGCAACCCGGCGGTAAAGGAACCGTGGCGAACCTTGGAATGTCCCGCAGAATATTCCCCGCAAACCGTTTCTCGCGGTGGAATACCGGGCCATCGACGCCAAGACGGGCGCAACGGTCACCGCGGCGAGCGTCCAGGCACGGGAGGCGCGCTGCGCCGAAGAGGTGGCGATTGCTCTAGTCATCTCGGACCCGAACTGTAGAACTGTGTTGTGCGCCTCCAAGGGAGCAGTGAGGAACTACGCCAGGAACAGAGTGTGTCGTGGAGCAGTGCGGGTGCTCGCCTCGCTGAACTTCGCGAACAGACACGTGACGGTGAAGTGGTTCTCTGCACACGCGGGGAGCGAAGTGTCAGAACGATACGCGAACCACAACGAGACGGCGAACTCGACCGCGCGACAACTAACGGGTCGCGTGGCCGTAACGGACCCGTCTGCGGAACTGGGGAGAGAAACCAAGGACAGAGTGGGGACGTATGACGAAATAACACGTTACTAGCGGCTAGGCAGGAGGATAATGGCGCCGCCTCACCCGAGACTGACCCGGGAGCAGGCGGTAGTATAACTGCGGACGGGTAGTCTGCAGTTTGTCTGGTTACTGGCCCTGGTGATAATGAAAAAAAATTCACAGCATATCCACGGGGTGAATGATGATGAGTGGGCGAAGCTCCTGAGGGGAAATCATTGGTAAAACCGTGACTCTTCCGTGAAAGTTCGCCCACTACATCTGTGTCCGAACGTAACGTCTAGAAAGTCTCGCTTAAACCGCGCGTCGGCACCTTGGGGCTGAGCTCGCCTGATGCGTTTTGCAGACGCCTCACGAGCTCTCACTGCATCGGGGTCTGCCTGCCGATACGCGCGCTTTCTCGCCGCTTCCCGTTCTCTGACGTTTTGGAGATCCTCTTCGCGCCGCAGCCGTGCCGCTTCGCGTACGGCAGGGTCCTCGCGCCGTTGCCGTGACGCTTGGGCCTCTCGTTCTCGAACGCTGGGATCTTGGCGGCGTCGTCGCGCAGCCAGACGACACGCTTCGGCCTCCCGCTCTCGTACGGCAGGATCTTGGCGGCGGCGTCGCGCAGCTTCACGGAGCGCTTCTGCCTCGCGGGCTCGCACATCTGCAGCCTTATCCATCGGGCGACTCCGAGCGCGCGCCAACAGCGAACGGATTTTATTACAACGCTCCCCGCCATCTAGTAAACAATCCAAGAACTAAACTAGAGGTAGCCACGCCATCTAGTAAACAATCCAAGAACTAAACTAGAGGTGGCTACATACATACGTCGAGGATGGACAGACCCACGCCCTAAGGAGCTTCGCCCCTAAAAGTGTGCCCCGAGGAGTACATGGAAGATACGTGCAAAGTGTGCTGCAGTGCGCGAGCCACCATGGCTCACATCCTGCGGGTCTGTTCGTCGACACCAGGGGAAGCGTCGACAGAAGCAACGATCCCGCCGTGGCTCCTAGGCGCGGCGAGGAGCAATGAAAAATAAGAGAAACTTCGGGCCGTCCAGCAAGTCCTGGCGGCCCTTGAAAAGCAGCGACCGAGCGAAAGCCGAGAGGGCGCGGCCGCCCACACAGGGCGAGCCAGCGGACCTCGAGGGGAGTAGCGAAGGGGCTGCCTAGTAAAGGGAGACACAGGAAGACGCCAGGCCGCGTCGTGGCGCTCCAGTAATGGACGCCACTGCAGGCGAATTCAAAAAAGCCTTTTCACTCACGCAGTCGCGTGGGCCGCGTGCCTCGCTTCCCGGCGAGAGAGTGTTCGGATTCCGCCCGAAAAACGACAAGGGTGGAGCGGCCCTGGAGTGGCAGTGTTTTATAAACTCATCGACTCAATCGATTTTTCGAGAACACTAGCCGTCCGCCGCTGCCGTGCAAATCAGCCGACCTAATCAAGCGTCCGAAGACAAATGAGGCATGTTTCCTAGCGCAAAAAATACGCAAATACAAGAGACGAATGCGGACGGGACAGAGCGTCTGCCCTGTCCGCATTCTTCTCGTGTGTTCGCGTCTTTTTTGCGATAGGGCACATGCCTCAGTTGCTCCAGTACCAACTCGCCCAACTTTCCGCTCTAATTAACGTCAGAAGACGTCATCACCGCCAACCGGAAACTGACGGCGGCAGCCATTAAACCCGCCACCTGAAGACTGAGATCGGACGCAGCGACAATGCAAGAGGCGTACCCTTAGGCGTGCCTGCATGATACTACGGCCACGGCCGCTCGATGGAAACAAGGCGATGATACGAAGAAGCCGATTTCCGCCGATTTCCGCAGACGACGCGCCTACACAGTGACGTTAGTTCACCACAACGAAAGAACAGCGTGAACTTGCCGGGACGAAGAGAACACAACAACACGAGCTCTTGAACGCTCGTGGTTTGACCGACCAGCCGTCCCTGGATTACCTGTGCACTTCAATGGAGAAGCCATCAACATGGTTTTTTGCCCAATAAAGTCTCTCGCACGCTCGCTCGCCCGCTTTAACAAACGAGCGAAGTTGGTTCTACCGCTGTCGGTGCTCGTGCTGATGGGGTTGTTGTTAAAGCGAAGCTTTCTTTGGCGTTTCTCCCGCTTTTCCTAGGGCTACTGCGGCTTTGTTGCCGGTTGCACCGCTGGGTTTTATCTTACACCAGATCACGCTGGTCTCCAAGTACCGTTCCCGCGGGGCCCGAAAAGCGAATCGTGGGGGTAAGTTACACAAGGAGCGGAATTCTCTAAAACGACGGCTGTCACTTCGTAACGACGCGGTTTTGGCGTACCAATGCATGTGTTCTTCGGTGAGAAAGTCGTGTGGAACCGCGGGAAACTGTAGAAATCACATAGGGCGTTCGCCTGAAGACAACATAATCCAGGGCCCAAAACGACGCGCAAAACGACGCGTTTTAAATACCGTGCCCCAGACCAATGAAGCCCTCTGTTTCGGTAGTGATGTAAGGAGCCCCGAGGTACTGTATGACCTCCGAATTCCATGTTATGCTTCCGAAGTGCCGCGGTTGCAAACCCCACCATCCAATTTAAAAACCGCTTGACTTTTCAAGGTTTGCTTCAGCTCCAGATGAATTACAAAACCGCTGTGTCAGCATCATGACCCCAAAAATACTTTTTTTTGTCCAAATAGAAAATTGCAAGGTCATCCGCATAGGCTAACTATGTCACTTGACAGAGAATAGCCACGAAGGACACTGAATTGTAGAATGCTAATACACAGCGGCTCGATGTACAAACCAAATAAAAGGAGTGATAAGGGGCAACCTTGCCGTACCGAGGATTTAATAAGTAGAGGACTGGAGAGCGCGCAGTTTACGAGTAACCTGGTCATGATATAAAAATAGTGCGGTAGGAGGAAATACACGAGGAAAGAAACCAGACAGGACGAGCGCTGTCCAGACCATGGAGGTAGGCTGGACAGCGCTCGTCTTGTCCGGTTTCTTTCCTCGTGTATTTCGTCCTACCGCGTTATTTTTATATCATGTCGACGTACCTAACTCGCCTATCCTGCTGCTGTAACCTGATCGTACAGCTTTGATCGCGTAACGGTATGCCTTTGTATAAAGTGTCCCCAAACCCAGCGGCCTCAAGAACGGCAAATGAAGGATGTCTAATACTGTCAAATGGTTTATATCCAAGTCAATTTGAGAAGTGCAACCTTCCTAGCCCCATCTGTTACGCATTCTAGTACTGAGCGAGCAATGTGAATGTTCGTCTGAATGCTCCCGCATTGAATCCTACAGGTTTGATGGGAGCCTATCAGACTTGTAATTAGGAGCTGCAGCCTGGGTGCCAATACTTTAGTGAATATCTCCGTGTTGCCAGTGCCGATTAAAAATGGTCGTTGTTGTTGTTCCTTTCTTCGTGGCACATACAAGCCTGGGGGATTGGCAAGAGATCGGTACCTTTGAAGGAAAATGGGCCCGCGTCACAAAGTTCACAAAACTATGAACTGGAAACGTGACAGCTGCGGAATAGTGGCGGCCGCGTAACGACTGAACGTGATGGCACGTGAGGGGAAAAGGTGCACACCAACCGTGCAGAAACCTGATTCTAAAAAAGCGGTGGCGCGAGCCATTCTCCTTGCTGACGTAATTTGCGCAGTAAGACCACAAAACGGAAGCGAAGAAAGAGACGCATGCACGGTGTAGCAGAAAGGAAGGAGGTTGGAGTAATTCGCGCCAAAAGACTACGAATTGTGCAAACCCGCGATTCCGGTACGCGGTTAGCAGACGAGGCGCGTGAGGTACTTAGAGACGGACCAGTCTTGGCGGAAATAGCGGCAATAGGTGGCAACTACGGCGAAGTTCCCTTGCGCCCCGAAACATGGCGCCACCGCTTCGGCGCGTGGACAGAGTTCTAGGGATGTGCCGGCGTGGAGAAGAGACTTCAGTCAGGAGGCGGCCTGTTAGACTTCAACCCAACGTTCGGGCTAATTCCGGCACTAGCGCCACATTCTTCCCTGGTGATCCTGGGAAAACGTTATTGCGTTGTTATTGCCATAAGAACACCTCAGCCATATTGGCATTAAAGGCGTTGTAATTGTCATGGCAACAATGCGAGGAGTCGCAGCTTGCGTGGGGGGGGGGGGGGGGGGGGGGAGACATGATGCTCTCGCCTTCTTATGCCGGTTTGATTCTGCCCCTCCTCCTCGCCCTCTAATCCCGCCCGGCTACCGCCGCGTTGCCGCCTCCACTGGGCCAAGCTCGCTGCGACCGCCGCGCAGACAGCGCAGCCACGCTAGCCGGCGTACGCCGCTTGGGCGCTTGGGTGGCTTGGGCACGCCAGCTCCAATATCGCTTAAACACTTTATTTCGCGTTACGTGCGCGAACGCAGCGTGCGGTGAGAAACACTGATGGGCAACACAAAACAGACAAGGTTGTCTGTCATCAAGCACAGCACACGCACGACACAAGTCATATTCTTCAGCTCAGCTTCACAGCATACGAACGAGTATTTCACCTTCCGCTACCAGTACGCAAAAATACTTATTGTTGCGATTCGTCCTGATATACCTGGCGTCCCTTTTTCTGCACCGTGATGTCTGAGAAAGGGCACACGATAAATCTCCCACTACTTGAGAAGCGCGTGTTGGCCCAAGGTTGAATTTACCTTGTTGGCCCTACCTGCAACAGCGGTGGCAGCAGTACGACCATTTTCGCGCATGCGCACCGCCAGTCGAGCCGGGGAGAAGCGGAAAAGGGAAAAAAATGAAGAGGGTTGTTTCCCCAGGGCCGCTACCTTTAGGAGCGCAATAATCGAACCGAAACTAGAAAAAGTAACATGGGCCTGCTTCGGCAGCGGCGCTCGGCGCAGGCGGGTGCTTGCGCTGAGCGGGGACATCACGGCGTGCGGCAGCGGCGCGACCCGGCTGTTCCCTTCCAGCCTGGACGGACGATCGTCCACCGGTAGCGCCGGAGTCGAACGATTCCGGCCGCTCGAGTAACGCGGCACCCGTCGACGACGTAGAAGACGGGAGCGCGCTAGGGTGGTTTTGGGAATAAACCCCCTTGGAGGCTGGCGTCGGTTGCCTTTGTGTCTTGCCTGCCACCGAGTCAGACCCATACCCACAAGACAAAGAAACGAAAGCGAAGAAGGTGATGCAAATTCGATGTTGCAGTAAAGAAGTTGGGATAAGGGAAGTTGGGAAGTTGGGATGTTCGCCTTCAAAACGTATGCAGACTTAAGTGCCCCGAGGAATTTTTTTTGTGCTGTACGGTGTATAGGCACGTTGCACTGTTGTTTGCCGCCTAATCAGCAGCACCATTTTACACACCATGCTTAATGCGTAAAGCTTAATTTTTCTAAGAAAGCTCGCATGCTCGTCTCTCTCTTTTTTTTTTCTCTCGCATGCTCGTCACTGCCTATGTTCATAAAATTCAAAATGTAAGAGTGCACCCCACTTGACTTATCAACGGCCACTTTCATCACGCGTCAAGCCACCGAGCCCCACAAAAAGTCTTAAATTGTATGACGCGACAGCGTTACTTCGACGCCCAGGGAGCGTTTTCGAACTAAATTGCTGCATTTACGATGTATGCTTCACGAGAACTGAAGGCCAGCGAATTGAGAAGGACTAGCAGGAAGGGTGTTTAATCACCGTGTGCCAGAAGAGACTGAGACCCTCTATGTTTTTGTGGCTTAAGATGTAAGCGTGAAAGGATGCGGCTGCGAGGATTTGGTCAGTGTGAGGGAGATGGTAGCAACGTACGTGTTTCAAAGTGTTTATTTTCTCATTTCTGTGCCGGTCTGAACGTTTCTGCTTTTTGTGAAGAGAGAGAGAGACAAAGTTGGGATCTTTGTCGCGGAAGAAATACTGGAGGGGTATTGGAAAAGGGGGTTAACAGACGTGAGACAGCTCAAAGGTGGAACTTGAAGTCTAGGCCACGGATGCAGCAGATCCTTCCCTTGACCATCCAATCAGCTCCGGCTGATCTAAAGTCCCTTCATCGGCTTTTCTCCAAGTAGCGACAAGTTCCTCCTCTCCAGACTCCACCCCTCCTCTGCTCCCCTCGCGTCGTCTGCTAGCGCTGTCCGCCATGATCTTCCTAACCCGCCGCAGCTGCGCGTACTCCCCGCACATCGGCTGCTGAGTCTATGCAGTAGCATGAAGTTTCTTAATCAGTTATGCATTGTAGAATGTATCGAGAACTCTTAATTTGGGCCACAACATCAAGAGAGGAATCAAGCGCTGAATAAATACACGCTGACTCACCATTGTTAGCGCTTGCACCCTGAATATTCGCGTATCGTGGCGGTGCAACAGCACTTGGGTGGCGACTCACTCAAATCGCGACGGTTTTAAGGCCTCTGGATGTGTTTGAAGTTTTTCATCTCTAGATAAATACTGGCCCAGGCCGCTTCATCAACTGTGGCTAAAGCGAGATCGACGAATTCCGTTTTATACATTGCGAGTCTTTTCTTATTTTTTTTTTTGAGTGAGCCTTTAGAAAAAAAAATTGGCAGGTTAGGGACTCTTTATGGTTGTAGTTAATGCTGCCTTCGAGTCCAGCATTGAGAATTTAGGAACAGTTTAGGTATTAGAATGTGCAATGCATCGTGGAAAATAACAGCGCGGTAATAACTCTACAGACACAAGTTTCTCATTTGTAAAAAATGGGGAGGTATAATACGCTTCTCCCGGTGAATACAAGTTTCGCAATATAAAGCCCCGCACAGTTCAGGATTTATTTCTTCAACGTCTAGTCCCAAAACTAGTGCCAATTAAAGCCTTGCTCGTCTTGCGTGTACGCGCTCATAACGATGTTATAGTTAGGGTAGCTACATAAACTCTAGCCTAACAAAGCAATAATGCTGCCTGTTCATAGTATTATTCTCCTGAGGGGTATTTACCTTCCACCTTATAAGGAATACAGCTAAGCGTGATTAGAACAGAAATTTCAGTTACTTTTCTGTATATTATTATATTAGTTGCTGCGTACAATGCACGTTTGTTTTCTTGCTCATGTTTCTCCCTAATATTGCCCGTGTTCCGCGTTCCTCAGATTTTTCTCCAAGATGTACTTACGTCGCTGTACTTGATATACCACACGTGCTGTCATTCGAAATCTTGGGGTATTGCGATTTTTTTCAGAGAGCTAATGAAATCGTCTTACACGGAAAATATATTTTATGCAGAGTGCTTTTAATTTACCTTCTCATTTAGCGAGTAAGTTTTGTCAAAGTGTCACATTTAGCTAAATATCGAGAAAGTGTAATGAATGGACCCTAACACAACCATGTTTCTATCGCCAACACAAATTATGAGAGAAAATTGCATAACACTAAAGAGCTTTAGAAGCGAACGTGGGGCTCGAAACGCGCCGCATGGTACTGTAGCTGTCAATCGCTGTGCGCACAAAGATGCATTAAAATATGTTGTTTAACGAAAGTTATGTACTTCGTTTAACAAATCACAAATGTTGCCTACAAGACTGAAGAAATATGGAAGGCCGTTCTGAGTTGATTTCGAAATTTTTTAAATGCAGAGCATTTCAGTAACTCACGATGTCACCCGCGTTGACGTTCGTAGTCGTAGTCCGCACCCCTCCCCCTACACTATATAAAAAAAAATACTATCCGGCGCCTGGTTTTGATCCCTCGACCCTGCGGGCGGAACGCAATGTACATGGTGCTCTAACCACTGCTCCACAAAGCCAACACAGAATTGGAGGCTACGGACGCGCCTTATATCCTTGACTCATTCAAATTACTTCTGACGAGCGCTCTCTCGTCAGCAGTTGCCACAAGTGCAATAACATTAACGTAACGCAAACTACTTAACGTCGTGCGCCCCCGGAAATGCTCTGCATTTGATCGTGCCCCTCGCGAGGGGGATGTTTCACTGCGTCGCCATGCGAGCAGTTTGCCACGCTTTAGTTTCAGTTCCGTATCTCCCCGCCGCGGCCGTGGAGAGAAGGCGGCACCCGCGACTCTCGCCACCGCGGCGCTGCGGTTGCGAGTTGCGCTAGGAAAGCGAGCGTCGTCTGCTAGCGGGGAGCGGAACGCGTTCCGCTCGGCATCTCCGGTCTTCGCCACTTCTGGCTGCGCACTGCAAAAGAAATAATTTTTTTTATTGATATACAGTGAAGCGGCATTTCAACTAACTGCGGAGAGTCCAAGGCAATGTAATGTTGTTTTTGTCTTCCACTTGACATTGCTGAGCGACTAACAGCGCGAAAAAAAGAAGACAACAAAGCACCACACAGACACATCGCTATGTACGAACTGGTTCGCTTACGTTCGATGTTGTACCGGCAGCAATTTAAACAAGGAAAAATTATTCGGCGATCATTGTATTGAACTTACAACTTTTCTCAGCAGGAAAGTTGGGAAACTTTATCTGTAAAAACTTGGTTCAAAGGATCATCCGTACTGACGCAAGCTTGCCTGACACA
Organism: Haemaphysalis longicornis; assembly: GCA_013339765.2. Lineage (NCBI taxonomy): Eukaryota > Metazoa > Arthropoda > Arachnida > Ixodida > Ixodidae > Haemaphysalis > Haemaphysalis longicornis. Next base: position 143,235,305 of record CM023448.1, on the reverse strand, counting down.
TACTCATAATCCAAGTTTTGCGTACAATAACAAGGCGGTCGTGGTCAACCCGGCTATCGCATGCACACACACGCACGATCTGCGTTGCGGTCGTGCAGCAGCATTTGACTGCTGCAGTAAGATATGAATTCAGTTGGCATAGTTTGCCCCGTTTGGTAAAATCAAAGGCTTTTAATCCTATCTTACGCATCCAAGCTTTCCTGAGTTCGGCACGTAGCTTGCCGAGCGGCGCAGCAAAAAAGCCTTCACCCCACTGTGTCGCGTACTCAAATGCAGAACGGCCCGTCATCTGGTAAGTTTCATGCACTGTGGTGAAAACAGACCGTAAGCGGAATGAAATATCCACCTGAACAGTGCTGCAAAACCACTGGCGACTACGAGTGGCGCACACAAACAACGAGATCCGCTTCACCGTCGGAGCCCAGCTGGCCCAGCTTGATCGTTCACGGCGGACCGGAACAGGAAACGCAGGCCGGGACCGGAACCCCCTCGGTGGAGCCAATAGCAGCGCGCGTCGGCACATCAATCATTGTCGCTACTTGGCTAAGCCGATGAAGGGGCTTTAGGCTGATCCTGAGGTAACGAGCTGGTCAAAACCGCCTCCAATGTTTCAATGGAAGTAGAATGTGTGATGTTCTAGTTGTTCGACCGTGAGCATACCCCTTTATATGCCTAAGTTATGGAGAAGAGGGTAAATGATTCCCCAATTTAGCGGAATTTTAAGTTAATCTATGATGTTCCCACCCAAAATCTTCCCCCACATTTATCGATAGATACTTTTGTTGGTTCATCCTCCACAGAGTTCGCAATTCTTCGACACTGAGACTCCCCTTTAGCATGGAGAGAGATCGTGTTTCTAGGCGTAGGATTACGAGACGTTAACTTTTAAATGCAGAGCATTTCAGTAACTCACGATGTCACCCGCGTTGACGTCCGTAGTCGTAGCCCGCATCGCTCCCCCTACACTATATATAAAAAAAATACTATCCGGCGTCTGGTTTCGATCCCTCGACCCTGCGGGCGGAACGCAATGTACCCACTGCGCCACAAAGCCGACACAGAATGGGAGGCTACGAACGCGCCTTATATCCTTGAATCATTCAAATTACGTCAAGAAGCTGCTGATACAACGCATTCACTACCACCAACTCCCCAAACACTAAACGTTAACGCAATACACCCACCCCCTATGCGACGCATTTACTCGAGTCCCCCTCGCGGGGAGATGGGGCCAATTTTTCTTTCTTGGGCTACTTTAGCGCAGGAATGTTGGTCTGTCTGTGTGTCTGTTTCTCTGTCTGTCTGTGGCTCGATTCAGCCACCCGGCCAAAGTGAAAGTGAATCAGCGGAATATACTTATATACCCAGAGCAATCTTCATACTTGTCAACATTGTTGAACAAGGACAAAACATTTCGAAAATGTGAGGCAGAAAATCAATTCATAACTGATGTTTGCAGTGTTCCTTTATTAAATAATTAATGCATGCTTGTTTTTTGCGATATCAAATTAAATACTACATCAACTGCAGAAAATCGTCGCCTGCTGTTGCCCGCGCCACTATAGCTTCCGGCGGAATTTTAAGAAATCAAACGGCAACAGCAACGAAAGGTTCCACTAGATAGGTTCCAGTGGAACCTTTCTATACTGTTCTATATATAAACGTGGTTCTATAAATATTGGAGTAGGGGGCCCCGAATCACGCGCGCCTCCGCCGTATGGCAGCGCTGGCATCGAGGCACCCGGCCTGGAGCAGTAGAACGAGGTAAATTTAAATTGACTTCAGCTAACCTCTAAGCGTGTTATCTTGGGAGAAACGAGACGGGAGATGAATGGCATGAGATGTGAGCTGGAAAGAGAAGGGAGGCGATTACATGGCAGGGGCGCCAGTCGATTGTCGTCTCTAGTCGGCATTTGCAACGAAATGAGCAGATACGCGGCCATTTTTTTTTCGGTTAGTGGAGCGCTGTAGACGTGGTCGAAAGTAGCACGGTGTGTGAGTTCGCGGACCTTTTGGTCGGTGCCTCGATCTCTCCAAATCCTTCTACCCGGGTGTCCTAGCGACGTCCTTAACTTTCTTCATTATGGACTGAAGTATAGCTATTCGGCCTGCAGCGGGCAGTCTAATGCCCTTTGAGAGTCTATAACGATGTTACGCTTCTGTTTGCTACTTCAGCAATTGGGATTGTCAACAGGATGGCTCCAACGTCCGCTTCTTTGTTCCTGTAGATAGGGGAGTCGTGCAGTCCCACCGGTTGCCCGAATAGCCACCTACGACAATTTCTGCCTTCTACTATCATAAATCCCACGGTCGGTGTATAGTTTGTTCTCATGATATTTGAATTTTCTTGAATTAACTTGATCCTGTCACATTGCCTTTCCTTGCGTAGGTTTGAATCCATGTTTTTTGGTAGAAAGTTTTTTTAGCGGAGCCGCTGGATCGGCGACATGACCGTGATGGCGTGCAGTCGATAATACCCGTGGGGGGGTCCTGTTTTCCATACGATGACCCTGCCCGACTTCGTTTCCTGAGCCACGCCCTTGGTGCCAGGTAAGCGATTTGTCTGATTTATTCAAATACGTTTTAAAGACACGAATTAGGGGACCTATTCCATGTCAACATCACCAACAGATCATTCAGGTATACGTCAGGACAAAGGCCTCCACCCGCTCCTGTGCAGCGCTGCCCAAATTTATTCTTTGCCTCCGAATTTTCTAACTTCGTCCCTCCATAGAGTTAAAGGCCTTCCCCATCTTTTAGACTTGTCTTTGTCTGCCCATTCTGTTACGCTGCTGGCCCACCGGCTGTTAGTTTGACTCACGCTGAAAATAGCGAGGTGGAGGGCTGCCTTATATGCTGTCCTGATGTTGTTCACTAGATCTTCTTCTTGGCGGGTAAGTTGCAATGGTACGGTAAGCTCAGTAGAATCCGCCTTGTGATCAAGGGCTTCATGAGTCTTATCGTTCTATCTCTCATTCTTGCTCTCCTCCTGGTTAGGCGTTTTGTAATGTGGGCAAGTGGTTAAAAATTTCTCTTTCTTTTTTAGTGATTGTGAGACCGGCTCTGCCGCTTGACTCAAGCGCACGCCGAGCATTCTTACGTGACTGCTCTCTGGGAGGATATCCGTACCTATTTTCAAGGTGACTTTTAGCTTTGCCCCTTGGTGCCTTGTGTCGTTTGTCAAACACAGCTTGCGTCGGAAACTGAACAGCGGAAATATCGAAAATAGTCGGAAAATTCATGTGTTAGGCGCTATACAATGGGTTTTATTTCAGTTGGTTCCGGCTCATATTGTATGCTTTCCTTGATTTCTCAATGACTGGCGTTAATAGTTTGCCTCCTGTTTCAGTTTGGTGACCCAATGCTGGGGCCGGCATCAGTTGCGGTGAAAGACACGCCGCGGTGGCTCAGTAAGTAAGGCCTTGCGCTGTTGAGCCTATGGACGCGGTTTCGATTCCTGGCCGCGGCAGCAGTTATCCTAATGGAAGCAGAAAATAAAAACGACAGTGTGCCGAGGTTTCGGTGCGCGTTAAAGATCCCCAGGTTGTCGAAATTAATTTGGAGCCCTCCACAACTGCGCACCTCGTAGCCCCGGTGTGGCTTGGGCACGTGAATTACCGAAAATTTAGATTTTTACTTTCCGGTGGAGAGGTGCTTTGGTGTCATGGCGCCAGTTTCGGGCACGGCTGGCTACTGTACTATCTGCCGAGCATGCAACCACCGACAGGCCGTAGAACGAACTTTACTGCGCAGGCGCGGCATCTGTTGGAAATGCTCGTCCTTTCTTCTATCTCCGCCGTAGTATCATTGTCCTCCTTTCCACACTTCAGTTGCTGTTCTGTCATAATCCAGATTTAGGCGAACACTCCCATCTCGCTGCCTCAGTCGTAGCTTCCGGGTGGCAGCGATGGTGTGCTTCCGTGGATGCTTGATGGGCACGGCTGATAGCGTGCGGCTAGGAGGCCCGGGGAAATCGAAAAATGAGCTTAATAACGCTATCGCGTTAATAATTGTAGAGTATAGATCATGAGTGCAGTAGCTCCGTTCCAAAGCGCTCCCTCGAGCATGCTTTTGCGTCTCACACATTGAGACCTAGCTTAGGTGCCCTCTGCAATTTTCATGAGTGGATGACCTACTCGAAAGTAACGAGACGAGGTCGCCAGTAGTTCACTAGTCATTTGTGGGTTCCATGACGCACCGGGACGGCAGTAGCATTGATTCCTGAACGGCTTCACGGCTCTTTTCAAGCCTCGGGTTACACGCGTACACGGACGGTTCCTTCCCCATGACCTCTGCTGGAGCCGCATTCGTCGTGTTCAGTGCTCCCGTACGTTACTGGCGGCTCAACGTTTCCGGATTGGCCCTCCCACAAGCTCCTACGAAGCGGAAGCAATTGCTCTACGTCGTCTATGCCTTTACATTCAAAATAATACGCCCTCAAACTCTGTATTTATCTATACCCACGGTTTATCCCTACTTGCTCTTGAAAAGCCCCTGAACACTTGGGACACTATTCCCCAAATACAGACCAGCTGTCGATCATTGGTTTCCCCTATTGACGTCTTTCTGTTCCACGTTCCTGGTCACCAAGGAGAGTGGGGAAATGAGCTTGCGGACCTCGGTGCCGAAAGTGCGGCGACTAGGGGCGAAGAGGGGGAGTGGCTGCTTCAAGGCGCATCGTCAGGGAGAGGCTCTTGTGGGCTGATCAGCTAGAGTGGCAGCGCCGATGGAACACCGACAACGCCGACACTGAGTTGCTTCTCTGTGTTCCCAGCATGCTCGCTATACCGCGCTACTTTCCTCCTCCCAGGCGACTCGCCTACAACTTTACCGGACATGGCCATTTCCCGCACTATTTTCACCGGATTTACTTGCTGTCCGACAATGGGTGTTTCTGTGGACGTAATGCCTCTTCAGTGAGCCACGACCTCCATGATTGCGCGGAGACAACACCCATTATAACTCTACTTCAGCATGTCGTCCGTTTGCCACTCGAACCTACACATCTGCGACAAACTGTGGACATTGCTCGGGCCGTGCCGGTCCTCGTCGAGCTCTCCCAGTTCGTGAGCAAGAACAAGCCGGACGTTTTTTAATACGCGCTCATGACAAGGCTCTTAAGGGATGTGTGTAATGCATGTCCCTGTGATCGTCGGTGCTAATTTGCGGCCTCTTCTAGTGAAATTTCGGGTGCTGTGTGGTTGCTTTCCTTTGACGACGTCTGCCGCCCTTTCTCATATTCAGGTCTGCACGGCGGGGGTGTGCGTCTGTGGAGACAGACTGTGCAGTGGAGACGGAATTCGCGTGAATTATGAATTACGGATACTGCCACTAGAAGCTGTGGGTGTTGGAGTTGAGGATCTCTTTCAGGCTGCAGTGTTGTTCCCCTGTGCTCTTCTCGTGTTGGGGTTCCCATCTATTTTTGGTGTTCTTATTTATGTATCTATTAATAGGCTTTCTTTCTTAAATTTACATTTTGGGAGCTTGCACCTGTTCATTTATATCTTTTTTTCAAGTGGAAATTTGAGCGCAAAAATTCGACAAAGACACAGAAAGACCAGACGGGACTAGGGCTCACTTACAACTGTGTTTATTTTGCCGAAAGCATCGAAGTATAAGAGTCGACGGAGCCCATTATCACGTTTTTAAAAGATCCATTAACGCTTGCTCTTTTCCACGCAAATATACCGAAGTGTCGCTAACCCACTTGTCACCCATTTTCCTGATATGATAAGCCTCCATTAATTCTCGCGCTGTGTTATCACGGCTTCTGCCTACAATCTTAATCTCCTGAAATAATTGGGTTCCTTTCTTGTCACTACACTCACTACAGTGGGTAGGCAAGTGTGCCCCCTTTGCGTTTGTGAGTGAAAGATAATGTTCCCTTGCACGGTCATTTACGCATCTTCCCGTCTGACCGATGTCAGATAATGTTCCCTTGCACGGTCATTTACGCATCTTCCCGTCTGACCGATGTACTCCTTGCCGCATGTCAGAGGAATGCGGTAGACCACTCCAACTGCGCAGTCCACGTAATGATTAGCATGCCGCTTTTGGCAAGCCTGTTTCTTGTCGCCTCGGGCGCAAGTTCGTGGACATAGCTGCGCAAGTTTTTTGGGGGCAGAAAACACAACGGGTACGTTGTGCCGGTGGCGACGTTTTTCAAATTGTGAGCCACCTTGTGGATATAAGGCACCACGGCCGCCATTTTTTCCTTCGTCACTGGCTCGGTTCTGCGGTCAGTTCTGCCCTTAAGCTTCTGGAGGAAGGTTTCAACAACTGCGACTAGTACCGTGCAAGGGAATCCGGCTTTTTTAAGCCGAGTAACCTGTACTCTGAGGCTTTTGTCTGCGGAATGGATGCAAGATTTCAGGAGGGATGACTGTAAGCATGACGCCGCTATTGCCCTCTTGATGGTCTTTGAATGAGCTGAATCATAAGGTAAAAACTCTTTTCGGGCTCTAGGTTGGTAAGACCAGCAGACATGGTTGTGCGAGAAGATGATATTAATATCTAAAAACTGTAAGTGATCTTGGTTAGGAAGTTAGTGGGTAAAGGATAGGCCTTTGCCCACTCGTCGGAACGTTGACAAAACGCTGTCTATTGAAGAGTCCTTCGTAGGCAAATCTTGTTTTTTCAAAACTATAAGAAAATCGTCTATGTACCTAAAAACCTTTAAAAACAGCATCTTAGCTCAGGGCTAGTTCCAGGTCCCGATCAATACGGGAAAGGAAAATGTTGCTGAGGATGGGGGCAACGCAAGAGCCCATACAAATGCCTTTGCGCTAAATAAAAAGGCGGTCATTAAAACACACGAAAAAAAAAGCCCTCCAAGCGGTTTCCAAGAACTTCGCTCCACTGAAAGTGAACCAAAACAAGCGAAAAGCCGAAGCCACTGCTCTTTGCAACCAACTCAACTTGACAAGGCTAGCAAAAGACGTCAACGGCAGCAAACGGAATAGTCTTCAAATTTTCTTCTCCGCCAAGACCCACAAACGGAGTGTGCCATTTAGGGCAATTGTCACGGAACGCGATGCTTGGCAACACCAAGTTAGCCGGTTTTTATGCAAGCAGTTGCGGGGACTAGTCATTGAAGACCCGTTCGCCACGAAAGATTCCCTAGAAGTGATTCAGTTTTTGCAGTCTGGACAGTCCATCGATAGTGGGTTTTCCGTCGATATAGAAGATTTATTTTACTCCTTGCCACATGAAGAGTTGTTTAGTGCTGTTAGGGAATGCGTAGAAGACAACGGAGTGGTGGATTTTCAAAACAGGGCAGGAATTTCCCTGGACAACTTTATGACGCTGCTGGAGTTCTACCTTGCCTCTACGTTCGTGTGTTTTAATGACCGCCTTTTTATTCAGCGCAAAGGCATTTGTATGGGCTCTTGCGTTGCCCCCATCCTCAGCAACATTTTCCTTTCCCGTATTGATCGGGACCTGGAACTAGCCCTGAGCTAAGATGCTGTTTTTAAAGGTTTTTAGGTACATAGACGATTTTCTTATAGTTTTGAAAAAACAAGATTTGCCTACGAAGGACTCTTCAATAGACAGCGTTTTGTCAACGTTCCGACGAGTGGGCAAAGGCCTATCCTTTACCTACTAACTTCCTAACCAAGATCACTTACAGTTTTTAGATATTAATATCATCTTCTCGCACAACCATGTCTGCTGGTCTTACCAACCTAGAGCCCGAAAAGAGTTTTTACCTTATGATTCAGCTCATTCAAAGACCATCAAGAGGGCAATAGCGGCGTCATGCTTACAGTCATCCCTCCTGAAATCTTGCATCCATTCCGCAGACAAAAGCTTCAGAGTACAGGTTACTCGGCTTGAAAAAGCCGGATTCCCTTGCACGGTACTAGTCGCAGTTGTTGAAACTTTCCTCCAGAAGCTTAAGGGCAGAACTGACCGCAGAACCGAGCCAATGTCGAAGGAAAAAATGGCGGCCGTGGTGCCTTATATCCACAAGGTGGCTCACAATTTGAAAAAAGTCGCCACCCGGCACAACGTACCCGTTGTGTTTTCTGCCCCCAAAAAGCTTGCGCAGCTATGTCCACGAACTTGCGCCCGAGGTGACAAGAAACAGGCTTGCCAAAAGCGGCATGCTAATCATTGCGTGGACTGCGCAGTTGGAGTGGTCTACCGCATTCCTCTGACATGCGGCAAGGAGTACATCGGTCAGACGGGAAGATGCGTAAATGACCGTGCAAGGGAACATTATCTTACATCGGTCAGACGGGAAGATGCGTAAATGACCGTGCAAGGGAACATTATCTTACATCGGTCAGACGGGAAGATGCGTAAATGACCGTGCAAGGGAACATTATCTTTCACTCACAAACGCAAAGGGGGCACACTTGCCTACCCACTGTAGTGAGCGTAGTGACAGCAAATGCACCCCATTATTTCAGGAGACTAAGATTGTAGGCAGAAGCCGTGATAACACAGCGCGAGAATTAATGGAGGCTTATCATATCAGGACAATGGGTGACAAGTGGGTTAGCGACACTTCGGTATATTTGCGTGGCAAAGAGCAAGCGTTTTTGGATCTTTTAAAAACGTGATAATGGGCTCCGTCGACTCTTATACTTCGATGCTTTCGGCAAAATAAACGCAGTTGTAAGTGAGCGCTAGTCCCGTCTGGTCTTTCTGTGTCTTTGTGGAATTTTTGCGCTCAAATTTCCACTTGAAAACATGAACCAACTAGCCCAACAACAAGTTCTATTAAGTTTCATTTATATCTAATTGGCTGTAAACCTGCCACAGTTTTGCTGGTGTGGGTGCTGTTCCCCACTTTTTTCATGTTGTCGTTTTGGACGGGGGGAAAACGGAAAGGAATTGGAATTGGGTCACAGGTTACTCGAGGTAGACCCAGTTAAATTTCAAAGGTGGATCGTTCGGCCGATGTCGATGCTCGAAGCGATAATCCGATGAAGCGACAAATGGCTGAAACGATGACTCGCTGACTCGTTGGCCGACGGCACATAGCCGACGATGGTCTACTCCAAGCAAACTCAAAATGTACAATATGTACACTTTATTTACACTACGTATTTACAACTCATGGCTCGTGATCGCAAACAAGAGGTCGGGCAAAGCCCGCGTCGAGCGGGGCTCACCGCTCTTCTCTCCTATCCCTGTTCTCCCCTCAAAACATCAAACTCCTCGGTTTTACCACTAAAACCCCGCCCACAAACGGGACGTCACAACTTGAGAGTGAGGATGGCTCATTCATTAGCCCACACTAGGCCACTGATTGGCCATTGTGGCAAACAAAGCTAGCTGGGTTCAAAATAGTCACGTGGCTCACCTCTCTCACTCTCATACAGAAACCCAAAGGTATTCCGCAAAACACAAATATAACAGAAATGAACACCAACCAACTAAAAGCAGACCTAACAACGGTAATCGGGTCTCGGGCGGCACGTCTCAAAGTATTGTCATACCGTGCACGCCTATGTTTGTGCTCCGCGCCGCCAGAATTCCCTGCCTTTGTAAAAACGTGGAGCGCCTAACAAAGCTTGGTCGCCTACCTATTAACGCATCCAAGCCGCCGAGTCGCCAGGTTCAGACGCGTCGCGAACAGAAACTTCGCCCAGAAACTTTGGGCTGTGCAACTGTCACAGACAGGACGTCTGGTGACCTCTTCCTATGTTTGACCAGAGTCCTTCAATGCTTTACTGGTCACGAAACTGCTCCGTAACTCAATGGGAGAGCTTCATATGCTGCGTTTGGCCGCCGCGGGGTGGCGCCACCCTCTCACTGAGGTCACTCCTCGGGCGGCGTTGCGCTGGCTCGAACGGCGGAGCCGCGGCGAGTTGTGTTTGTTTTGTGCGGGAAAAAAATGTAACGTGCATATCGCGCTCTTGTGATGCGACTTAAGTAGTGCAACGACGATGTCTAACATGAGTTGCGTCCCGGGGTGTCGTTCCTTGTACAACGATACCACAGAAAATGTTTCCTTGTTCTTTTGACCGAGCGACGGGCAGCTGTGTGACAAATGGAGGGGCGCCATTCCAAGACAAGCAACGGGTGATTTCAGCTTTGATTATAAGTGTGCGACAGTGTGTGGAAATGCACTGTGTGTGAGAATGAAAAAAGCAATGTACCCTTTGGAGAGCATCGTGGACCTAGAATTGTACAAGGCTAACTTAAAGCCGGATTTGTGTCATATCAGTCAGGTTGTAGCGGTGCTTCATTGCCTGTTTGCAAACTTGTATTACATTGCGCTCAGGGTCGCGTGTAAAAAAGCTTTGGGACGTCCTTGTCGTTATACTTTTCATATTTCCGCGAATTATCCCTTAGGGTTCGTTTTGTTTGTTTTGTAACCGCGCGTGGCCGATTCCGGTTTCTTATCTGCAGTTTCAACCAGAGCGCCCGTTTGCCCTTTTTGTCGTACGTCCCGTCGGGCAATATTGTTTGATATGGAAAGGGTGCCACCTTGTCGCTAACTTGATTTTTTGTTTCTCCGACAATGTACTCAATCCCATTTCCATGGATCTGAAATTAATAACGTTCCAAGAGTAATGCATGCATAGCAAACGCCGCGCAACTCACTTTATCGACGTTCATCTGTTCACGTCACACTGCGGACTGCTTCTTCGACGTTTGTGTTTCATTCTAGTCTTTTGTAGTGCAGGAGATCGCTAGTTCGCTGCGTTCAGAAAAGCTTTGCGTCGTTCTTGGCTACGTGGCAATATTCTGTTTCCTCCGTGTGCTGCACATCGCAGCGCGAAAAAAATAAATTTTTGTACGCTGGACCACGCTCTTTTGTTTCCCTTCGTAACATTGAAATTTTTTGTTGCGTGTGATAAAATCATTTTCATTGTTCTTGTTTCGCTTTCTGTTTTTGCAAGGATTGCAAAGCGGGCAAGCGGAAAGACACACGGTGCAACATATACAGGGTGTTTCAGTGAACACTTTCAAAAATTCCTGAAGGTAGGCTTTTCAAGAAAAATAGGAATTCTCTTAAGGAACAAGCTATCAGGTTCGGCGGACGTCAGCAGTTATGAGAAACATGCGAATTACATAGTTAATTAACTAAAACTCTGTAATGAACTTTTTAATTAGCGAAGTTTGGCGGTTATTGCCAGTGGCGAGTTTGTAGCCACGGAGACGACGATAATGGACCAATTTTTAAAGCAAAGAAAAATGCACTCTGTAGAGCCCTGCAGCCCGCAAAAATCAAGTTTTTTTCCCCCATGAAACTGAAACGCAGCGCACATGGTGCGCCAGAAGTCTAGTGCAAACGCAACTTCCGCTGATGACGTGTTGCAGTGACTGTGTCGCCCAATTCAAAAAGGCTCTGGTGATTCCCCACGCTAGGGAATCAGCTGATATCAACTCCATCGCCTCTTGTATTTTTTCAATGATCAACGCTCACCTTATACCACGGCTAGCGTTATCTTTTGTTTCGTTGGTAGGCGCAAGAAAGAGGCTAGCCATTGCCCACAACAAAGTCGCCCGTTTCGGGAGTCCTAGTGGGCGTTGGGGACAGTTTTGTTTTTCTTTTTTTATTGTCTCAAACACATCTGACGCGGCTACCAGACGTGTAAGATGTGAAACGTCACCATCCGTTCCTTTTTTTTTCTTCGTTAGGTTTATTTGATGTTCGTTTATAATCGCTGCGTGTTAGAAAGCGCATCAGACAAAGGAAAGGTTTGTTTGCTGGGCGAGGAGGGCTTTCGCGGCTGTGGCTGCTTGCTGAGGCTTCCTAGCTAGGGAAAATTGCACTTACATTTCGAATTGGCCGCCACATTCATTGAAACACGTCACCAGCCGACGTTGCGTTCGCTCAGGACTTTTAGCGCTCCTTCAGCGCCGAGTTTCGTTTTTGAGCGGAAAACAACGGCAGGTTTCCTCACGCTACAGGGCTTTAAACACCGACTTTTTCGTTGTTTTAAAAACTGATATGAAATCGCCTTCTCTGGGGCCACAAAATCACCATTGACAATAACCACCAAACCCCACTAATTAAGAAGTTCATTAGTAGAGCTTAATTACCCACCTAACTAATGTGCACACCCTTGATACTATCTGGCGTCCGCCGCAGCTAGCAATCTCCTTCTGAAGAGGGTTTCTTTTTTTCTCAAAGAGCCTATTTTTAAGAATTTTTGAAAGTGTTCGCTGAAACACCCTGTATCTCTTCATGTTTTGATCCTTCGCATTTCTGCAGCGTTTTTAGATGTTTTCAAGTATGTACACACTCATCGAAACGACAATACTATTGGGCTATCTCTTTTAGCGTTCTGTGCATTCCAGAGCAATCAACGGATTCATTAAGCGCAGTCTGAACGACGCGTACTTGGTTTCTTTCAGTTTTTTTATTGTATTATCGATAGGCCCGCAGCAGCCCGTGGCTACACAGCTGCCGTATGTGTGGTATTTACAACTTTGCTTTAAGAAAAGAAGCAATATAGATTTAAAATCCGTAAACACGACGGCGCAGCGCTTGTGCCAGAGCACACAGAAGCCGTTGCCGTTCGCGGCCGAAGTTTACGATAACTTACTTTGAAAAATAAAACCCCATTGAAGGCAGGTGATTAATACAATAACCGGACTATTCATAGCTAACTACTACGAAAAAAAAACGCAGTTAATCAGCGCGCAGACACCAAAAGCAGCGAGCGTTTGCACGCCAAGAGCTGGCCAATACGTTGCACGCGCGGCGGCTGGATGACCTTCGTGCGGAGGTGGCGCCTGTAGCGGCGCGCGCGGTCCCTATATGAACCGAGAGCCGAAGTTTCGTGACCAGTAAAGCATTGAAGGACTCTGGTTTGACCCAAGGTTTGACCCCTTGACCGACCTTCAGCTCCCGTCCGCTTCGGGGATTATTGTGGCGGTAATCGCGGTCATTAAAATGACAACGGTCCCCCTCCGCCGGCTTCTCAAACGAACGCAAGGAAATTCCCCTTCGAAAGCTTACATCCCTTTCAGCTATTATGGTGTGATCGACGCGTTTGTATGCGTCGTCTCCGGGCCCGCTCATCGGGTGGACACAAAAGCGCGGCGAGTAACAAATAAGCCTCCGCGGTCTCCCCTTACGCCCCTCACGCTCAAGTCAGCTCCGTTGGCTCGGCCGGCGTGAAAACAAACGCCATACAGGTAAACAAGCTACCCCAGCGAAAGATATATAATTGCCGGGCGGTTTTAATTAATAAGTGAGGGGCCCGAACTTAACAGACGCACTTGTGGGTCAACGGTGGGTCAATGCCGAGTCATCAGTGGTGACCCGATGACTTATGGGTGATCCACGGGTGCGTCACTTGCGGGTTAGCACTGGCCCACCAATCAGTGACCCACATCAGTCGTCATGTTTGAGTGACCCTCTTGCGAGCATACCTACCAGCGAGCGACGAATAGCTTTCGGAGCTGATTTTATGGAAGACAGACAGACAGACAGACAGGCAGACAGACATCGAAAGAAAGACTATTTATTGTCTTTCAAAAAGAACTGCGGCGTTTTTGAATGCGGAACCATGCTGCGTCGGTTGATATGACCAGCAACCAACCGGTTTAGCGCCTTCTGCCCAGCGCCGCAGCGCGCAGCGGCATTAAAAAGCGTAATCTAGGTATCTAAATAAACGCTTATTTTTCCTCCTTGAGAATCTAAGGTATTCAGGGCATCTTACCGCCTCCTGGGGAATTTCAGCGCCTGTTGGTCGACTTTCCTTGCACTCGAGAATATTTTCGCTTCATTGCGGCCCCGGAGCTGCGTTTAGAGGTATCAGCTTTGTTCGCAGCATGCCGGGTGAGTTGCCCTTCCGTGGCCAGCAATAAATGGGGTCTGGATTCATTCCATTTGCCACCATTCATTACGTTTGCGTTCCGGATAATTCAATCAATTTTTTTCGTCCCGTTGGAGTTTCATTAATGGGAATCGACTGTATAATATTATTGGAAAACATGGCTTGTATGTCGAAGAAAGGAGTAATGCTTTTTTTTTTGTCTTTGTCGTTTGAGAAATTTGCGCATCCTTATGCACACCATAAAACGCCTAAACATAGCCAAATTGTATCTACTATAAATTCTGCAGCAGTATTTCGCCTATATGGGAAGAATAAGTGATCTTCTCACGATGATGCCCAGAGAAAAATAAATTTAGGTTGAATAACGTTCATTGTTGGTGATAATAAGATGACAGTGCACAAGAAGGTTAATTTCTCTTGTGAATGACTCGCTCAATCGGGGTTTCAGTTACGCTGTTCACGTTAGCGAGGAGTGGGCTCAGTTGGGGGGGGGGGGGGGGGGGTAGCTTTGCGCTTCCCTGGAGCGTTCCTTTATTTACGCCAGGTGACACCCCTTCCTCTCATCGGGCCACTGACCCACCTCTGCTCCGCAAATTCGAACTTAATTGCGCGTGCGTGCGTGCGTGCGTGCGTGTGTACGTGCGTGCGCGCGCGCGCGCGTGTGTGTGTGTGTGTGTGTGTGTGCGTGCGTGCGTGCGTGAGAGAGAGAGAGAGAGAGAGAGAGAGAGAGAGAGAGAGAGAGAGAGAGAGAGAGAGAGAGGAGAGAGAGAGAGAGAGAGAGAGCATTTCGACTGCATATCACAGATGGCTAACAGTCAAGCTTCGAGATCAGGAATTTTTCCATGGTATATAGCAAAATGAAGCAAACGGGAATTTTCGATATGCAGGATATCGTGAGGTGTATCAAAAATGTCAAAACTGTTTTGTGAATCGACCCCTTAACTGACCTCCAGCCAACATGCGGCGGCTGTTAGGGTCATTGCACACATCAAGCGACCGCCGAAGAAGACAGATGGGCTGTAAAGATGCAGCGAGCGTCAGGGCCGTAGCCGGACGGAGTGTTTCGGCGTCAGAACACCCTCCGAAATTTTAAGAGCGCTGCATTCTCACCACCCCTCTTTTGGCCTTTTTTCGCCCATGCTATTTACACACCCCGTCGATATATCACATTTAAAAACGAAGATGTAAATAACTATGATGAAAACAAGAATGACAAAGGTTTTGTTCGGACGCCGGCTTTCTTCCCTTTCCTGTTTTTCTGGCGGTATAACCGCCCCCCCTCCCCCCCCTCCCCTCAAAATATTTCTGGCTACGCCACTGGCGAGCGCCATAGAAAAGCACGTCCGGTGCATAGGGCCGACCTTCCACTGCACAGTGCTGCTTCTTCGGCACTCTCCACACCAACTCCCTTGGTCGCTTAATGCACGCGCAAAGCAGGTATGCGGATATATCAGTGTGCATGCATGTGCGGAACTACGCATTTGAATTCGGAGCTGCGTTCTTCTTATGGGCAGCCGAGCAAACTCGTACGCACACAGAAAGACCTGAATTTTTCGCACCGATTGTCCTGGGAGAAGTATAGATACTGTATGAACACCGCAGTAGAGGAGGACTGTGTAGCAATTCAGACCATGTGGGTTGCTTATCATGACCCAAAGATTTGTACCTAACACTATTTTCGTCTTTCTCGTATATCAAAGAAATGCACTCGGTGACCTGCAATAAATGAAATCGGGATATCACGTAGCGAATGTTTGGCTTGCGCGCCGAACCCCGCGACGGATAAAAAAAGCAATTTGAGTGTTAAAAAAAGAACATAGTTACAGTCTTTCTTTTGAAATTAGCTTTACGCAGGCCCACCGCGTATGACGTCCATTCATGGCACAAAGCAAGCCAAGAGGCTCGCGGCAGTTGTATCATTGCGAAATGCGCGCTAGCGAAAGCAGTTGACGTCACGAGCTGAATGAACAACCAGGCACCTCCTTACACGAACGTTCCAAGCCAGGTCACCGTGATACCCTTTCTTCGGTGACCTGCTTCTTCGAAGAGGAAACCACGCAGCGGCCTTGAAAACAAGCCTTGGGATGCAACCAACAAAGAAAAAGAAATTGATGCGAAACATTTAAGCAAATAAGCGCAGCTAGCGATAAACTCACGCCGCTTCCTTTTCCTAAGCTATAAATGAAGGTGCGCAGTGGGCTTCGGCTACCTCAGTGATTTCGTAAACAAATCCCCCGCTTGTGAAGGCCGTTCTAAAGCGAGGTTTCGAGCTATGAATAGTACACCCGCTGTCATGAGTAGCTGGTTGGGAGTTTATGTCCGTCTGTTATCGTACTACTACGACGCCCCTTGTCCCTTTTAGGATTCCAGCACGGCTGGCAAGTATACTCAGAAGTGGCTTAGTGGCCAGGGCGTTGCGACATTGGGCACGAGCTCTTGAGTCTGATTCTAGGCCTGAGTGGAAGATTTGTTGACGGAAAGGAACAACAAAAAAGCCATTTGTACCAGATTGGGACGCTAGCTAAAGATGGGCAACCATAAGGTATGAACTAGTCCTAAGGCCTCCCATGCGCTGCATTTCATAGCCCCGATGCGGCTTTGCTGCGTAGTAACCCAGATTTGAAACTTGAACGACTGGTTGGACGTGTTGCCATGGTCAGAAACCAGTTCCTGTACGACGCCGCTCTGTTCTTCGGGTACTGTGTACGATCCATTTAAACCAAAATAAATTTTCAGAGAGGCTGAAAAGGTATAGGGGAACTAATATAAAGTGTCTTGGTAGCCATCATAATCATTTAATCAACCCTTAAGGACCCCAGAGGGGTACATATGTGGCACAAGAAAAATACGGTTCGATACATGGTTTATTAGAAAATTTGTACAACAACAAAAGAATTAGGAAATTTATAGAACAACAAAATTAATAATAAAATAGAAAAGCCAGCAGCGGAAAGTCATGGGGGTGATATGAAATTAAAGGCTAAGGTGAGATAATAATTTTTTGAATTTGGTCCGCTTGCATTCACGGACAACAGAGTCTGGCAGCTTGTTCCATTCTTCGATGACACGTGGCAGGAATGGCATATTGAATGCGCGTTAGATGAACCATGCAATCGATGGATGCTCATGGAATCGAACAGACGGCGTGACTAACGGGATGGTGGGAGCAGGAGGGAAGTGCGGAGATGGGGAAAGTGGTGATACAGTTGGTGGAAGAGGCATATCTGTCCAATTTCATGTCTATAGTTGTCACCCCTTTGCTGGGGAGTTCTTTAACGTACGAACCAGACTCATTCGATGTTCTTGAAATAATGTGTTTAGCGAGTGTGCGTCAATATCTCGTTCTTTTTCAGCCGTGAACTGATTCTTATTATTATCAAGCAAAGGTAACTGGTTTACTAGCTTCATATGATAAAAGGTAATATTAAAGCAGACCGCACATTATTACCGCTCAAAAATACACACAAAAACAATTTTACAGCGAAGCTGTTAGCCTCTTGTTGATCGGAAAATTTTGTGTCACAAACAAAAGACCCAGGCAGGACCTAGCAATTCTCGCCCAAGACGCTGAACGCATGCGGCACGCTAATCAGGCGTGCAGGCATAGAGCTCAGTATTCGAGTAAAGAAAAAAACCACAAAGCAAGCATCGAAACCGCATGGCTGATGATAAGGCGCCGGTGAACAATGGGACCCCCCCTCCCCCGGCAGGTGTTCTGGTAAAGATTAAGTTTGCAGCTGCTCTCGAAAGGGGAGGGGGGTTGACGTCATTCGAGGGCTAGCGCATGCGTCAGGCTAGGCATGCAGATCCAGCAGTTCTCGCCCACAAAGCCGAGCGCATGCGTCAGGACCCAGCATTTGTCGCCAGAGAAGCTGAGTGGGAGCGAAAAATGTAGAGTTTTCTGTTCATTCTCACCGGATTCCTGATAGGATACTACTACTACGCCCTGCGAGAGGAGAACTGTGAGACCATCTAGCACCTCCACACGAAATTGTATTTCTCCCTAAAGCAAAAAATGTGATCGCAGAAAAGCAAATATATAGTACCGTGGAAATTACGCCGGTTTATTGTGTTTGGTTACGACATAACGGTAACCATAAAATAACCCATGCACTGCTGTGCAGTGTTCTGTACACTCCTTCCTGCATCCGATGATGTCTCGCGGGAGAACAGCAGATGCGTCGTTGTTAAGATGGGTGTTTACTTGAATGTCGACCGCGAAAGTTCAGGCTCTGCTGTAGAGTGACAAAATAGAAATGTTTGCATGTGTACAAAAAAAGCAAGAAACGCAAATGCTTGCGGAGTTGTTAACTAACTAACTAACTAACTAGCTAACTACTGACTGACTGACTGACTGACTGACTGACTGACTGACTGCAACGGCTTACTTGCACGAATGCTTTGCTCTGTGGACAGTCAATGCACTCGCCATTTGTACAAGTGCGGCACGCACACACACAGCTGGCTGGCGCCGCATCTTTTCAAAGTGCTACGAGTTGTGCCGCGCCTCCGCCAGATGGCGCCACGGGTCCCGCGACCGAGAGAAGACGCAGTGAAACATCCCCCTCGCGAGGGGCACGATCAAATGCAGAGCATTTCCGGGGGCGCACGACGTTAAGTAGTTTGCGTTACGTTAATGTTGTTGCACTTGTGGCAACTGCTGACGAGAGAGCGCTCGTCAGCAGTAATTTGAATGAGTCAACGATATAAGGCGCGTTCGTAGCGTCCCATTCTGTGTCGGCTTTGTGGCGCAGTGGGTAGAGCACCATGTACATTGCGTTCCGCTCGCAGAGTCGAGGGATCGAAACCGGGCGCCGGATAGTATTTTTTTTTATATAGTAGGGAGGGGTGCGGACAACGACGGTGCGGACTACGGACGTCAACGCGGGTGACATCGTGAGTTATTGAAATGCTCTGCATTTAAAACCGACCGAAACAACGGGGAGCATTTCACACCCTCCCCCATCAGCATGTGCAGTGGTTTACAACAGCTGCGCTGGACATCCACTTTCGCAGGTCGGGATGACGTCCATTCCAGGGTTCTGAAGCTTGGAAAAATGTCATCTAAGGAGTAGGGGGATGTCACCCCTGATTTTCTGGCAACTTCATTAAAAGCCACTTTTCCCCATTGGGAATTCACCAAACTTTGGTAATATCAACGATCAGGTAAACGGACCATGAAGACAAAACACAACTTTGTTTATTTGAGAAAACTAACCTTTGGTAATTTACTCAGCCAGATTTCAGCCCCAAAACATGCTCTGTAACCAGAAAGGCAAGAAATGATGAAAATTTACACCATCTTCCCGCGAGGGGAACCATGGGTACATGCGACGCATCGTGGGGTTTCCGTTGCGTTTCCGTTATGTTGTTTCCATTTAGCGTGTCCCTTTGCTGTTGTTTCCATTATATTAAGTACGGTTGCGCAGACCATCGCGATAGCAGGCCTGTTAGTCTCCATTCAAATCATCGGTGGTCATCGGATGTCATCAGAGCGGCGGAACGACTGAGCGGAGCGGCGCAGTTACCGCGTTTATATGTACCGCGCGCGTTAGCGGTGAGGGGAATGAGAGAGCAGCGCATGCGCAAGTGTTCGATGTTTAACCGAACGCTAACACGCGCTGACGCACAGCTGGCACGGCGACGGGAGCGAGATAACACGCAGATGGCGCTGCGGTGAGAGCGGCGTTAGCGCGCAGCTGGCGCGGCGAGGAGAATGGGGGAGGGAAGCGGACTACAGACGACGGAAGACGCCGGAGGGACAAGGCGAGTTAAAGAGATGCGTCGCATCTAAAAACTTTCAGATTTTGTGGTATATGGCTCCAGCAATGACGTAATGAAGGACATACTAGAAACGGAATCAGCACTGTGTTAACTGACTGCTAGCATCCAAGCGATACATGCTAGAGGCACCAGTACATGCAGTGTCACAGTCAGGTTTCTTGGCAATGGCTTGGCAACCCTTGGGGGGTAGAGGTAGAAAACTTTGCTTTAAAACGCCCGTGTGTACGAGATTTCGGCGCACGTTAAACATTCCCAGGTGGTCATAATTAATCCGGAGACCTCCACTACGGCGCGGCTCATCGCCTGCGTTGCATCGGCGCGTTAAAACCCCCAATCAATCAGAGCTACAAACGTACAAGAAACTTAATTAACGTTAACCCCCCAAAAAGTAAACTAATGTTTTCGAAACGCCCACTGAGTTAGTACAAAATAGCGATTATGTTTATGCCTGCACACGTTCAAACGCACAGTCGGTTCTTGCCTCCCTGTAACACGGGTACCTGTTCCGGGGCAGGGCGTTTACCTGTCCCGGAACACATACGTGGGATATATCTGAAATAAACTACGAAGCGTTGCGTGTTAAGTACACAATACGAATATATTTCTACCCTTATCACTTAGCAAGTTATTCGCCCAAGCTCTATAGGTTACAGTATTCTCCGTCACTGCATGCGCTTTTTTTCCATTGTTCTTCAACACGCAAAAACAAGTTTAATTGAATTCGCGAAAATATTGCAAAAAGTGTTTTTTTTATAATTTTACTTTAGGTGAATCAATTGTGTCTATACATCAGCACGGTTGCTTAGTTGCGACAACCTCTAAACAATGCGTCATTCTAAAATATTTTGAGGAAAGTGATTGCAAAGTTAATAACACGAAATAATTACCTCCATGACATGTATCTCGTTATGTGGTACCAATAATTCAAGCACACTACGGGAAAGCCATGCGATTATGGTATGTCCCAGCATATTTTAATGAGGTTCCAGATGATCTGTTTTGGATAACTTCGCGAGGTAAGCTGAGAGCAGCCACACTTCCTTTTCAGGATGGCTGAGCTCAAGTGCTCAGCAATGTTTCATTCTGTTGCACATTTGCTTTTTGTTTGTTACTCTTCCTGTGTTTTGTATTTGCAATCTCTCTAAATCTTCCGCCGATGTTCTTGTTTCGTACTTTCTCTGGCGTGTTATAACTGCACGTTGTACGTAATCAGTCTGTGAAACTATCGCTGCTGCATGGCGTCACCACACAAGCCTACTGAAGGCTTAGCTTGAATTAACTAAACTTAACTAAAAAGTGCAATATGCTTTTCATCAGCAAAGCCTTCAATACTGATCGCGGGTCCCATGAAGAAGCACTTTGCTTTGTGGTCCGTACCAGCAAAGGACGTGGGCGTTCGGGAAAGCACTAAACCGCTCTGTACGCGGTAGCGTCGTATTCGGTAGCTTCTATACTGTTATACATCACCGCTGCATTACAACGCTTGCTTCCGGTTTATCGTGACGCAATCAGCGGCTGCAGCATCAGCTGTTTGCGCAGTGGAATCGCTGTAGGGAAATTAGGAAATGAAATGCGTTGTTTCATTAACGATTTCACGGCAATTAAGGCATCTTTCGGCCCTGAATGAACGCTAAAACGGATATGGGAAGGTCATACTTTCATTTCAAAACGTCTTGCTGGTTGCGTTCTGTGTTCCTTTGGACAATGGAAGACTATCCTCTTTAATAATACTGCAAGAAACCTCGATCCAAATCTTTTCACCAGGAGGCTGGTTGTGCGCGTGTTCATGGGGAGAGACAAGGAGAAGGAAAACACTTTATTTGAGCTTTGCGCGGTTAGAAGCGTGTTGTGGCTGCCGGTTTATGACGGGCAGCGACGTGGGCGGCTCTGCTGACGAGGGAGATTTGGACCTCCTGGTTTGAGCTCGCCAATGCCTCCTCCCACCGCTCATTGGAGGAAATGGGGGAAAGGGTCTTTGATGCATCCCCATAAGATGTGGGGAAGGGTAGCGAGGGCTCCGCACGCTTTGCAGTTTGGTGAGGGGTAAAGGGAAGAATGGATGAGGTTGAGCTTGACTGGGTTCGGAAAGGCGTTCCTTTGGAGGAGTCTCGACGTGTGCTCTTGTGCGGGTGTGAGGAGCATGTTGGCTGAGGGGAGTTTTCTGCGGGAGAGGCGGTAGTGCGTGGTTATTTCTTGATATGATGCCATTGTGTCGATGGCGGATGATCTGGCACCATACTAGGGGAACTTGCTTGCCCCGGATGGGATAGTAATACCTCGAGCCATACTGCGGGCGGCCTCATTACCCTTCAGACCAGCGTGCGCCGGAGCCCGTACGATTTCTACTGGGGATTCTGGTGGCTGCTGTTGGATAATTTTGGTTGGCTGCGGCGATAATAGGCCTGCGGCGAAATTTTGAATGGCCGTCTTAGAATCGTAGATTATGTTTGTAGGGGTTGGTCTTTGCACGAGCGCTAGGGCTATTGCCGCCACTTCCGCAGTTGCAGGTGAGAAGAGTTAAGGAGTTAAGGGAGGGGGGGGGGGGGGGGGGTTCGTTGGTTACTGCTATTGCGAATGCTGCTCGATGTCAATATTCCGCCGCGTCCTCAGTGTTTCGACTTCGGTGGGAAATCGTTGCTGTAGAGCCTTCGCCCTCTGCTTTTTACGTCTGGCCTGGTATACAGGGTGCATATTTCTGGGGATTGGCTTGACAGTCAGCTTTTTTGTGAATTTCAGGGGGTAGGGGGAACCTGTCTTCCGTAATATTGGTCTGTTTTATTTTAAGTTGTTTCATTACGTGGTTTCCAGTTGGGATTTTGGATAAACGAGCTATTTGATTAGGTATGTGAGCTTTTATAAGCTTTTCGGCCGTGTTGTGTACCCCTAAGCTCTCGAACCTGGTAGTGGAAGGGCTTAGAGGTAGTGGAAGGGCTGAAGCTCCGATTTGTATGCATTTCTAATTAGTACATTGACTTTTTGCAATTCTGTTTTAGAGTGTTACAAGTATCGTAGGGAGTACGTGATTCTGCTAATGTCGAATGATTGGATTAGCCGGATCTTTTCGCTTTCGCGAAGGCCTTTTCGTCGGCTGGAGATTCTACTGATAAGGCCTATCGTTTTGGGCGACGTGCCGTTCAAGTTTTTCCAGATATTCGGTATTTGCTCTGTTCGTTTGGATGAGCATTCGTAGAATTTTGTGCGTGGAGACGTCTGGTATTGGATCATCCCCTATGTGGACTTTGATGTTGGTGGATACCTTGCATCGTGTTTTGGGGGTCAGTAGAAGCAATTCGGATTTGCTAGGAGAGCATGTTAATCCTGCCTTCTCGGCTCCTGTTACCACCGCTTGTATTCCTTCCTGCATGGTTTGTTTTATTTGTCCGTCACTTCAGCCTTCCCAACACAAGGTGATGTCATCGACGTATAAACAATATCTAAGGTTCGGAACTTGGTCAAGTCGTTGGGGGATTGCTAGTACTGCTACATTGAATAGCAAGGATGACAAAACAGCTCCTTGGGGTGTCCCTCTTGAATGGAGTTCTACCGTCTCCGCCGTAACTCGTCCAATCTGCAAAATGGCGGTTCTATCGGTTAAGAAGCTCCGTATGTAATTGTACGTGCGATGCCCTGGGTTTACTGATCTAAGTCCTCGCATATGCCTGAGTGGGATACGTTGTAGAATCCTTTTATTAGATTGAGTGCTAGTATGGCTGCTGTGTCAAGGTCGCTTATAGGGGACTTATGATTTCGTGCAAGATTTGGAGAATTCTCTGCGTGGAAAGCCCCGCCCTCAATAAGCCTGTGTCCGAGCCAGGGAAGTTTCGTAGGATGCGTGTGAGTCGGTGGGCCTGGTCTGTTTTCGACTTGCTGAGGTCCAACAGGTGTTTGAGTAGTTGTCAAGTATGTTTCATCCTTAAGTTCTCTTGCATTCCGTCACAAATTTCGTCCCATTGGTTCTGTGATAATTGAAGCCTGTGTTTCTAGATGGCGGATTCTAAATCAGCGAGTTGTTGGCGTAGTTTTCGACTGTGTTTGTTTTTCTTCCACATTTTTGAAGGCTTTTGAATGCTTCCCATAGGTGTTGAATGTGCGTGTACACTTTTAGTTTCCGCGGGAATTTCTTGGTCTGTCGTTTGAGTGACTGATTTCACGTCGTTAACCAGTTGTTTGGTCCAGTTGCGGAGATCCGGGGGTGTCGTGTGTTTTGTTCCTCTCGCCATGATTCTCTGACGTTTCTGAACTCGAGCCAGTCGGTGAGGCACTGTTGTTGAGGCGTTTTCTTGGCGTGAGTGAGCTCAAGGTTTATTTGTGTAATAAAATAGTCGCTTTTAAGTGATTCATCCGAGGTTTTCCACCTGACCTGTTTGGCGTGTAGAGTGAAAGTGAGGTCTGGGGTGAAATCTTTCTGTACGCAGTTACCTATCCTGGTTGGGGTGTTTGGTTCTGTTTTTATTGTAAAGTGATACAGTTTGTAATGTTTGCGCCTGATCCCAGAGGTCGTTCCCTTTTTTCGTGCAATTTGGAGTATCCCCATGCTGTGTGCGGTGCATTGAAGTATCCTAGCACGACCAATGTGTGGGGCCCGCCTCTCATCTGGCTAGCGAGTAGAGAAGGCTAAATCGATGGTGTTCCGCTTTGGGATTACAGTACACGTTTAGAATGAAGAGCTTCGTGGATACTCTTCTGGTGGGCAGAATAGTTATGAAATCCTAACATATTTCAACCTGGTCGAATAGAGTCCTGCTGGCGGGATATTAGGTGCGGAGTACCTTAAAACCTCACAATGTCCGTCCGCGTCCGTCCGCATAGCATTTAGAATCGCAAAATATCCCACAGGACACCGGCAAGATTCCAGCCTGTGTCTGATAGACCAAACAGAGTTAGTGTCAGTTGTCTTACATATTGGGCTACGACAGTGATTTAGTACTCGAGAGTCAAACGGCTTACTCCCTCGCCTGTAACGGTGCGGAGTACCTTAGGACCTCCCAATGTCCGTCCGCGTCCATCCGTGCGCACACCACCACCAAGCGAAAATCAAGCGAAATTCGATTTGAGCCGTTAGTTGCAGCTTCATTTAGGGAATGATAAAGGTGCAACTCACCGCTCAAATCGAATGACGGTCGGGGCGCAAATTGGATGTCACTCGGGTGCAACTTGGATGTCATTTCGAGTCCCCGTACTCCGCACCCTCGACATCATCCACGGAGGGGAGATGCTGCCATTTTTTTACGATGAATAAGTACTGCTGTTTTTTTTTATCGCTATCGCTTTGAAAGTTTGACTGCTTTGCCCGTCTCTTGTAGGGGTATGATATCTGGGGGAATTTTGGCTGATTGAACCAGTAACTGGAGACTGCATCTTTTCTTCGCGAAACCTCTACAGTTCATTGCAAAATTCTAACTACGCAGGTTTTATTATCGGGTAGCGGGTTCATGTTGAAGTCCTGCTTGAAGTCCTGTTCGGGGGACGCGCCCTGTCTGTGTGCTTATGTTTTGCATGGCGTTACTTATGAACGTGTACAACTCATTTCGGATAGCTTCTATTCTAGCCTGCATGGCGGTCATGTTGGACTGCAATTCCTTCTTTTGGTCGTGAAAGGTCTTTCTTACTGAAGTTACGCCCTTTTCTGGGATGGTAATTCTTTTATCTACTTCGTCATCCTATTTTCGCAAGGAGTCATCTACGGCTCTACGCTTGGAGGCATGGGGGTATTATCTGAGTCTTCCTGGGAGCAGTTTTCAAGCGGCGATTTTAGCACCTTATTTTCTTGTCGCAGCGTAGAGTTTTCTTATCCAAGAAGCGCTAACTCCGCTTTCATGTTAGCTAGCTTTTTAACTAGCTCCGGAGGGAAGGAGGGAAAAATCTGAGCGCTTTGACGTGAGCAGTGAGAGGAGGCACTGGGTCTGCTCACCTTCCCGCTGCTCAGCTGCTTGTTCGAGGATCGTTCATTCGGTGCTTTCTTCTGTTGCTGCGAGCTCTCTCGGTTCTGTTTACACGTGTTTCCAGTTTCTTTTGTTTGGTTGTGCTCGGATTTCTTGGGGCGTTCTTGTTGGGTGGTGTTGGCGTCGTGCTGGTCGTGGCCTGCAGTGGCCGCCTGGGCGTAGATCTGGGGTTTCAAGTGAGGTTGACATCGTCGCGGGCAGTCCGCTGATCCAGTGAGGTGTGGGTCATCCAAGGAGGTTGTATAAAACTTATGGAGTGGAGGCCGCCCATAGCGGGCAACGCGGAGAGGTGAAGCCGGGCGAACCGGTCGCGGAATAAATGGTCCCGGAACAAATGGTCCCGGAACTAATGGTCCCGGAACAAATGGTCCCGGAAATAATGGTCCCGGAACAAACGGTCCGGAAATAATGGTCCCGGAACAAATAGTCCCAACTTCAAACTGGGAAGAAATGGTCCCACCACTACTGCTCCTATGCTGAGCGCCTGTATGAGGGAAGGAAGGGGGTCAATGTATTTATGTTTATATGTTTGTATTCGTTCACAATGTATTTTGCATCTGTTGACATAATACAGTTACTAAGGCTGAGTTTACTTGAGTGAAATGCGGTATACAAATTTTTTGTCGCACATGTACGTCCTCGCGTGCTTCTTTGCTCGCCTCTCTTTTGTTATTCCGAATACCAGGCAAACCAGTGGCAGACATTTCAATCAAAATCACCCCTCGGCCGGTGCTTGAAGCGAATACAGTAACGGGCTGCCATAATTTTCTTATTTAGTGGCTCTAACTGCACTCGCTTCGGTAATATATTTCTTTGCTTGAGATAGCCCTTATTGCCCTCTTTAGAAGACATTGGTCATGGTTCTGAATGTCGCAACAGCCTGGCTTGACCAGTGGCTCAGCCGATGCTCGCGATCAGACGTCCGCATGTCTCGGGACTGCGCCTGTCACCGACCTCGCTTACTAGCGGCGCCCCGCGACAGGTGCGGCTTCCTGGAACACGGCCGGACTCACCAAATATCTTTAACGGGAAGAGAGCGTGGGGTCTGGCTGTGCGTGAAAATAGTTGTGGTGACTGAGGAAACTTTCGAGGGGAAGGGAGGGGGCAGGGAACTCACTACGCACGCACCCGTAATGTGCTTACTCACAAGAAACTAATGGCGCTTCTTTCTGAGGCATGCCTCTATTGTGCCTCTACGTATTCTGCAAATCATGGACGGAGCCAGATGTTTCCCACGTGGCTTCTTTTCCCCCTGTGTTTGCAAGCAGCCCATTCATTGTATATAGTGACAAGGCAGATAATTGAAATAACCATATTTTGATCAACCAAAAACTCGAAAACAGAGAAAATGAAAACATTACAAAAATTCAATAACTGAAGAGAGAGAGAAGTAATAAATAAGAATATTCGTCCTCAACGTATAATAAACGCGAAGACAAAAATAAAAAAAGGCCGGAGAAAAATTCCCGCGCCTTCCCGCGAGGGGAACACGAGTAAATGCAGAGCATTGGGGCCTCAGTACTGGTTGAAGGCAGTGTTGCTTCCATCGCTTCTTCCGTGATGCTGGAGTAGCAGACACGAGTAAACGTGGGGGCGAGCGTCAACCAAGGAAGGAAGGAGCAACGCAGTGACTGAAGCACGAGCGACCGCTAGATGCTTTATATTTGCAGCGCGCGCAGTAGAGGGAGAGCAGTACGGGGGGAGAGTGCGCATTCGCAAGCAGCGCGCGTCCTTCCACGCCCCACCGCGCTGCTATCACGCACCTGTTACGCCGAAACCGCGACGGAGCGAACGGGCTGACTACGACGCATGCGCGCGCCAGCTGCTGTTGAGAGAGAGGAGGGAAGGAGGAGAGGCGCACCTGCTGCGGACGCGGAGCTGTTGACACCGTCCGACGCAGGAAGAGGCGAGCCTAAGAAATGCTCTGCATTTAAAACGGCGGAATCACGAATAAAAAATTCCCCAAACGGGCCAATCGTGTACAGCCCTGCACTAGCACAAAAATGCATGGTTGGCAGAAATACCGCCTTTAATCGTTATGATAGCGTAAATTGAGATGACCGGTTTAACAGAATCCGAAAAACAAAGAAAACAAAAAGACAAGTGCGGCACGCACACACACAGCTGGCTGGCGCCGCATCTTTTCAAAGTGCTACGAGTTGTGCCGCGCCTCCACCAGATGGCGCCACGGGTCCCGCGACCGCGAGAAGACGCAGTGAAACATCCCCCTCGCGAGGGGCACGATTAAATGCAGAGCATTTCCGGGGGCGCACGACGTTAAGTAGTTTGCGCTACGTTAATGTTGTTGCACTTGTGGCAACTACTGACGAGAGAGCGCTCGTCAGCGGTAATTTGATTGAGTCAACGATATAAGGCGCGTTCGTAGCGTCCCATTCTGTGTCGGCTTTGTGGCGCAGTGGGTAGAGCACCATGTACATTGCGTTCCGCCCGCAGGGTCGAGGGATCGAAACCGGGCGCCGGATAGTATTTTTTTTTATATAGTAGGGAGGGTGTGGACTACGGACGTCAACGCGGGTGACATCGTGAGTTACTGAAACGCTCTGCATTTTAAATTATCAAAAACTAAAGAAATTATATACTGCACTTCAGCAAGACTACAACAAATTTGAACAGAGAACCCTACGTGGCGTATTATAGAATCATGTTGCCCCAGGAGGTCCCTGGGACCATTTGTTCCTACTTTTCAGTTGGGACCATTTGTTCCGGGGCCATAAGTTCCGGGGCCATTTGTTTCGGCACCATTTGTACCGGACCCTTTGTTCCTACACCCCGGGCGAACCGGGCGGCGGCCATATTGCCGTGGGCAGAAAAGGCGCTGAGCCGGCAGGGACGTTGAAGTGCGGTCGTGTTTTTTTGGCTTTACAAGGGATAAAACGATGGGTAAGCTGGTTTATCGATTACGATATTTGAGGGCAGCCTGAATTTTGCCTTATGCGGAAGGTATTGACGTGAGATCTGGTTCAAGCAGCGAGTTCGCGTGTGTATATCTTACGGTGGTGAACAGAGCTGTCGCCGCGGGAAAACGCGTAGCGCTTGGCTAAAGACACCACTCCTGTTTTTATTTCAGTAAACGGTTTATTTCAGTAAATGTTTGTCATTAGAAACAGAGTTTATTGCAAAATTCTGTTTAAAACCTATCCTTTATAAACGATCCCTCGATTACATCTTCTTTATTTTTTAAAAATGATGAGGCAAGCGTCAGGGAATTTATCTCAGAAATCAACTCTCTGGATCCGTCAATCAAACTGACCTATCAGATATCAACTGAAACCATAAATGTTTTGGATGCCACTCTCATATTGGACCAAGGGAGAGTCGCAACAACATTGTACAGGAAGCCCACTGACCCCCAACAATATCTTCACTTCTACAGCAGCCATCCCCGCCATTGTAAAAGAAGTATACCTTACTCACAAGCACACCGGTACAGCAGGATATGCTCTGGACGGGACGATTTCGAAAAACATGCTGAGGGGCTCAAGACCTCCCTGATTGGTAAAAAATATCCGAAGAAATTATTGACGATGCGATTAACCGAGCCCGCAATTGACAAAGAGAAGACATTGTGACTGAAACCCCAAAAGAAACCCACCTTGAGACTAACTTAGTTCTTCGGTACTCGTCCAAAACTTCCCAGGTGAACAACATCTTGAGACTACATTTTAATATCATAAGGCAGAGTGAGCGGTTGTCGGCTGTTTTTCAGCGGCACCCCCGTGCTGTGCACAGACGGGCCAGAAACTTGAAGGACCTTTTAGTCAGGGCAAAAACAGAAGCCCCTGAGTGAGCACGAGGCTACCGGCTGTGCGGCAAGCCGTGCTGTAAACATTGCCCCCACATGGAGACCACTAATGTTGCCCAGGCGAGCAGGTCAACCTTTAAATATTAAATAAAAGACGACCTCAACTGAGACACCCTTAATTTAATCTACAAACTCCGTTGCCTTGTCTGTGAGGAGGAATATATTCGGCGGCGGTGAGGTAATAAATCCTTCTCCGCCTGTTGTCTTTACGAGGCATAAATCGGTTCCTACGCAAACTTTCCGGACCATTTCACTCAGACGGACCCGTACGAGCCTCCGCGCATTGGGGCCTCTCTGACCCTTTTTTCCAAGGCTGTCCAAGAATATTTCGTTTCCGTATAAGCTTCCTTCGGCCACCTGCGGGCCATGTGGCACTTGTCTCTGTCTAACAACGGTCTCAAAGCGCCATTAACAAATGCTGTTTTTCGTACTTTCTTACCATTGATCACCACTAGACAGAGGTTGGCATGCTTCTCTGCCATCCAGAGCCTTTTCGTTCAGGCTTTTGAGAATCGACTCTCCAATCCAAAGGTTATGTATCTCTCTCTCTCTCTCTCTCCTCTATCTCTCTCTCTCTCTCTCTCTCTCTCTCTCTCTCTCTCTCTCTCTCTCTCTCTCTCTCTCTCTCTCGGCACCCAGACGCAGCACGCCGTTTTTTCGGTAGACGTGCATTGGTTGAACTTTATGCGTCTTTTTTCTCTCTATCAACGTCGCAACTGTGCCTCGTTCTCTTTTCCAACTCTCCTTTACTCTTTCCTTTTTTTTTCCTTTTCCCCCACCTTCTGTAGTGTAGTTACGACATGTTATGTTACTTTCCCGCTCTTTGACTCTCCCCGAAGGTTCTCCTTGGCGAGGGTAAGGAGCAAGGGAAGCCGTCGGAGGCAAAGTGTGTATAAGTGTTTTTCTGCCCATTCTAAGATAATCCCCGGTGAAGGCCTTCCTTTCGAAACTGTTGGGAACAATAAAATCCTTGTTCAGTGTTCTCCAAGTTCTGCACCCAAGTTTCAACCTCTCTCTCTTTCTCTCTCTCTCTCTCTCTATATATATATATATATATATATGTATGTATATATATATATATATATAACAGTACAGGGCTTGGCAGCTGAATAGTATATTAAATTAGAGTCACCACGCCAAACATAACAATATTTAATACGACGTTTCGGCTGGGATCCAGGCTTTTTCAAGTGAAGTACAAGGGTCGAATACAGGGTATATGTAGGCTCGTAGGGAGCGCTGTGAGCACGTGGACACATGATTTCAAAAGTGTACAAGAAGGAAGTACAACAAGAAACAAGTGGAAAGAAACGTACTGCACGACTAGGCGCGCAGGTAATCCATCTCAATATACAACGCGGCGAAAAGCAAAAGCGAGGCACTTAGGAAGCGTGTTTCCTTCAGCCACCGCCCACCCACGCACAGCAATATTAAGAAAAGTAAACAAATAAGGAAGGGGTACTGGGCATCTCACTCCAAAGGAGCGGAAACAACCTGCCGCAAAAGGCGGAAGCGTAGAATCGACAATTAGTCATCCAGACACTGGGGAACGCAAAATGGCAGAAGGCGACGTTGAAGATTCAAGAACCCAGGTGGGCGGATTAGCGAGGGGAGCCGCGTCCTCAAAGGTAAATGCCGCCGCTTCCCGAGGAGACCAGATAATAGCCACAAATGGCTTATCCGTGGCCCGCGGCCCGGGCACAAGGCGGACTATGACGACCCCTCGATGGGCGCCGACGCCGACAGAGGTGTGCGGGAGCCACCCAGAAGAGCGCAGGTTGTGCGAGTGTCTTGAGAAATGACACACAAGGCAGGATATAAACAAAGAAACAGCACACAGAAAAAAGCAGTTGAACGAGCCCCCGGCTCATGACATGAAATGGATAGATACAACAAATTGTTAGCTTACATTTGATATTTTTGCAAGTAACAAGGGCTTGTACATTATGAAAAAAGTAAAACAAAGATGTGACGCACGTACGAGAACAAATCTCCAGTGATCTAGGAAAAAAATGACACTTCGTAACTATAGTCATCAATGGCAGTATGAATTCGCACACAGCGTTCTTTAAACAAACTGACAAACGAAAGAACAAACAAAGAATACACGCGTACAAATCGTAGGACATGGGGAACCATAGCAGTGAACAAAAATAGCTTACAAAGTGACATCTCGAGCAAAAGAGCAATGAAGCATACGGAGAAAATAACTTATTCACAACACTAGACCGAATAGTGCTTGGAAAGTGTAATGATGGGATACAGCAAGATTTCGTGCATGAGAAGCATTAAAGCATACGGAAAAGTAACCTGCTGACAACGACGAACCATCCAACGCTTAAGAAGTGGTGACATGCGATACGTGCCGCTACAAGGTCTAGGTTTGAAGGCACGACAGCCTTCCCGGAGACTCATTGATACCTCTTGTGAGAGTTGTATTTGTGGATCAGATAAGATTCGCAGGCTTCCCTGTCGAAATGGGTTTTAAATCCTGATTGGAGCACTGTGGCCTTAAATTGGTCGAACGGGTGTTTCAAAGAGTTGATATGTTTTGAAAGGGGGGATAAGGTTTTGTTTTTGCATAGGATCTGTGATTATTGATGCGATTTCTAAAATAATTTTCAGTCTGTCCAATATATTGCGCACCACAAGCACCACATTCTAGGAGGTAAACTATATTTGCAGTGTCACAATTAAAGCTGCCCCTGATCTGCATGGAAAAGTAAGATTCCCTGCTCTGAGCGCTTGTTGTTGGTGAAATCATCAGACACAATTTGCACCGGGGTTTTCCACATGGTGTGGAACCTGTGAAACTAGTTTCTCTTGATTGAGATGATGTTACAATGTCTCTGATGTTTCTTGCCCGGCGATACACCACGCGTGGTGGGTCTGGGATGACGTGCTTCATTCTTTCACTCTGGAGCAAGATGTTGTGGTGTCTCCTTAAAATTTCATTGACGTTTGGGCCAGATGCCGAATAGGTCAGAATCATATTGGTTTGTGACCTCGAAGTGGAGGTTTATTGTCCACTAATAGTCTAGAACGCTCCTTCTGATGCCTTCCTGATTGAATCTTCAATGAGTGGTAGTGGGTATTTTTGTCGTGCGAGGTCAATGCGGAGCTGATCACAATTAGAAGCGAAGTCATTTTGCTTAGAGCTAATTCTGTGGAAGCGTAGGGCTTGGCTGTATGGAATGGCCGTTTTGCAGTGTCTCACATGGCTGCTGTGAAAGTTCAAGTATTGGTGTCGGTCGGTGGGTTTTCTGTACACCGAAGTATCCAGTCTGTGTCCATTAGTTGTTATCTGCACGTCAAGAAAATTTATTGTAGAAGTTGAATACTCATGTGAGAATGAGATATCACTGTGAGCACTGTTGAAATCGGATATGAGTTGATTCAGGGTTTCCTCACCATGAGACCAAACCAAGAAAATGTCGTCGATGTACCGCTTGTAAAACTGGTTTTAAAGAGAAGTTCTCCAAGAACTGTGTCTCAAGGGTTCCCATGAATATGTTTGCATAATTTGGGCCTATTTTTGTCCCCATAGATGTGCCACTTATTTGGACGTAGTGCTGGTTATTGAATTCAAAATTGTTTAATTCAAGTATTAAAGTTAATAGTTTGGCCAAAGTATTGCTGTCAACAGGTTTGTCCCCTTCTGAATTTTCGTAGGCTCTTATGACAGGATTCGATTCCCCCGGCGTGAGGTATGTTTGTATACAAAGAGGCTACATCTAATGTTACAAGGAAGAAGTTATCCGGTATCGTGAGGTCTTTTATTTCACTTAGAAAATGAGTAGTATCCTTTATGTACGAATTGAATGTGGGCGGGATTTCCCTTATAATGTTGTCGACATAGCTAGAAATGTTCTCGGTCACGGTTCCTATGCTAAAGACTATGGGCCTGCCCGGATTGTTCAATTTGTGAATTTTGGGAAGGAGGTAAAAACGTCCTGGCGTGCAGCGCAATGGAATAAGAGCTCGCGCAGTTTTTTTTTCTATCAGTTTTTCATCTCTAAGTTCAATTATGGTACTGCGGACTCGTTCTTTGTATTCTAATGTCGGATCGGCCGCAAGGGGCTGGTAGAAAGACGTGTCACCTAATTGCCTTTGCGCTTCTGTGTTATAATCCGTTTGGTTCATGACAACAATGGCTCCTCCCTTATCAGCGGGCTTTATAATGATGTCAGAGCGAGTGCTAAGAATTTCTAGTGCCCTCTGTTCCTTTCCTGTGAGATTCGGTCGGGAGGTGTGCTTTCTATATTCCGCTATGATATCTTTTTGAACCGCCTTGATGTACGTATCCATATATTTGTCACGTTGTGGGGGTGGCGTCCAATGGCTAACCGATGGAAGGCTCGGTCCTGTGTTATCATCTCTGGGGACGCCATCATAGTACTCTTTTAATCGGAGTGAGTGTGAGAAATTTCCAAGATCCT
The DNA here is from genome assembly GCA_013339765.2 of Haemaphysalis longicornis. Classification (NCBI taxonomy): domain Eukaryota; kingdom Metazoa; phylum Arthropoda; class Arachnida; order Ixodida; family Ixodidae; genus Haemaphysalis; species Haemaphysalis longicornis. The sequence goes on along the minus strand of CM023448.1, from coordinate 143,201,566 downwards.
TGTAGAGTTGCAGCTCATTTAATTTTCCACTGGAGGGACAAAAGGATAGCCCCTTAGACAATGCGGTCAATTCATCCTTTGAAAGAGTAACGGTGGAAAGGTTTACTACATTATCAGGAGTGTCGGGCTCGGGTACATCATTATGGGAAGATGATGTGCTAGGTTCGGATAGGGATAAATCAACACCGTCGCGGAGCATTTTTTTTGCCTTGAGAGCGGAAAAATGGCTTGTTTTGTTCAGTTTAAACAGTGCGGTCTTTTCTTGCGTAGTCAAATGAATTTTTTTAGTAGAGAGGTTTCTTCCTTTTTAAGGCATCGAGACAACACTGGTCATGTTCGATTACAATGCTCAAAAGATCCATCGATGCCTTATGTAGTATGCTCCGCCAGTTTGCCTTGTGAGTAGGCGAGAGGTCAGAGGTAGCTGGTTTGAGGTTAATTATCAAGCCTTTTGGGGCAATGCCTGATTTCCTGTATACAATTAAGCTGCTAACGTGATGTTCATATCGAATTCTTTTTTCCACAACTTTCCTTAGCTTTAAAAATTCTCTAGAAAATGGACGGGCACCGGGTTCACCTGGGGGCTCTTCAGGAAGTCAATCTCGGCGTGTTCCCCGGACGACATCGGAATATCGGGGCCTGGTTGAGGGGGCCTCGGGGGATACAGCAGCGGCTGTTGGTGGAGGCGGAGGTGGAGGTGGGGCCTGTCCTTGCACTTGTTGGGATGGGGCAATGGCAGCATGTTGTAGCCATGTCGACTGGCTGCGTGCAAAGTTTCTCAACAAGGTCCGGTGAAGGTGGCTGGCCATGATGGCGACGCCGCCAAAGTTGGGGTGGATGCCATCCGCAGCAAACAACCCGATCGAGGGCAGCCACTCAAGGCCGTGGTCGAGGTAGAAGAGACCCGTGGTGCGGAGACAATGACGGCGAAGAAGGTCATTAAACCGGCAGGCTTCTGAGTTGAAGCGGTGCACGGCCCGCCAGTTGCTCCGTTGTCGGCGCCGATCAGGGCAGCGAGGGAGGATGAGAGTCGCATAGACGGTACGGATTTGAGGATGGTCATGCCTGATGGAAGCGAGAAGCTTCTCGTACCGTTGAAAGGTGACTCTGGCCGGCGTCTTGGCGATATCGTTCGTGCCAACATGGAGCACAATGGTTGTCGTGGTGCGTGGCTCGAAGTCCATCAGTGAGGGGATATCTTGTATAGGCACTAGAGGGCACTAGAAATCCTTAGCACTCGCTCTGACATCATTATAAAGCCCGCTGATAAGGGAGGAGCCATTGTTATCATGAACCAAACGGATTATAACACAGAAGCGCAAAGGCAATTAGGTGACACGTCTTTCTACCAGCCCCTTGCGGCCGATCCGACATTAGAATACAAAGAACGAGTCCGCAGTACCATAATTGAACTTAGAGATGAAAAAACTGATAGAAAAAAAACTGCGCTAGCTCTAATTCCACTGCACTGCACGCCAGGACGTTTTTACCTCCTTCCCAAAATTCACAAATTGAACAATCCGGGCAGGCCCATAGTCTCTGGCATAGGAACCGTGACCGAGAACAATTCTAGCTATGTCGACAATATTATAAGGGATATCCCACCCACATTCAATTCGTACATAAAGGATACTACTCATTTTCTAAGTGAAATAAAAGACCTCACGATACCGGATAACTCCTTCCTTGTAACATTAGATGTAGCCTCTTTGTATACAAACATACCTCTCGCCGGGGGAATCGAATCCGTCATAAGAGCCTACGAGAATTCAGAAGGGGACAAACCTGTTGACAGCAACACTTTGGCCAAACTATTAACTTTAATACTTGAATTAAACAATTTTGAATTCAATAACCAGCACTACGTCCAAATAAGTGGCACATCTATGGGGACAAAAATAGGCCCAAATTATGAAAACATATTCATGGCAACCCTTGAGACACAGTTCTTGGAGAACTTCTCTTTAAAGGAGCCATGAAGAGAAAACAAAAGTTTGTTTTATTCGAAAGATTAGATCTTTCATAGTACCCCAAGCGCTTTCCCGGAAGCAAATGATGCTTTATTCACTGAGAAAATAAGGCAATTTAAGCCAAAATTTTAAATCCTCCCGCTAAAATTGCACATTTCGTCACGTGAACAATGGCGTCATACGAGCCGGTCCATGAAACAGATACTTAGTATGTCGACTCCATATAGCACCCACACGCGGGAGTCGACCGAGACGGCGGCCATTTTAAAAATACTAGTAAAACCTAGTGCACCCGCAGCCCTAGTCATGGAATCGCCTGATCCGGAGAACAAAACAATCGCCGAGGAGCTCGGGCTTGCATTTAACAACCTCACACCAATTGAACGCTCAATTCTAAGTGCACGGGCGGCAAGAGTTGTGGGATACCGCGGGTGGACGGGAAAGCGACATTCCGCGATAGCCACAACAGACGAAACGCCCAGCCGTCGGCACCGCTGCCTCGTCAGCCCCGTCGCGACGGACGAATACTGACTGGTACGTATGTGCCGTATTTTCAATTTCAGTATCAGTATCGCTTATGCTAGTTGGCCGGTGTCGTGTATGGAAAGCCGTTCGCTCGAGCTCTCTGCTCCGATCAGAAAGATTCGAGCGTCAATGCGCGGTGTGTACGGCATTTTTTTCCCCAAGGTCAGAGCGCTTTGACGAAGTCGGCGACGAGCGCCAGCATGTCCGGGTGCCTGCCGTAATCACTTCCTCGGAAATGAAGCGAGCACACTCGTACTTCCTTTAGCTCTCTTTCTCCTCCATTTGCAAAGTTCACAAAACGTAGCCACTTGCTTCGCCGAGGTTCGTCGTTGGGCAGCACATGAAAGGAGATCTCACCGGGGGGGATGTCGCACTCCCTCGACGATTTGCCCGTACTACATGGGCATTTCAAAACACAGCAACGAAATTTCATTGTAAAGTACTCCAACAAACTGAAGTTTCCAGTGGTTGTAAACTGTAAACGAGCTCGTAACGACAGCAGCAAGCCAACACGACCTCCATACCGAAACCTGTGCGACGAGTGGCACTATCTCTTTGCTGCTCTGTGTTCCTTACTCCCCTTGTTTCTATTTTTACCTTTGCTGGTTGGCGATATGACGGCCAACCTCCTGTGAAGGGATTACGATACCAAGCAAGGTCGCGGCTGTGCGTGCTGGGACGGTTCGTTGGCCCCGAAGAGCCTTGAACCCGAAAATTCGTCTGCGCGACGGTGGCGACGGCGAGATGTCGAGTTCGGCTGGCGGTAGTTTCGTACGCATTGGCATACACGCTTGCGTGTTCGTTCGGAACTTCAACCGTTTACTCCACCGTTCTTTGTCATTTAGCTCGCATTTAGCTCGCTATGCAAACTGTAAGCCCTGCCTAACATGCCTTTGCTTTTGCCGGCCTCCGCCAATCGCAGAGCATTCTCGAGTGACATCATAGGTTCTGTTGCGGAAAATGAGCTGGTGGGTCGCATGGTCATTTCCTTTTTTCCTAATTATGTAGCTTATTTGAGCGAAGTTTGCGTTATAAGTGGTGTCGTTATGGTTCTAACGAGGCAATCTTTCGAATGAACCAAACTTGTGTTTTTTCTTCATGGCTCCTTTAAAACCAGTTTTACAAGCGGTATATCGACGACGTTTTCTTGGTTTGGTATCATGGTGAGGAAACCCTGAATCAATTCATATCCGATTTCAACAGTGCTCACAGTGATATCTCATTCTCACATGAGTATTCAACTTGTACAATAAATTTTGTTGACGTGCAGATAACAACTAATGGACACAGACTGAATACTTCGGTGTACAGAAAACCCACCGACCGACACCAATACTTGAACTTTCACAGCAGCCATGTGAGACACTGCAAAACGGCCATTCCATACAGCCAAGCCCTACGCTTCCACAGAATTTGCTCTAACCAAAATGACTTCGCTTCTAATTGTGATCAGCTCCGCATTGACCTCGCACGACAAAAATACCCACTACCACTCATTCAAGATTCAATCAGGAAGGCATCAGAACAGGAGCGTTCTAGACATATTAGTGACAATAAAAATTACACTTCGAGGTCACAAACCAATCTGATTCTGACATATTCGGCATCTGAACCAAACGTCAATGAAATTTTAAGGGGGACACCACAACATCTTGCTCCAGAGTGAAAGAATGAAGCACGTCATCCCAGACCCACCACGCGTGGAGTATCGCCGGGCAAGAAACATCAGAGACATTGTAACATCATCTCGATCAAGAGAAACTAGTTTCACAGGTTCCACACCATGTGGAAAACCCCGGTGCAAATTGTGTCTGCTGATGACACCAACAACAAGCGCTCAGAGCAGGGAATCTGACTTTTCCATGCAGATCAGGGGCAGCTTTAATTGTGACACTGCAAATATAGTTTACTGACGTTTCAGGAAGAGGACTTCCTTT